>JAWWUD010000038.1:600000-1061672 GCA_033964015.1 Scolanthus callimorphus | reverse complement strand
GGGGGGGGGGGGGGGGGGGGGGGGGGGGGGCACGTGCCCAAACATCCTTAAAAACAATCCTTAAAACTCCCGATTTTGCACCCTGCATATCAAAATTCCCCAAAACATGCGGTAATTTCACATGCTGGGCTCTAAATTTTCGGCGTGCTTCGCGCGCGAACAAGAGTTAAAACTTTCCCTTAATACTACCTTGCGTTTTTTTAGATGTTGTGCCCCCCTAGTTTTTGGAGGCTTGCTACGGCCCTGACAATGATTAGAAATTATCCAAACTGCCCATAGTTTGGTGATTAATCAAGCGAAGATGGGATCGATATCCATATTTTCTCAGTCTCGGCGGAAGTATTGGAAATCCACGTTCTTACACTTTACAGAAATGCTGGGACCGAGAACCAGGAACAATGACCCGACTAATGGAAGAACTGGATGGCCAAAGCTTAAAGAAAGGAGGGAAAAGGCACGATTAGCCTTGTTTTATAGAATAACTAGGGCTTGGATGCGATTCCTATGCCATCATATGTAACCCCTCCAAATTATACAAGAACTAGACAATGTCACGCAATATCACCCCGAAAAATTTACACCCATAACCTGCGTTCCCACAGGTAATAAAACTATGGGTCTGCCTGTTGGCGCCATAACTCAGCCCACTATTGACAGTTTCCTAACATCCATTTAGCTAGCCTATACTGACCACGTATATTATTTATTTATTTTTTCTTTCTCTTAGTTATATGATTGTATTTTATACCTTCACGTCATGGCTATGCCTTTGTGAAGTAAAGTATTAAACGTTCAAGATGTTTAAAGAGTACCACTCCCTTTCCTGCATTCTTGATCCAAGTTCGATCCTTATTTCTCGTCATTAAAAAATACCGGGAGACGTTTACGATTGAAGATCAAGAGATCGTTGGGTGTGAAAGACGTAAACGCACAAGCAAGCTACAATTAACATCGCGCATTCAGCGTATTTTTAAATATCTAATGTCTGTGATAGATGTGATGCCGCGGAGCATTTTGGTAACGCTAGATAATAGTTCATAAAAAAATGCAGCTGGTGGTGAAATACAAAAGAAGAAATGAAATGGCAACCACTTCAGCAACATGAACTCTGTTTGCTGCATTCCCTGATACAGCATAGTAACTTCCGCGATAAAATAATCGCTGCAAGCATAGCTACGAAGATAATGAACATCTTTGCTGCGCATTTGTCTTTCTGTCGTTAGGTACAGGTACGCCTTGTGTCTCGGGGTATACAGCACAATAGATCTAGCGGGCACGCTTTTAAAACGGTCAAATTCATTTAAAAGAAACAATTTCTGTAACAACAAAGATGTTTCGTTGATCTGCGCGGGAATCCCTACCCTCCCCCCGTGCGTTACATGTGTTACGACCTTGCATGCTGGGAATCAGGTTCTATTTCGAACGACGAGCAAAAATCTCTTGTTGAGAATCATGGCTCTGAATTTGACCTTGAAACACCACGGGGACATCTTCAGATAAAGGACTACAAGAAGTTTAATTATTACGAAATGCCAAGCTGTATTGGACAATGCAGTAATAGCGAATCTCGTTTGCAGAGAGCTTCTAATCATTGAAGCCTGCTGATCGAAAGACCAGATCGTGTTTGTTTACTCTCTGAAGTGAAGAGCCTTTTCGCTTTTCCCTGCTCTGCAAATGGCTACGGCTCCAGCCGTAGAAAATGGCAAATACGACGAAGAGGAGAGAGACGGTAGTAAAGCGACTCTAGTTTTTCCAGAAGGTACAAAAGTTGCAACCTGTTAAAATGAAGGACCTTGAATATTGTTCATTTCTCATGACCGCAGATCGCCGTACTCACGAAGATCACATAGAAAATTGATCTTAATGCACATGACTGAAATGGCGCCTTTATTGACTTATTATTTCGTGACTTCCTTTTAGATTACACAAGAAAGAAGTCGGATTCAGCGATGAACAAATTACGAAGACGTATTTCACAGAGTTTGCGCTTGTGTGAGTTATAATGCAGATTTCCGAGACCTGTCTGAATAGGATCTATACACGTGAAAGTTGCATGGTGTGTTTTCAAGCTATTAGGCTCGGACAAAACATCCTAAACCTTAAGTGTTAAGAGCTCGGATGTAAATTCTTGTAATCATTTGCGCTTGTTTACTCTAGTGAAACTCGGGACGATAAGTTTGGCGGGAGGGAATTGTTGTTCACTTTGATTGTTTGTGGCTTTCCACGACACCTTTCTCATGTTGTGGTTGGCCAATAATTAGTATTTTCCCGGTTTAAATATTTTCCCCGCTGTAAATCAGGTACTAATGGAACCATTTGATAAGGGATGAATGCTCACTTGAAAATTGATATTTTCATATTTATATTTATTTTAAGCTTTCATTAAAGATGGCGACGAAGTTTTTGACGAGGAAAACGAAGAGAAAACAGGAATCCAAGCACAAAAGGTGAGAGCACTGTGACTTATGTAAATTTATAGTCACCTGAAAGTTGTTAACAGCTAGATCTAAGCCGATATAATTTTGTAAGATAACTTTGAGCAGCTATAATTTTCTGCCTAAGGGGGTATTTATATTATCAAGTTGCCATTACACGAACAAATTGGGCTGTAATGTATAATTCAGTTCATTTATAAGTTCCTTAATATTTCATTTTGTTTTTCTATTTTTTTAAACAAATATCTTGATCAATTTAACTCACACCCCCTGGTGGGTTTTAGAGGTGAACCATGGAGATATTGACGTACTGAAAAAATTCAATATAAATTGCACCCCGTTGACAGTAATGAGGAAAAAAGAGACACAAATGCACACATGATGTTTTTGTTTGTTATGTAGTTTTATTTTGGATAGAAGGTACAAACTTTGTATAGCAAGTACTAGACAGTCTACTTGGGTAAAGTGTATATTAAATTTGCAATCACATTCGAGCAGGTGCTTTCTGATTGGCTGACAAAGGCTGCTGTTGGTTTGTTGCATGTATTGTAGAGATGCCAACCTTTGGACTTCAGAAATTGTGAGAAACCTTGAGATCAGTGGTTATATGGGAACATTCCAATAACAAAAACCAGGAGACAGGAGTGAAAAATCTTGAGATTCCCTGCAAAATAATATATACACTGGGAGACTTGACATTCCTGTACTGTCCGACATTAACTCCTTCACCTGGTTTTATAGTGTAATGAAGGTTATGTATAAGGCTTTGAACATTAGCAGAGTTGGTTTTGTGGCAGACAAAGGAATAGTGGCTAGTGTTTGGAATATTTTGATTTTGCAAGTGGATTTGTGGGAAGTTAAAAAATGAAATATTTGGGACAGAATTAGATGTAGTTTTGTTCACAGGAATTTCACATCTGTATTGTTCATAAATCACAATTATGTGGTTCCAGAAAATATCATTCCCCCCAGGGAAGGGTGTTGGAAAAGTGACCCAATTTCCAATCCCTTCCGTGGGGGGAGGGGGACTTTTGAAATTCCTGTTCTGGAACCACACATTCTAAAATTCTGCCAAAAACAAAATTCTGCCCATAACGAATCATCACTAAATATTAGGGAAAGAAAAGTCTTTGTTATGCATTTCATCTACATGCCTTCATTGGGTGTCAAGCTAATCCAACTGCACCATTTTCTTAAATTCTGTGGCTATAGCAAAAAAAAGCTTTCCTTTCACAAAATTGTCATAGAACAGTTTGTTATGTATCTTGATTACAGACAAACAACTCAGAAGAATCTGCTAGCCCTCGTTCAAAATCCTACTCCCATGCCCCACCCAAACGTCCTGTAGTGAGACGGACTGTGTCTGACTCCATTGGAGGTCGACTGCGCAAGATCAGTGGTTTGCTGGGCGAGAGAAGACACTCAGATGAATGCGTAGCAGAGGACCATAAAAATGCTGAAGCACCAGTAAGGCCTATAACACACAAGTGTACAGGGGTGTAGGCAGGATTTGAGAAGGGAGGGTGGGAGGGGTCACATCTGTACAAATGTATGGTGGTCCTTTCCAGCTTTTCAATTTTTTTCTTAATGTTTACTGTATTTGTCTTCTAAAAAGGGGGGTCACAGGACCCCCTAGCTATGCCCCTGGTGTAGAACAGTCACAAATCTGGTGACACAGCATTTGAGTGCATTGTCTCATGCTCACTTAGCCTTGCCGTATTATGAGCTGCTGTGGCAGAGTTTGTTGACACTTCCTGCCTTCACGTCTGATCAACATCATAGGGTCAAGTGTTCTGCCAAAGTCAATTGCCATTGAACATTGTCTTTCATCTGTACAATTTGCTAGAAATTTTTACCTCTGCTAGATAAAGTGGTAAAGAGAAGATATCACATCCATATTCTAACAAATTTACTGAGTGAATTCTTTTAAAAAAAATATTAAAAACAGAGGGAAAAATTCCCTTTACCAAAGTCAAATCAGCAAAACTGATATAACTGTAGTGAAATCAAGGCAATAGCAGCTGGAGGAAACTTAGAGCTTTGTTGTGAGTGGTCTGTACTCCCCACGGGACTCTCATCCAGACATTTCACCCTGTGATGTTAATCAGACAAACAGGTAAGAAATGTAAGAAATGCCAACATACTCCACCGTAGTGTATGAGAATCAGGCTACTCGCCACTGTTGGGGGGAGGAGGGGCTTTAATTAAGAAGCTTATAGTGTATCACAAAACTGGGGCTGAATGCAAGAAAATGTATTAAAATTTGTCAAAAAGTGGGGAGCTTCTGCTTCAGAATCCTTAAAGGCCCATTGTCAAAGGAAACCTTTGCGCTTTGTTTTCAAATGGTGTGAAAGGGATATTGTTATTCAACAGCTGTGATTGCCTGATACTATAGGTCCGAAAGGGGTTCCTATTGTTCTTCGCATTTCACAAGTTCAAACTAATTATGGATTGCAACCCAAGTTTTTGAAATCTTATTGGGATGAACAGTTTTCAAAGTTTGAAGTTACATCAAAATTGTTGTATGCAAATAGGCAGTCTTGCCGATACAAATTTACATTGCTTTTTAGGCTAATATCAAGTGATATAAGTTATTTGAGGAGCCATTTGAGGATGATTACATACAAACTTGGAGCTGTATACGAATTTATTCAAGTAACGATGATACAGCGCCTTTCAGTTGTATGCAAAAAAGTAGCACATCCTATACCCCCAAGCAGGGGCGTGGCCAGAAATTTGTTTTGAGCTACGGACTGCATAGTTCTCATCAGCTTTGCTTCCCATTTCTGCTGTACATTTATTGTTTTTGGCTTGTTGAGGTTCGCACGTGCATATTAGCGTACAGGGCCCAGTTCCTGAAAGGTTGGATAAAGTTATCCACGGATAAAAGTTATCTGTTGTATAGGATTTGTTCTGGATGTATTCGTTGGATAAGCGTTTATCTGCTGATAACTCTTATCTGACATAGAAACCGGCCCCAGTAAAAAGAGAATGGGGTTGGAAACGGTGGATTGAAGTGCGATAACCCTTCAAATATTGGCAAGCGATTTGCAATCCACTTGTAATCCAACAGTATGTAACAGGTTTCCACGAATATTATGTATGGCAGTAAAAAACGCACCACAGGAAATTTTAGAGAAGGGATGATTTCCGAAGCGTATTCATGTTCTAGTGTTAAAAAATAACGTTTTTAGAAAGGCGCAATCGTTTATAGATATTCATATTTGCTCCATAAACTTTTTGTCATCGTATTTTTTTATCATGTATTATTCATTTGTGTGTTCCTTTAAATAGCCTTCGACTTTTGAAGTATCTTGTTTAAACGGTTTTGAATTTATAATGACCTAGCCGCTATACTGAAGTGAATTGAGATTGGTCTTACTTGGAAACAGGCGTTTCACATAGCTACATCAAATTACCCATTCTGAAGAGTTCAATGCAACGGATCGGCGGCTCTAACAAATATGTTCTTCTTCAAGCGATTTATGGAGGTTGGTTGTTATTCAATAGTTTGATTTCCAAAGTTTTTCATCATTCTTTAAAATCAAGTCTGTCAGATCTCTCCGTTGACGTCGCCTCAGAAAAAGCGGACAAAACTAAGTCAGTGTCATTTTAAAAAGAACTAAATTCACTGTCCGTAACTTCAGTTTCAAAGAAAATACATTTTTGTGGTATCGCTAGATAATTATTCAGATAAAATTTGTTGCATTATTTCACCATCTTTTCCGTTATTTTGGTTTCGCTTTGAAACAGACTAAACTAGGATCGTGACTAGTTATCAGACAGCGAAAGTAGAGTTTATGTGTAGACTTGCAGGTTAGAACAGTTTAGAGTTTTGAAAAGTCTAACTTTTCGAAAATTTCGAATGTCTAGCCTGTTAAGCTCCAGCTTATTAAAAATGCATGGAAATATTTTCGTCCTGATATCTTTTAACCAAAATGAGCAAACCATTGGCTGTTATATGTAAACTTTTAATTTTCGAAGAAATGAAAGTCCTGTCGGAGTTTTACAGAGGAAAACTAATAATATTCTCTGCACTTTTTTCCATATGTTGTGGCCAATATTATTCTATTTTCCTCATATTTTCACCAAATTGAGAGAAGTTCCCAAATGTCTAATACACAATTTCAACATTGCCCAGTGGAACTCATGGCCTCAAAGCGTTATTTCTTTTTATAACGCTCTATCGACATATGTGTTTATGATTCGTCCAATCATGAGCAGTTGCCTTCTATTTTGTGGAAAGTGTGTAATAAACACGGAAAGTGTGATACAAAAACGCACTTCTCTGAATTAACTAATCAGCTTCCTAATATCAAACACCTTAGTAAAAACGTTTTCGAGCGCAAGCATTCTAGAGTGTTTTGAGAAGCTGACACCTGGCTCAGAATGAACTGACTTGAGTTATTACAGCGATTTCAAAAACCTTTGTCGGCTTTACGTGCCCAGACCGCAAAGTTGTCTGGGTAGGAGGTCGTGAATCGGCGTTCCTGACTGAGTGCGCGAGTTACTAGTTAACTATTGGACATAACTGTAGCTTTAAACAAAGCTCTGTTTGTGGAATTAAGCAGCCAGAACAGTGCGTTATCAAGCGCCGAGATTCAGTCTATTAAACAAATTCTTCTATCAAAATTTTCTTAGTTTCAAAGGTTGCCGTTTAAAAAAGTTGGTACTATTGTTGTAGATTGACGTACGGCGTGACGCTGTCACGGCGTTTGCCGTAACCTGTTTAGAAAGACTCTAGTAGTGGCGTCCTTGCGGGCCAGCGCTCTTTGGAGCTAAGCGTATCTACGGTGCTATGGGCTTTGTTTTTGACAAATTTGATTCATGTTGGTGGCAGTTTTAGTTTTGCTTCAGAATAACAATACTGTGTTATTTGTTTTACAGCCCCTTTCCCCGTCCTATGGGCGTTTAGAGTCGTACCAGAAGTTGGAACCTTTGGGCGAAGGCTCCTATGCTACTGTATTCAAAGGAAGATGCACGTAAGTTCTTTTTGGTCTGCTTCGAACGACACAAAACGTGAAATTCGCGAACTTGTTGCCATTTTTGGATATTGTTTTCTGGCTGTCTGGCATTTTAGGAAACAGTGTTTTTGACTTCTATAGTTTCGAATCCTCACTCTCTTAGCTCCCAAATCCGAACAGATGAAAGAACTTTAGGGAATGAAAATGCGTTTGTGACTGTCGTTTAAATGTTCAAATTTGCAAGTTTCTCGTTGGGTGACCCTGTGAAATTTCAAGCTCGTTGTTACATAAGTTGGCGCTGAAGTAAATTCGATTACAAGAAGCTAGCAAATCCAAACAGATGAAAGAACTTTTAGGAAATAGAAATCATTTGGGGTGGCTGTCGTGTAATGTCCAAATGCACCACAGTGACTTAAAGCTGTTATTTGCAAGTTTCTCGTCGGATGACCCTGTGTAATTTCAGTCTCGTTGTTACAGTAGTGAAATGGTTCTATTTTAGTGCAAACAAGAAAGTCGTGGCGCTGAAGCAAATTCGATTACAAGAAGAAGAAGGAGCCCCTTTCACAGCCATCAGAGAAGGTGTTCATATTTTAAAACAATTTTGCAACACTTTATTACCTTATATTATATACGAGGCGCAGTGAAAATGAAACAGAAAGGAATTCTCACAATGCGTTACCGTGCGATTTTCATAATTCTGCGAACTCACACTTGACATTTTTTGAACGCCAAACTGCGTTTTGGCTTCCGTCAATCAAACCTTTGATTCAAGTCCAGCTAAGTCCACGCATGTTTTCTGAGGTTGGTTTGTTTTGAAGCCTAGCTAGGCCCTTTCAGTTCACACTAAAATCTATCATCTGCCTCCATAAAATCACCCAGAGATGTTCACTCAGGGATGTATTGTATTCCACGAAAGCATCCAGAAAGCCACCTATTTGAGTGCCGCAGTCGTCAAAGTTTTTTTTTCATTTTCCTTTCTAGCATCGCTACTAAAGCAGCTCAAACATGCGAATATTGTCAAGCTACATGATATCATTCATACCAAGGATACCCTAATGTTTGTCTTCGAATATCTGGTAAGTTCATGTTGAAATTTTCAATTGTTCTATACCCCTTAAAGCTGGGAAATACGAGGCACAATATTCCTCAACTTGTCGCGCATCATTAATAATAATAATGTGTAAGTTTTAGGGGATCATTTTCTCTTGGTTTTAATTGATGTTGTAAGTTTTAATTGATGTTGTGCGTTTCCCGCCCCTAGCCCCAGACTTGTCACGAAAGTTGGAGAACTTGTTGTGCAAAGTAGAGCGAGAGTCTGCTCTGAGGAACAATGTATTTGTTGCGTGACAGGTTTGGATCTTGGAGTGAAAAACCCGCAACATCGACCAAACTCCGCAGCAATGATGCACGAAAAGTTGAGGGGTGTTGTATGTATCTCATTTTTGTCGACCTTTACTTGAGGTTCTTATTCTAACAAACGAGTGTGAACTTGCGAGTGAAATTGGGGTTAAACATGTTCTTTTACTCGTTTTCAGGACACCGATCTTAATTGTTATCTTGAGAAGAATCCTCATGGAGTTTGTCCAGAGAACGCTAAGGTACAATTTACAATAAATAATAATAAAATTAAAGACTTTATTTAAAATGAGGGTAACACAATAACAATGCTAATAAACTTGTGGCCCTCAACACGTCAATTAACCGACTTTTTTTGCGGCACCCCTCCCCCTCTGGTGTCAGCTTTATCATATGCCATATATTTTCATGTAATCGTTAAAGGGCCCTCGCCAAACTTCTGGATCCGCCCCTGCAGCCATAGTACCAACTTTCCCAGTTTATGAAATACCATAACGTTACACTGCATTTTCTTTTTTCCAGTTATTCATTTTTCAATTGCTACGAGGCCTGGCGTATATTCATGACAGGAAGATTTTGCACAGGTGAGTGTTTTTGTCAAAGTGTTACGTTCAAACTACCTTTTAAATTAATATTTATGCTCATTCCACAGAGATATCAAACCCCAAACCTACTTATCAGTGACAGAGGCGAGTTGAAACTAGCAGATTTTGGTAAGCAAACTTTGAAGAGTTTTTGTCTTTTGTGCATTTCCAGTTGTTTACTGTTTTATTTATGTAGTTTTGTCATACCATAATTGTTGTATGTAGCCCTTCCCGCCTCGACTAGCTTGCTAGTTGGGGGTTATTTGTAATTTTCTTGATTCTTAATGAATTTGTTGTTGTTGTTGTAAAAAAATGTTGTTGTTGTTTTACATTGTACCAAGAGTTCATTACTAAGAGTACGAATCTCCCATATAAGGGTCTCACCAGGGTCAGAAGTGTCTATTTTTAGAAACACATTTTACCATGAAATAGCGCTGCGCACATATTCTAAAACTAGATCACGAGACTCAGACAAACAGCCCCTCTGAAATCTCATTCAGAAGGATCGCACTCAAAACACTATCCAGGGTCCAGTTGCTCGAAAGTGGTTTAGCACTAATCCAGGATTAATTACCATGGTGACTCGATGGTTTTGTTCAGAACTAAACCTGGTTTAAATTTAATCCACCTTTGAACAACCCGCACCAGGGTAGCAGTACAACCAGTTTAACAATTCATTTTGTATCGTTCTTTAGAGAGAAAACTGAGAAAATGCGAGAATGTATAATTGCTTGTCTGAGTTTTTAATAGTGTGACGTTCTCTGTGCGCAGCAACTAATAGGGCCTGCTATTCGCAATATAAACCCCTGCAAGTCATACGAGTGAAATGCAACAGAAAACAATCAACAATGAAAATATGTTTCTAGAAAGAGACGGTGTACACGATTCTTACTCTTAGTGTTATGTAATAGATAGAGAGCGTGTTTCATCAGGATTTCCAAACTACTGAGAAGTTGCCTCGTTTTTAACCGACTTCGAGGTCTTTGAAATCCTGATGAAAAACTCTATCTAGCGTTTGATATTACTTCTCAAACGAATGATTTAATGTCGAGAAAAAGAAGGAATAAAATCTCAAAATTCTATGCAAATTAAGACTGCGTTTTCGATCTCCTCCGCGGTTATGATTTTCTTTGTTCAAACTTGATGAATTATTAACGAGTTTAAGAAAGATTAATGACGATTTGCATACACGATAACGATTTGTTTCCCATTTTATACCAAACGCCAATAAGAACCTTTTGCCATTTATCCTCCAGGATTAGCAAGGGCGAAATCTGTTCCAAGTCGGACGTATTCTCACGAAGTCGTCACGTTATGGTATGATACACAGAGTATTCGAAAACGCGGATGTGAAATCGGAGTGTCGGGGCTGGTGGGACTAAACCAAATATACCAAATGCTCATTGATCTTCGCCGACGGTCGTTTCGGTGTGGGCGATGCATTGTCGAATATAGGACTTTCTTTATCTTTTTGATGCATAACATACTACTCTCAATGGCGTGTTTGTATTAGCTCGGCTATGCAGGAGTGATGCGGAACCCCAAGGGCATACCTTGTCCAGAAACGTTGTTAACGTTTTGCCTTCGCAACCAAACCTGCCTTTCAACAAAAATATTTTGTAAAAGTTCTTCTTATGCAACTTTCTTGAAAATTGAAACATAGTTTTTTTGTTGCGAGATAGATCTGGTTGGAGAACAACCTGCGTTGCAAGCGGTCCCTTGAACTCCCAGAGCATAGGAACCCAAAGAACACGACGAGCGAGTTTCTAGCTGCGCGAGATGTGGGGCGAAAGAAAATTGGCGGAGGGAAAGGATATTTTTTGCGGTCCCCACATTTCTTGTGCGCTCTTTCTTTCTGAACAGAATTAGTCTGGCTAGTTGAAGGGGTGAAGTTTGCAGCATTTCCTTTAAGATCACTAGTGGCAAAAATTTTGCAGGAACGTTGCGAGATAAGCAATAAATTTTCAATGCGGTGAACATTGAATTTTGACGTTTTACTGACCATATTTCCCCTCCAGGTATCGTCCCCTGACGTCTTACTAGGATCCAAAGATTACACAACATCATTGGACATATGGTAAGAACACACAGGCGCGGTCCAGAAGAAACATTTGCCGTTGTACTGGATCGGATCGTGTCATCTTGCCAACAAAGTTTCTTTCTATCATATTCTTGGGTTACAAGTGACGTCACTGGGGTCAAACTGGTGGTATACAACAAAAGAATATTCATTAGCTCCCATTGTTCAGGGCACCGGCATGGCCGCCGCGCTTTTGTAGTTTAATTCCCAAAGGAATGGTTGCAACCCAAGAATATATAAATCTGAAGCATGTAATTTGGCATTTAAGTGTTGGAGTTATTGTTATATAAATTATTTGAAGAAATGTGAACATCTGACCGGTGATATCACGCCTGATACTTATCTTGTGTTTGGACTGTGTGACTCCAGAAAGAGTAGAATCTGGATTTGTTTAAATGTGTAATGTCAATGAACACGTCTTTCGACGTCTTTCTAACATGTCTAAGGTCACCTGTACTACTACTACTACTACTAATAATAATAATAATAGTAATAATAATACTGCGTGAGACCGACTCCCCAAACTTGCAGCTCGTGGGCTGAATTACGCTGGGTCTCAACGGCGCCACTGGCAGCCAAGCAGTCACAAGCAGTGAAAATTTCCAGCATGTCCAAGGTCGTCCATGGTTGTCCAAGGGGCTGGAATCTTACCATACCATACTTGTTTGTTGTAGGGGCGCTGGATGTATATTTGTAGAGATGTTGACAGGCTTAGCTCTCTTTCCTGGTCTTAATGGTCATGTAGATCAGCTTAATAAAATATGGCAGGTACGTTATGTCATTGGTTTTCTTTCTTGATTTTTCTTGGTTGTCTAGACAAGTAGCACTGAAGGAAAAACATGTTGTCTTCAAGTGTATTTGTAGTGAACATTATAATTATTAACTCTAAGTTAAATACTAATAAATGTGCACTAAAGCAGGGCTTGAAATTGCGCCTATACAGGCGTAAAAACCGCCTAAAAATTTCTTTTACGCCTAACGTTTTTGACATGCGTAAAATAAGGACTGTGTTTTCAGTTTCTAGTGTTCTCCTAGTGGATTTGCGCCTAGATTTTTGATGACACCAGTTTACTGCGGTTTTCGTAATTCTGCGAACTCTCGCTATTGATTTCCAACCGTAAAACCGCTTTCTGGCTTCCGTCAATCAAACTCCCGAGTCTTTTCGTCGTTACTCTTTGTACTTTTTGATTGGCCAGTGCCTAAGCAGTGCTAAAATGGCTTCCTGTCGCGACAGCAACGTTACGTGCTGGCCAATCAAAAAGCAGAAAGAGTAACGACGAAAAGACTGGGAGTTTGATTGACGGAAGCCAGAAGGCGGTTTGACGGTTGGAAATCGTTAGCGAACGAAACCGCAGTAATGTTGGTACTACCAACATTAAACTGGTGTCAAGGCGTAAAATTACGACTATGATTATTTCTTAATTTCGAGCCCTGTAAAGGCGATATAAATACAGACGTTTCGGAACTGCTGCTCCTTCTTCGGTACATCTCCTTCCTTTAGTGCACATTTATAAGTATCTGACTTCGTATAGCTTCAATTTGTTGCGCTACACGGTTCAATGTACTTTTAGTCAGGGAAGGGCCATAATAGTACATAATATTTTGCAATTCATCATAATTGTCAATATTTTTAAACAGGTTCTCGGGACTCCAACAGACGACACGTGGCCTGGTGTCACCAAATTACCCGAGTTTGATCCTGGTAAGAAGAAATAACTCAATTCTTGTAAAAAGCTGAAAGTAACCCATGAAAGTGCGCAGTTTCATTCACGCTTGGAGACGTTGCTCACGTAAAAAACTCAAGAGTGCTCGACAGCAAAAATGAAATTCATCCCTAAGCAATATGGGCGTGGCTCTCGTAAACCTAAATGCTACCACTAAGAGATCCAGGAAACAGCATCTCTTTAGCTTTGTTTTTGCTGAAGGGGGGGGGGGGGGGGGGGGCTTTTTGATCTTCATGCTAGAACTACTCGGACGGTACTACTAAGTGATAGGAGTCCTTGGGAACCCTCTAAGGGATAGCACTAGCGACGATTTGAACCCTAAACGTTTGGTCGAGCATCCCTGACGTTTTTATATGGGAGTCCCCAGGGGAGATTTTGTCTTTGGCCCCAGAAATGAGCCCAGTACCGTGACCCAGTCCTACTATAATGTCCCACCAGACGATAGGCCTCACGGGAACAGCATCTCCACTACTGCTTTTTCAGCCAACAAGATGATTTACCAATCAAAGATGATTCACTAATTATATTTGCTATATATTTGCTATGCAGATATATTCCTTGATTTCCCTTGTCAAAGAATCGGTCACATCGTCCCAAGGTAAAGATAGGTTACAGCACTGTTTACAGAAACGTCATTTATGCTGGTTTGATTTTGTTCTTTTCTGTTCCGCCAATCAAACCATCTAAGCCAATCAGGTCCTTGATCGGGGTTTTCGTCGCGACAGAAACCCAGTCAACTGCACTAGTCGAATCAAGGAAAGAACTTTATTGGATTAGATTGTTTGACGCCGAATCCTAGCACTACTATATGCTAGTGTTTCTCGAAAGAAATCACTCGGCAAACTGTTAGAATCTGTATGTCATATTTTCAGCTTGTCGTCTGGATAAATGTCATACAAATGTTCTGCTATATGAACAAGATTCCTTCACTTATCGATGTGGCAGAACACTCTTTAATCAGGCCCTGTCCACACTAACGCGTTTTCAAAAGTATTCGTTTTCAAACTTATACGGATTCTATGCGTGTTAGTGTGGACGGGAGATTCGGAAAAATTTAGCTCCACAAAAAGCGATCAGTTTTTATTTGATGCTGACGTGTGCAAGGACAGTCTCAAATTAATGGTACAGTTGAAGTCATCGCTTTCATTTTTATCCGGATTCGACCGTCCACACTAAAACGATATGTATACGGATTCGTTTTTATTAACTTTCGAGAGCGTTTTCAAACTGATACGGATTCGATAAAAAAGATCAGCGTGTTAGTGTGGACGGAAGGCCTAAACGTATCAAAAAGTATACGGATTCAAACGAAAACGCGTTAGTGTGGACGGGGTCTCAGACGCGGAGGCCGTAGCGAAGAAATAGCACAACTGAGTCGTTTGTTTCTCCACAGACTTATTCCAATCGAAGGTGCAGAAGTCTTTGTTTTCGAAATGCTACAGGTAAAGTAGTACCATTCACCATCCCATCTTGCGGATAATGAGTGACGAATAACTGCAATACTTTCTTGGTTGTAGCTTGACCCCAAAGCCGCGTAACAGCAAGGGATGCAATGAAAAGCCCTTACTTTGACGGACTTCCAAAAGAAGTATACATGGTGCCAGACGGTGAGAAAAGAGTAAAAATTATTTGCGTGTCCTAAATGAAATTAAATGGGAATAAGATAAAATTTAAAAAGCCTTCCTAAATAAAAAAAAAGCTAGGCAAAGATGAAATATTCCTGATGTCCTTCGGAAGATTGTTCCATAGTTTAGGGGCGGCCACATGAAAAGAGCGATCTCCGAGCGTCGCTAAAGATTTACTTGTACTAGTAAATCTATCGGCCACTTCCTGCTGATATATTCTGGGCGAGACTTCTTTTCGTATATACTGATATATATTGGTATAAACGTTTACTATAGTCTGGGGGGCAAGCCTTGGTCATCCTTTTTTTTGCCGGGGGGAGGGGGGGGGGGGGGTGCAAGCAGGATTTTCCCCACATGTTGACACTAAAAACTTACTTCGCTATGGGGGCAACTGCCCCCCCCCCTGCCCCTCTGCTAGCTACGGCACTGATGACGTCCAGGGACGAAGGGGTGTCGTGGGTGAGTGTCGTGGGTGAGTGTCGTGGGTGAGTGTCGTGGGTGAGTGTTGTCGTGGGTGAGTGTTGTCGTGGGTGAGTGTTGTCGTGGGTGAGTGTTGTCGTGGGTGAGTGTTGTCGTGGGTGAGTGTCGTGGGTGAGTGTCGTGGGTGGGTGTCGTGGGTGGGTCGACAGAGATAGCTCACGTAGCCGAGGCGAGCTATCGCTCCGTCCCGGGACACTTTCTCCTACGTTGTATCCCCGACGAAAAAGTCGGTACGAGGGTCCTTGGTATTTCGCTGTTACGAAAATAATTTAAAGGTAACTGACTTGACTGTAGCTAATTGATCCCCAAGTACTGTATATTTGTACCGAGGGTAAAAATGAGGGTATCCATTTTACCCATGACAACTTTTCTCCATATGAACTTTCGAGTGCCTCGGCTAGAAGGGGTATCCCTTCTTCGCGGGCCTGTTCACATATGAGGTTGTTTCTGTTGTGATAGATTTGTTACTTTGTTCCTTTCCAGATGAAACAATATTTTCTGTCAAGGGTATAACTCTTCGAAAAGAGAATACATAAGTGATAGAAGGTAAATTTTATTCCAAAATTTGAGTATTTGCTTTTGTTATCATTTATAGGGATGCCCAAACCTGAACAAGCTGTATTTATTTTGGCAGGTTAAGAGAGAAAATGATGACCGCATAAGGACAATCTTCCTGCCGGCCGACATCAGCAAGGGGCAGCCACAAAGTCAAACAACAAGTCAAGCAACGGTTAAACAACTAGTTAAACAGCGGTCAAACTACAAAACAACTTGGGGCGATCTGGACAGGGCTAAGTTCCTGAAGTCAATGCCAATGGAAAAGTCCCTTGGTCCCGATTTTCACCGTCGATGTCGAACACAAAACGCCGGGGTTGACGCACCAGTAAATTCAATGAAGAACACAATAAGCACAACCTTGCTGCTTAGTCCTAACCCACCAAAACAGCGATAGACGGCATTTCGTGACTCACCCAGTCCCCTCCCAGCAGCTCGTATAAGGCATACTCGATGGTCCCGCGCCTCTGCGAGCTGGCCAAAGGTCATCCCTGCAGCGCTGGATCCTCAAGCATGCGATCCGGGTGGCTGGGAGTAGACTAACCTCTTGACAGCATAGTTCCTGGAGTTCTGAGCGGGCTTCCTTTGCTCGGAGACAAACCGTGAGGAAACGCGAAGGCTGGGCCGAGCTCACCCGCTATCTCCTACCCACCACAGGGAGCCCAACCAGAACGACAATTACTAGGCTGACCTGAATATTTTGGTCATACATTGCATTGCTTTTGTAGCATCGCTTATTTTATAGAAATTTATTTTATAGCAAAGAAAGAGAATCCATTATTTTTATCTCAGAACTCAAATCCGTTCTTCTCGCTAATAATACAGCATCACTTTTCTGTTCTGTTTTAAAAACTTCTTATGTTAATCGAATGTTCACTGCTCACTGCCTTCTTAGGACGCATTTCAAATGCGAGAGTTTCGCAAAGTAAATAGACTTAGCCAATCAGAAACGAACCAAATTCAACAACTGACCAATTAGGGACGGAGTAAGTATGACTTGCTTTTCGTCGTGACCAAACCAAAAAAAAAAACAAGAGATTTTCTTTGCATTCTGATTGCTACCTAAACAAAGACTCAAGACCTCGACCAATAGGAATGCATAGAAAATCGAAGTCATTTTTACGTCATCTGAAATCCGCTCAATATTTAATGAAAAGTAAGTTATATGGATAGAATCAATTTCTCTTGTTAGAACCCAACTACGAGAAACACTGCTCATGTAGAAAACGAGCTCTTAAAGATTTCAAGACAATATCGGACATACTTATACTACAGAGATAATTTTATATAGACTGATATTCATATTGTAAATCGTGATATCAAAGAGCTTTCCACGAAAGCAACAGAATGGAATACAAAATAAGTCTTATTCAACTTTGTACGTTATTTTCTTTTACACGAAAACGTGCATCCCCTGTAAATCATAGCGGCGCAAGTCTAAAATCAACATTAATTACACAGAATCAAGCAATTACTTAATCGTGGTCAATTTATACTGAGCCAAGTTTATCCTTTCGAAGGTATCTACTTCATCGCTGAATGCCATATAGTCGTCTTCTAATAGAACGAGGCATAATCAAACAAAAGGACCATTCATATTCAAATAAGATGACTATTGTGACATTCAGCGATGAAGCATATACCCTTTCGAATTCCCTTGTATAGTACAACTCGTACTTCGGCGGGGGGGGGGGTTCTCCCATGTAAGAGTGATAGGGGTGCTCGTCGGGTCATCGGAAAATATACCCTAAAAAATACCAGGACATAAAAAATCCAACCCCTAAAAAATGCCTTATAAAACAAAATGACCCCTAAGAAATATCAACAATAAACCTTTTTTTGTTATTGTTTATTGTTTCTCATCTCAAAACAAGCTTATTTTAGAGCTATAAATCAACAAAGAAAGAATGAAAACGTTTTGCTTGGTTTGTGACCCTTTCATTCATTTGCGTACCCCTAAAAAATACCATTAGTGAAAGCGTTTCTCCGATACCCCCTAAAAAATACCTGAGTCGATTTTGACCCCTAAAAAATACGACGAGTACCCCTATCAGCTCGACATGTGAAGAACCCGTCGTGAAGATGTGAATAACGTCGTCGTACGTACTCTAAGCATCGAATTGTCTATGATAAAATTGTCATGAGGGGAACGTTCAGCAAAAAACCCTCCTCTATAAAAATGCTTGTACTGTGGAAGTATTGAAGAGGAGTGAATACTGCAATTCAGCAGTAGTTCCGAAACGTCATTTATAACCACCTCATTCCTTGCTCTCAAATTAGCCAATCAGAACGATTTTTGTCGCATCGCCAAGAAGCGTTAAAAGCAGATTTTAAAAAGTTATTGCAATTGAGCATAAAAACGCATCCATTTCCTTAGAATACCTTCCCTCATATCAAATGTAAACTTGGTTTGACTAGTACGATTGGATTGAATCTAGTTTTTGCTTCCCAAAATTGCGAACATTTTGGTATCTTTCGCTGGACTTGGAAAGTTTCGTTTTGGCAAACAATGTTTTGCGCACTGTGACATGAGATCAGCTGGAAGCGTTTAACTTCAAGTTTGTTGCACTACACAGTTCTATGTACTTTTAGTAAAAAATAAACTAATCTTCGGTCTGCAGCATCCTATTACTAGTTGCCAGCCTTTAGTTGATATTCGCGATCGTTTATTTCCTTCAATCAACACTGAAACTACCACTACCATCCTTTGTTCCTACGCTAACCATTGGCTTCCAGAAAATCCATGCGAATTTGTTGTAAAGCCTGGTGCACATTTGCGACATAATGACATAAGAAAAATGCGAACAAAATTTAGTGGTTTCAAGAAGTTGAAGTCGACAAAAAGTAACATATGATTGCTTTGGTGAAGTAATTTAATGCAGATCCACGGAAAATATTGATTGTTTCAATTATTTTCCCGTGCTTTTTTCGTTGCAACATAACGTCCTTATGTCGCTTGTGTGCACCGGGCTTAACAGTGAAGTTAAGTCATTGTTTCAGAACTTTCGAATGTTTTTCTTCCTTATGCGGTTATTGATGTTGTTGCATTTTTAAAACACTGAATTCAAAAATTCCGCAGATGTCCAAGTTCCTCTGAATTTTCTCATCCATTTTATTCTTAATTGGAAATTATGGAGTCCATATATATATATACTTATACTTAGATGACAGCATAAACAGTTAATAGGCCGACATATGGCACATAATAGCCAGCTGATTCGACAAAAATCTACGAAAGTGCAATATTAATTTAATATTAATTTTATTAATTTCAGGTTCTATAGACTACCTGGCGAAGGCAAGACAGAAAACAAAATTCGATTACGCTCAAATGCAAATAAGACTAAAACGTTTATTAATAACAAATGAGTGAACACCTCGCTCTTATGCATTCCACCCTTCTCCACATCAGCTCCACCGTACAGAACCGCAATATTATACACTCCAAGTGTGTAAATCCTTGACTGGTAGCTACGCGGCGAATTGTGAACGCTTCTTAGCATTCCACGAATGTTATGGCTCTACAAGTCCCCCATGGCACCAACATCTCGCATGCGGAGCTAAACGGCACTAATGCCTCGGTGACTTGGCCATTTGCTAACAATTCAGGATGGAACTTCAAGAATGAGTTCTGCGAGGCATACAGCAGAACATCACAGAATGCTATGAAATCTATAATAGTGATTGTGTTTGTGTTTGGGCTGCTCAGCAACCTCCTTGTAATTGGCCTGGTGTTGAAGAAACGAAGTCTCAGAAAGAACATGAACTTCTTTCTCACCAACATGGCGTTGTCAGATCTGTTAACTATGGTACTCGTTGCTTTACCTCTTCTAGTTTACATCATGTCGGGTGACATTTTGTATATGCACTATGGGGGCAGTTACCATTCGCCTCTGCACCCTCTTCCACTCTTATCGTGCAAGTTGTACACGTTTTTATACCCCACAACCCCTCTTGTTTCTTTAACTACACTTGTTTTAGTCTCTTGGGAGAGATACCGTGCTGTGTCGTCTCATGTGAGGCTTGCTCCTCTTTCTCGCTGCCGTTTAATTGTGTTGATTACAGCATGTTGGGTTATTCCTGCAGCGCTTAACTGTGCTTTTATTAAACATGCCAAGGTGCTTCATTTCGAAGAATTGGGTTTCTATTTATGTGTGATATTCTCACTAGAAATGGTTGTACTCATATGGAAACTCCAACTTGCATTCTTTTCTCTGATGTTGATTTGTGTTCTTTCTTTGAGCATTTTGATTATCCGTAAATTGTGGATGTATAAGGATACAGTTGAGCTACCTGAAGCTCAAAAACAGCGCAGAATGAATCTCTTCAAATCCGCAGTCAAAATGATTGTTGTCTCTCTGATTCTATTTTCTGTCTGTTTCATTCCATCCTTTCTGATGTTCTCTCCTGCTGTATGGCGGTGGATTTCAAATTACGGCAGCAGTTGCACATTGTATACCGCTATAGCCGTCTCGTGGTTTCTTATGTTATTGAATTCTTCGCTCAGTCCCCTTATCTACTTTACGTTTATGCACGACTTTCGCAGCGCACTCAAAGATATCAGGTGCAGAAGACGAAGACATGACGAGATAGGGATGGAGCAGAGATGAAGCACCACGCCCTTCACGCAAATCCACTGCTGAGATTGATACGACAACAGACATAGAAGACAAGGGAGATTACGTAAAATATTGACAAACTTCCCCGCTGATGAAGATCTCAGCCCCGATTTTAAAAGCGTACGAAGGCTGTAATTTAGCGCGGCTTGGCAATGTAACCGAGCTCGAGACAATAGCTCTAAAAAACAAAACAATGGAAATTGACATTTACTGCGACCAGAATTGGGTTCGACGTTTGAAACGAACCTCGTTATGTCCTTACAAACCAGATACAAAGAGCAGACGTTGTCTTGTAAAGTTACATTTACTTGGACAAAAAAAAGCCGAGGCCAAACGAAACCCAAGTCGACGCAAGTTTTGCTACTTGCGTCGACTTGCGCTCGTTTGGCCACCAACTTGCGATGTCTTGTGTTCACTTGCGTCCACTTTGAACATGTTCAAATTTTCAAGCAATTTGCGTCTTGATAACTTGCGTCTCCTTTGGCCACCACATCGTAAGTGTACGCAAGTTGATGCAAGTTTCCAATTTTCTCCGTTCTCCAAATTAACGAAATATTATGACCAAAATAAGTCATGAAAATGTTGCACTTATATTTCTAGCTGTTATTATCAAGAAACTTGGTGAGATTTCTTTGTATTTCTTGTCTTTTTTACCAAGAAAAACACTAGCTTGAGCGCGCACTCTGTGTTCGAAATCATGTCGTCTGCAATAGCGGGCGCAAAGCACCAAAACACTCAACTTGCATCAAAACTTGCATCTCGTTTGGCCACCTAAACGCAAGTGAGCGCAAGTCTGTGCAAGTCACAGTTTGCATCGACTTGCGTGAACTTGCGTTTCGTTTGGCCAGGGCTTGTCTTCGTCAGACATTTGATTAAAATTCAAATTTTCTATTTCTTCTATTCTGGCCAAACGAAACGCAAGTTCATGCAAGTCGACGCAAGTTGTGACTTGCACTGACTTGCATTGAGGTGGCCAAACGAGATGCAAGTTTTGATGCAAGTTGAGTGTTTTGGTGCTTTGCGCTTGTAATGACGACATGATCACGCCACTTTCGAACACAGAGCGCGCGCTCAAGCTGGTTTTTTTTCTTGCTAAAAAAGACAAGAAAAATAAAGAATATCATCCAGTTTCTCGTAAATAACAGCGGTGGCCAAACGAGACGCAAGTTGTCGCAAGTTGCGTGGAAATTTGAACATGTTCAAAGTGGACGCAAGTCATCGCAACACCGCGCAAGTCATCGCAAGTTGGTGGCCAAACGAGCGCAAGTCGACGCAAGTAGCAAAACTTGCGTCGACTTGCGTTTCGTTTGGCCAGGGCTTAAACTCGTCACGCTTACTTGTATATGTTTTGCACTGAATAGAAAATGCGCGCCGCCTATACTCTGTAATTGGTTTGTGTTCGACCGCCGAGAAATGTGTATCGAAGCAAAGTTAAAACGAGCGAACAAAAAAAGGTACTTACTGTAAAAAGCGAACTAGGATGGAGAGATAATGGAGATAATCAATACAGTAGTTCTTTCAGAATCTTGCTCATTCTCAAGAACTACAAAACAATTCAAAATTCTCACATCTTACTTGGGCGGGTAACCTATTTTCAGGGCCAAGTAACAACCATGACTATGACGAAATAAAAAGCATCAACTTTGCTTTGCTACGGTATATTTTTACAAAATGTCTACAAATTAATATTATTTTAATATATAAAAGATCACATTTCTATCGATTATTCTTCAGTAAAAATACAATTCATTTTGAAATTGTAAGAACCTGTACAACGCAGGTTGGATTTGTGAATTTCCGTGTCGGAGTTCTCACCATCATATCATGTTTATATCAATGAAATCTATTTAAACCATGCTTTAAGGTTACGTCATCACTAGAAAAATATACGCACCTACGCTGTGAAGATTTCCGGTACATTTTCACGTCATACTTGCATATATGACGTCAGATTTTCATAATTTGCACAAGTAAATATCCGTGATATCTCTGGAACCAAATCATCGTCAAATAAACGGCACTTTTCCTTGATTTCAAAGGTCTATTGAATACGCCTATAAAAGGTTCGGCTCAACCAAAGACAAGTACCTTCAAAGAGCATCCGCCATTTGAAAATTAATCAGGAAAACGTAGTAGCTACTGATGTGTGCGCGCAACACTCGACTATTATATGGAAAATATCCTGCAATGTATCCAAAGTGTAGCTTGAGTAAGCCACACACGGGCCGATTTTTCGTCGCAAGACAAAAAATACTGCCTGATCGGCTCGTGTGTGATGACTCGCGACGAGTTTACGACGCGCGCCGCCACACACGAGACGATTTTTTGTCGGCGACGATTTAATATTCAAATATTTTGTCGTAAGCTTGTCGCGGATCACCACACACGAGCCGATCAGTGAGGATTTTCTGTCGTAAGATTATCGCGCGCCGCCACACACGGGCCGATTTTCGTCGGGATCGGCGAGTGTGTGGCGGCCTGCCGCAGTCCTTATCGCGTCGGTCCCTGTGTCGCTTCTCGCACAGGGAACCCAAGGAACCGGCGCGATAAACGATGGCTGTTTACTCTGGTTACCAAAACTGTAGAGCAAAAACTACATTCGGGCCACCAGGAATTGCCACTCATGGCATGTAACATTTGACAATGCAAAACCTTCATTCAGGGAGGGGTGAGAGGGGAGACGATTCTCAGCAGGGCGGACTGTATTCCGTCAACAATCCCGGAAAAACTACCGAGCGCCGTTAACACGTCTATTGCTCCTTCCCTAGAGAGAGAAAAGAAGAAGCACTGATTTGAACCAGGAAGAAAATCTGGATACTGTTACTAACGAAAGTTTAAGCAATAGACCAAATCGGGTAACGGTGTTTACATCTTGTTGCCACTCAATTCAGATCTTATGATAATTCCTTTGGGTGGATACTTTTGTTAGTTCTGCACATACATTCGTGCATTCGGTCAAATGAAAAAATAGACGATTGTAACCACCCAAAGGAATCATCACATGATCTGAATTGGGTAACAACAAGATGGGGGTCACGGGCTATTATGTAATCTTAGTGTTTGACTTTGTAGTGATCTCATTATGCAATGTTATGGAACTTAAAAAAAGCTCAGCTGTTAAGGACTTTAGGCAGAACAATAATGTAGTTTAATTTCTGGACATTCTGTCCTATGAACTGTCTTGGTATTTTCGCACATTATGTAACTTTTGAAACTCCGGTTAGTATAAAATGTATTAGCTAACAAGAGTTTCGCTAGTTTCTTATAATGAAATTTATTTATTTATTCCTGGCCTGACAATGGGGAGTTGGCAGATATTTTGTGAAAACCATTTGTTTCGGGTTGCCTGTGTCGTACGCGCGTGCTAAAAAATGGCGGGAATTTAGGAACACCAGCCAATCTATACTCTCTCGATTGACAGTATAGATTATGACTATAGTTCCTGTAATAAGGCGTAACGGGGTGTTACCTTAGGAGCATGTCTGTTGTCTGGGTGGTTTGTTGGGCCAACAGGTACATGACTGTTCTCATGCCGTGGCATCGTATTGTTTCATTACTCGACTGGAAATAAATAAACGAATACAGAGGTTAAAGATTTTGTAGAGAATCCCATGCTTTGACTCTATCTCGCGTGCTGATTGGCTGAAATGAATTTTTTGTGTGGAATTACATGGATTCAATGAAAACACAGGACACCCACGAAATTAAATTTCAACACGACAAATTTACAATTTATCAACCGAGAAAGCGAGAACAATTACTTTCTAAATCTTTAAACTCTGTCAAACACTGTATGAAACGTCTTTTCGTCAACGAAGACGCTTCGCTAGCAAGATTTTTATTAAGTTGCATTTTCCTGAAATTGAAACAGTTTGGCAATGGCTTCCTTGGCGCGCGTAAAGCCTTTTTTGTAAATTATTAAATCAACAAATCCCCCGGCATGGGATTCAAAGAAAATCCAAACCCGACTCAGGAATTCCACACATTATTATATCCATTTTGAAATAACGCGCGCGTTCTGCAATCTGATTGGCTCTCAGCAGGTCAATTTATTCCTTTAAATATATCAATGTTAAAATCACGCGCGCGTTCTGCAATCTGATTGGCTCTCAGTAGGTCAATTTATTCCTAAATTGACCTGATTTAACATTTTTGACCTGGCGCGAGCGGAACGTTCTACTTCTAGCGCGCGCTACATTTTCACGTTTGATTATTTCCCTTCATTTGGTGCGAAAAGATATTTTCTATGGAAATGATTTTAACATGGATATAATAAAGTGGTAATTGACCTTCATGTCGTGCAATTTTGGTCAGAAATCATACTTGTGATTTCAAATCGACCTCGCGCTGCGCGCTCGTTCGATTTTGAAATCACGCGTATGATTTCTGACCAAATTGCACTCCACTCAGGTGAATTACCATTATAAATCTCACTTGTCGCTGCGCGAATCGGGCGATATCGATTTTTCGCGTGAGATTTAGTGTGGAATTCCCTCGTCGGGTAATGGATTTACTTATATAATCCATTCTTGATGAAAAAAAAACATGTCACAAAAGGCTGCACTTTCACTGTCTGTGCACTGCGGTGCGTCATGGTAGCAATGGCAGATTCCAGCTATAAGCGCGCGCTCTCTTTTCTTAGAAATGCCTTTGGAATGTAACACATATAATTACCTTTAAATGTACTTTTATTATGGAAGGAAGAGTTGATATCTGCAAAGGAGAACAAAACTTCGAGATCAGAGACCTTTTTTGTCAATCGGTTTTTTTCCTCGTCTAATCTCGCTTTGAAACAGAATCGTCGTGAATTAACAACGTCCTCAAGCACGTCCATCGTAACAAGTTACCAAATCATTGCTTGCCAATAAAAGAACACAGGAAACCCAAATGTTGGCCTGCGAGCCGGCTCTCCAGTGTTTTTTTTGGGGGCGCGCGGGAGTCCTGTGTCGCGGAAAGGACACAGGTATACCGCGCACCCCAAAAAAAAATCAAATATCCGAAAAATAAACACTGGAAAGCCGATTCGCAGGCTATCAAAATCTATACACTGTGGAATTCAAGAACCATACCATACCACCACGGAGGCAATGCGCTTTACTTCCTGTGCGAATACGTCAACCGGGCCATCCCGTAAAACGTTTGTCATTTAGAGATTCAAACCATTTTAAGGAAATTTAATACCTGTAATAAGTTTTGCGATAAGTAATTTCAAGTATTTTGAAGTGATTTCCGCCCATAAATTTCACATTTTTTTATAGAGAAAAGCGATTCTTTCGATGTCTGAAATCTTAAGAAAGCCAAGATCCTTTGTTGTGTACTCGCTTTCTGATTGGCTAACTTCTCACAAGATGGCCCAGCTGAGGTATTCGCACAGTAAAGGTCCCCCACCCATCTGAAATTTCCAAAGGAAAATTATAGTACTTGTATGGAAAATAACGAAAATCAGATTTCTTCTGGAATTGGACATTTCGCCAACTAGGTAGTGGATTAAGGGGGGGGGGGGGGGGTGTAGCAGAGGGGCACTTTTTTTCTTTGTAAATTATAATTCAGTGAGTTTGTACATTTACATACTTAGTTAATTTAGTAGTTAGCCTTACCAATATTGATGAATTCTGATGAAACTGCGCAAAGTTTGCCAGTGCTCGAGATACATGTCTCTAAAATAAATCAAAGTAAACAATAACCTTAAAAAGTTCAGTAGCCTACGACCCAGCTACACAGTACATTTTTTAAAATTTACGTCTAGATTTTTCATCTTGACTGCCTTTTAAGGAGAGGGGGACACGTTTCACTTGTAATAGTTAAAGTATCGAGTTGAGGCTGTTATGATTCACATTTTATTTTGCCTCGACTTCATAGAGAGAACTTCAAATGACTGCAGTAAGAAATACATCTAACCAATCACAAACGAGAAAAGTTACAAGCTGCTGCTGAATGGTTTCCCAGTCAGCCAATCACAAGTCAAGTAAAACCACTGATTATGCATTGAGCACGTGACTAGTTCTTTGTGAGCCAAGCCAAGTAAAACGACTCACGTGGCAATAGGGCATTTGCACTATTGCGTCATTTGACTACGAATACCAGAATCCTTTTCAGTTTTCTTTTCTTATGCAGATAAGCCGCTATTAGAAACAATAGGTGGTAATTGCGCGAGCAATAGGGACAATGCAAAGTTTTCTGGTAGTCATAGTAAAATATGTCATAATGAAAATTTCCTATTGTCATTAAGTGAAGAGGGGAGGTTACCTGGATATCATTATGCTGTGAGTGTGTTGAGGTCACGTGACACATCGCCTCTAAGCAATCCCTTAAAGACATCTGCAAGAATCCAATTCGCTAGTTAAATATTTTCATCACTTGTCTACTATTATCCGCCAATAATTAACACTTATTGGATGAGGTTGAGCATGATAGTGAGATTTGTCAACGCCGAGGTTTGTGTTATCTGCTGAAGTGAAGCTGAGGCGGATAACACTAACTCGAGGCGTTGGCAAATCTCATTATCATGTGTAAAAACCGAATTCAATAATTGTTTTATTATTCAGCAACCAGCAATTCTTACCTCTAAGTAAAGTCGACGACGAGGCCTTCCTCGGCGAAACGGTTTTTGAACTTTAGCTTACATTTATTGGTATTTTCCTCTTTGTATTCCATTCAAATAGCCATAGTTGAGGTTTACATATCCTGAGCAATGATCTCTTGGCAAAAATCATAACAGATTCAACGAGAATATTAGCAAAATTGGCTTTCGCTTCCAAAATGAAAACCAAGATGGCGGCCAAACCTATTGGCTTGCGTTATGATGTCATTAGAGTGCATCAATCCTAATGTCTGTAGTATGACGTCACGCACTGCGCGCCAACACAATTTCGCTGCGTACTCTTAGCCAATCAGAATCGAGATAGTGGCATGGCTGAATAATAATAGAGTTTGAATAGTCCTTTTTGCAGTACCTCGCTTTATTGTGGAGTCGAGTCTACCGTTGGCCAAACAGTACATTGATCAACGGTAGACTCGACTTCAGGCTAGAATTCCAAATTGAATCACAATAGAGCGAGGAACTGTGAAAAGGACTATTAACGATATCCCCCCCCCCCCATAAATGTAGCAGCCGCATTACATAAACCAAAAAGAAGCAAGGAACTAGTATTACTGCTGTTTTGAGTATTCTGCGAACTCTCGTGATCGATTTCCAACCCTCAAACTGCTTTCTGGCTTCCGTCAATCAAACTTTGAAACTCTTTGAATTACATAGAATTCAGTTATTCGCCATCCTAGTGAAATGTCCCAACACACAGCATCTTTTACTATATTTTTCTTAACAAATGGCGTAACTTACGGTCGGCTAAGACTCAAATTGGACCCGAGAGTTTGATTGACGGAAGCCAGATCGCCTTCGCAAGTGGAACGCGAGAGTTCGCAGAATAATCAAAACAACTGTAACCCCTTTGAGGGTAGAATATGGGAGTACCATTGTGAAAGAATTCTTTTCTGAGCAGCTGAAAACAACAAATACCTGATCTTGTTCGCCCATCGCTAGGTTAGCAATAAGGGAAGCTCCATTGACTAGAACCTGAAAGATTAAAAATAAAAGGGCTCGAAACAGAAAGGTCAATTCAGTCACGATGTTACGGGTTGTTCTTGATTACTAACACTATAGTTATAGTTCGAGCGTGTAACCTCTCCTTTGTTTTATTCCAATAATAGGTACATGTTTTACATTCGTTTGAACAAAGTGAATCAGAATGTAACGTGAGATTGTTGTCATTAGTCACATTTCCCTCTTTTATAGCCAAAACCTCAGTTTCACGCTGTGAATCATCAAAAAGGTGGTTTGATTTTGGGTTTTTCTGTCCTGCTAGTCAAACAATCTAAGCCAATCAGGTCCTTGCCCTGTTTTACTTAGTGCAGTTGACTGGGTTTTCGTTGCGACAGAAAGCCATGTCACTGCACTAGCCGAAACAATGCAAGGACCTGACTGACTGGCGTACTGGAAAGAAAAACCTGTTGTTTAAAAATGCTTTTGTCTGGGGGAGGGGGGCATGTCTTGGTCATCTTTGTTTTTGCTAGGGGGAAGCAGGTTTTCCCACATGTTGACACTAAAAAATTTACTTCAGTGGGGGGCAATAGCCCTTCTGCTTCCCCCCCCCCCCCCCCCTGCTCACGGCACTGGTTTGGGTCCAGGCTATGAAGAGGAGGTTGTTGCACTTGTTGATACATGCATGAGCATGTAATATGTATCTATTTTAAAATAAAGTAACGCGGATGCGGCGACGGCGGGGCTAGGGGATTTTCATACATTTCCACTAAACTCAGCCCCCCCCCCCCCCCCACCTTGCCATACAATTTTACTAACGAGCCTCCCCACTTCCGCGAAAAGTGTTCCTCCGTCCCTTGTTACCTGTAAGTTTTTGGGGCCCTTCCGTAATGCTTCCACTAAGCACCTACCAGCTGAGAAATCTTCCTAAACATAGATAAATAAAACCAGAAAGCCACATTATTATACTTTTACATTGAAGTAGGACCAATACAAATTCATATAAAATGCCAGATGCCTGTGAGACTTACCTGGACTATTCGATGCCTTTGCCAGTCTGTCCCATGGACATTTGAGACAAAATACGCAGAGCAATTTCTTGAATCTTCAAAAAAGATAAGTTGTTACTGTTCTGGTCAAAGAACTGTAGCGTCACGAAACGCTTGACAAAAAGATGAAGCTTGTAATAAAGCTTATAAATTTAGCTGCACTATCAGATCAATTTTTGTCAATTTAAATACAATCAGGAATTTGGTAATTCTGTGAAGGTAGGGCAATACCCTGTTTAAGGTCGTGGCTTCATTGCTTATGGGCGTACCCAACCTAACCAAAATGACATTCTAAATCCCTCTTCCCATTGACAATGTTTAGATGGATTTTAAATAAAACCAGCCTTAAGTGTTTGTTTGTAGCAAATAATTTAACATTTGAATATACCTGGAGGGACTTCCAAAGAATTTCATCCAGCTTTGTGTACATTTAAATATGTTTGTTTTGAGAAATCCAACTGAAATGTTCTTTCTGGTCGCAAATGGTGATGCAATTTCAAAGTAGCTCTTATTCCGGCCCTAGAGGGTTCTCCAAGCCCCTGGGTCCAATCTTCGTAGCAACGTTAACTGGACATCAAATACACATGCACTTGATTCTAAAATGATGCTCAATACTTTATAGTTTTCACATTATTTTCAAGAGGGTAGCAGTACCAACCTTTTCATCGTTAGCCTTGGTCAATGCCAAGATTCTTGGAAGAGCATTACGATCATTCTAAAGAGATTCAAACGAAATTACAGCTGTCTGTGACACTTTTGCCATACCCCATCACTTATTCTATCTTCTGCTATCCCCATACATGCACAAAAATGGTGCTCTACAGGGCTCGGACTTGGGACCAACAGCCAATCTTGGTGGCTAGAGTTTTTTAATCCTAAATCTCTTAGCTCTGTTTGATGAAATACCTACAATAAATCTACAAAGATCTCGTAAATCTACATACTGTGTGAGTGGTCTTCACATGGTTTTTACATGAGTTTTTACATGGTTCGTACATACTTTCTACATATTTGCAAATGGTAGGTTTTTCCACCAAGTCAGAATACCATTGTCATCAATATTATGGTGCAAACACACACACTTTTTACACTTTACTTGAGCTTTTTTCCCAGTTTTGTCTTAGAGATGCTTGTGGTGTGGGGGGGGGGGGGAGGGGATGAGGGGTTCACACTACGACGGTATTTCCTTTGTATTTCCTTATACTACTATATAGTATACAGTGGCAGAAGAAATAAATGAATCTTGAATCTGTAAACAAATTAGCATCGGGGTTTCGGCAAAACTGCTAAAAAGGCATGATATTCCGATATTCTGACTCCGCTCGATGCAGGATTTAACTTTAAAACATGCAGTTAAAAAAAAAAATCCATAAATAGTTTTCCATAAATGGCTTTTAAAAACTCACAATATATTCAAATCTATTAAAATCTTAATCATATAAACAAGGAAGAAATTCCAAAAACTTGTTGTGCGGTGACTGGTATCTCATAGAGCTGTGAGCTACAATTTCCATTTGCAGGGCCCGTGGTTTGATGCGCTGGTGCGGAAACGCATAATTTGGCTTTCTCCGCATAATGCGCATAATCCGTCAAATCCCGCATAATCGCGCATAATTTCCCAAAATTTTGTGATTTTCAAACTTTCTTTCCTATTTTTTCTCACAAAAGTGATTCATTTCTTCTGAAATCGTCTGTCCAACGTCAAAACAACTCGATAGAAGTAACAAGATAGAAGTAACAAGAATAACAAGGCGTTCTATGCTAATTGCGCTGGGAACTGATATCGAAAAGCAATAAAACGTGCCTAATTGGCCAACTAACTAATATTTCCAGCTGAGAAATATATATATTCAAAAACGTTTGCGCTTAGGATATTTTACAAAGTAAAATCAAGGCGGAACAGAACGCTAACCGCGATAAAAATGGTCGGCTTTATGCAGTTCACATTGATCACATGACATTACGCTTTTTCATGGATCTTTGTTATTGTTACAGACAACAATTTCATTTCACAAACAACAACGCGAAAAATACCAGGCACACGAAGCTCCATCGATAACCCCCCAAAAAAATCACTGACAGAATAACGTGGCACGTTTCCGGTTTTATAAAAGGTCTTACACTACCTCCGACGATAGTGCCGACCGCTCTAGCGATCAGGATTAATTTTGATAATTACGCGCAGAACGACGGCAAACAAGCGCAACACTGTTTTTGTGATAATGAGAGATCGTAACGATAGCTCTGTTAGTCTGCGTATAGCTCTTGTGACCGTTTAGTTCATGGTTGGATAAGAGTGCTTTGCTACGATCCTTGCAGTATGAAAAAAGTGTGCCTTGTACGAAAGAAGACCAAACTTGCTAATCTTTACTACCGTGTAACGGGGTAGTTGGTAACGCTTTTTTGTAAGAAAGTAATAAGCTTTATTAAAAGCGAAAACACTCGTCTCCCTGGAAGAAAACGTAGCGTCATGACATTAGTAAAGCGAAGCGATTGGAACTCATCACAGAGCATTGTATAGACAAACAAAAGTTGTTAAAGTAAAATAGCATCTATATCCATGTAACAAAACAGGCGAAAAGAGCAAAGTATATTACGGCGCTTGTAAAAAAATATTGCGCAATCCCGCATAATTTCGTATTTTTAGCGCATAATTTCGAATTTTTAGCGCATAATTTCAGAAAAAATCCCGCATAATTTCAGAAAAAATCCCGCATCAAACCACGGGCCCTGCATTTGGTCATGTTGAAGTTATAACATGCGAAACATTTGTGTTTGGCTTCCTGGACCAGTTTATTTACGGCCAGTCAATTACAATGATTATTATATCAAGCGTTGTGAATTCTAGACATGTTATTGTCACTCACCTGGTATTTGCAAAATTTTGATGCAGTATTTGCATTTGTTGGACATATTATTATGATATTTGCGGATTTTGGACACAATATTATGGCATTCAAGGGTCCCCTACACACCCCTCCTTGGCTGAATGGCAAGGATGACACTAAGGTCCCGTTTTTGTTGACTATATATAGTCCTCACCTCTATAAGTGGCGCTAAGTTCCCATGGTGCTCAACAATATGACTGAGGGTCATCATGGCTAGCAGAGCAATCTGCTCCTTCATTGCGCATAAGGAGAGGACAGGGTTTAGGGCACCATCTGCTAATGCTGCAAAACAAACAAATCTTTGTTTTCTATGAGAGATACACATTTTTCAGAATTTTCTCATCTATCTCGAGAAGATGTGACCTATAATGTATGCGTTTGCCCTAACACTGTTAGGTATGTGTGCATGTGTTGTAAATTTGATGGCACCCGAAGGAAACCTTCCTCTCCCCCACCCTCTCTCTCTACATTTTTTCCTCATCCTATTCACCACAGGAAGCACATGCCATACAGGCCAGCTTATAACTGGGGAGGGGGCTTATCTGCACAACCAAAACAAGTTTAAATTCCTTTTAAACAAGTTTCATCCTTGGCGGTCTGTCTTGAACCTTTCACTGTTCCACAGAACAATGACAATCTGATAGCAGGAATGGGCGGTTCCAAAAAATAGCCAAACTCCAAATTGCCAAAAATTGCTCTAACCCTTGGGGAAATTCCAGGCTTATCTGTACAACCCCTGTGGAAATTTGAAGCAACCCCTGTGGAAATTCCTCATTCTCAAATGAATACCCTGTGGAAATTCCAGGATAAAATTAATGGCTCTGTGGAAATTCCATGGTCAAAAACAACTACCCTTGTGGAAATTCCAGGGTCAAACACAACAGCCCCTATGGAAATTCCAGGTTCCTTGATAGGATGGTAATAGATATAAAATGGAATAGCCCAATACAATGCATGTCACATGTTTGCATGTATGTCACATGCATGTCACATGTCAGCCAACTGACTCAATTCTAGTTATTGTACCTTGTGCTTTAAGCTCCTCTGACTTGCAAAAGATCATCAGAGCACTGATGCCATTGATGAGAGTTTGTTCCTGGGTCTCATTTGCAGACGATAGTATACTAAAAATCGGCAATGTAAAATGTGTGGTATGAGAATCTAGAGAACGACAACTCAGTTTATGGCACCTACTACACAATGTTAGCCAGTGAAAAATATAATTGTACAGGCCTGAAAAATATAACATATACAGGCATAAATCTGGTTTACATCCCCTAAAATAACTGTATTTTCACTGGAAATTCCAGTGGGGTGAGGGGTGACATATACCGGTAGTCAATTTCTGGAATCACACAATAACAAACTTTTCACTTTATAAAATGTTCTCCTAATGGATTTATGCCTAGATTTTAAATGATTTAAATGCCTATAATATTGCTACAAGGCATAAAATTACAGCTCTGACTTTCTAATTTTAGGAACTGTTGTAATGATCAAGCAAAAGGAGCAATACCAGGGATCAATCCCCAGGGGGATACTCGGATATAAAAATGATGGGGGGGGGGGCAAAGTATTTTTTTGGTATGAAATTTGGAGCTCCGTCGGACCTCCTGGTCAGTTTTATATCAGAGTACCTCTCCCCCCTGAGGATCAATCTAAGAAAACAATGCAACAAGCACAGTTAGATACCTGCATAATGCCTTAATGGCCCCACACTTGGCCAGCACAGAATGCAGTGGAGCATGAGTTGAGAGAATTCTAAGTCCTTCTGATACTGCAAGCTGTCGGGTACAACAACAAAAATATTTATAGCACTGAATAATAATGTCAGTCAATTCAGTTTAGAATCCCATACCTCTATTCTATCGCGCGCGCTGATTGGCTGAAATCGAGGGAGATTTTTTGTGGAATTACATGGCTGCAAAAGTAGAATCTAATGAAAACACAGGACGCCCACGAAATAAAATTTCTACGAAATTAAATTTCGTCGCGGCGATATCGATTTTTCGCGTGAGATTTAGTGTGGAGTTCCCTCGTTGGGTAATGGATTTACCTATAGAAGTTAGCTACGATAAAAGCAGGGGAAATGTATTTATCTCCATTTTTCGTATCACAGTTTTTCGCGCGCTTTGTGAAACGTGGGCACACACGCGCCTCCACAAGACACAAAACTCTCGTCTGGTCAACACAACAAGTTTTGGAAAGAAAATCTCTCTGGTTCCTCCAACGTTTCGGGTATTTCTACACTGGGTATGCAAGGCAATGTCCAGATATTTACTTTACAAGATAATTTCAACGAGAAGCTGTTGGCTAGTTCGACTTAAAAGTTCTTTCATTGATTGAAAAGTTCTGTCAAATGTTAGAGGTGGAAAGCACATGCAAAACGAAAAACACTACAGGAGCTGCACTTTTTACCAAGAATAAAGGAGATAGAAAGCCGTAAGGGAACAAGAAATCAAACAAGTAAGCTTTAAAAGTTAAAACATTTTCGATCAGTAAGATAATTCTACTAATTCAAATCATTTGAAACTCTTTGTAGACTCGATCGCTTTCTAGTCAAATTGGCTTCAGTCACTTTCAGTGTGTTGACACTAAACTGAATGAACACTGAACTGAATGAATTTTCTCTCATCTAAACATTTATATATTGTAATTTCATGTTTTAAAGATTCGCTATTGCAGCAAAGCCTAATTTCAAGGGACTTTCGTTTTGAGATTCAGAAAATTCCATCGCTTTCGCACTAGCGCGGCTTTCAAGCACTCGAAATCCACTATCAATTCCCTTAAATTTAGACTTATTCTCTAAAAATGTCCGGTATGGGATTCAAAGAAAATCCATTACCTGACTCGGGAATTCCACGCTAAATTTCACTTGAAAAACCGATATCGCTCTCGTCGCTGCGCGACTCGAGCGATATCGGTTTTTCGCGTGAAATTTAGCATGGAATTCCCTCGTCAGGCAATGGATTTACCTATAAAATCTAATAGGCGATAATTAAACATAGAAGTGCTGCCAAAGTTTTTTTAAGTGTAACAAAAGGTCATTTTCTTTTCTTAACTACGAAAAAACTACACACTAAAAAATAATAAACAAGAACATCAACCTTCACATCATCATTGCTGCTTTGACTGAGGAATATCAAAGTTTGCACACCACCAAGCTCAACTGCCTGAGGAAAATACAAAATGAAAATATTATTTGTTATTGATTTTTATAATTCTGCGAACTCCCATTTTACATTATGGAATGCCAAACTAACTGTGTTTTGGCTTCTGTACATAAAACCTTGGACAGGTGCACGGGCACAATTTGAATTTATGGGTTGATTGCATTTTGAATTTGAGTGAGTCATCTTTAAGACATTAGAAATGAGGTCAAATTTACAATCCTACAGTCCACCATTCTTTTGATAAAGACTTTCTACAGGCATATTACTTATACTGTCAGTCCACGATTCTCTCCACTGGTCTATCTTTCAGTCTGCCTGTTTGTCTAACAACCTCAGCAGTGGCATCAACCCTTGGACTTAAAAAATCTGGAGACTGCCTTGAAATGGCAAAATTTCCTGAAATTCTCCTGGGAGAAATACAGTAAATGTATGGCAGACGTCTTAAATTTTTTCCGGGAGACGAAGCGAAAAATGTTGAGATTCCCGGTAAAACCGGGAGAGTGTGCCTGCCTCTCTCCTGGTTTTGCTTGGAGTCTCAACATTTTTCACTCCTGTTTCAAGGTAACATTTTCCTGAATTTGTATTAATATTATTACTTAATTTATGTCTCTCTGTATATGTCTGTTTATCTGTGTCTGCCTATCTACCAGAGACTGATTGCTTTAATGTATGTGTTTGCCCACCTTCTTTAGGGATGCAGGTTCTTTGCACATTTCTGTCAAGTTCTGTGCTGCATCCAATTTGAATGACTGCATACAGAACAAAACATGCCAAAGTGATTGATAGAAAACAAAGCATACAGACCCATATTAAAAATAAAGTAATCTAAGCCATTCGGGAGATTGCTCTATTGGCTTTTTGCATTTGGCTAGAAAAATAGACCTACCGGTATTAGCTAGGCAGATTTGACACAAACTATTTCTCTTGCCCTTATGACCTCTGAGTTAAGATCCCATTTGGCCTTTATGGGTTATTGGCTCAGAGCCCATTCGGGATCAAGGAATATTTTTCTACATACTTATCCCCAGCAAATGAAGGCCCTACCATTTGTAGTGATCTGGATTTGGTAACGAGTTCTGTGACAGGAAGACAGTAATCACATATCCTCTCAGGGTCTTCAAATCCCATTTGGGGAAGAGGGACCTGGAAGAAACAAGCAACTACAATAAGAAATTGTCACTTCAAATCTTCAAAGCGAAATGCATATTGACCTTTTCGTTGCAGCATTTGTTACACATTACTCTTCCACACTGACGGCAATGATGCTTTCGCCGGATCTGTGTGAACTTTTGTACGCACAACGGACACGTGTGGGCTTCATCATCTGCCATCCATCTACCAGTAAATAAACAAACCAAAGCCTCAGAAAACATAACGCTATGTAAACAAAAACTCCGCTCCAGTCACCAGTGAAGCACCTAAAATTCCAGACCTTTAATCTGCACAAGAAAACAGAGCAAAATCACATCTAAATGGCTCATTACCTCGGTTTGACTAGGAGGAATGGTGTGGAGGAGAAGACGTTTGCAGGGCCTTCTGTTGTGGCGGGAAAAACATCGTTATCTTCAAGCCGAATCCTATTACTCACGCGCGCCATGTTGGATTCTTCCTCCTTCCTCGTCTCAGTCTCTCCGCGTGTGTCACGTCAGAGGTCACGTCACGGTCGAAAACCAAACCCGGAAGGCGAAAAAAAAAAAATCGACAAAAGAAATCACTTCTTCGACCCGAAGCAGTCTTTAACCAGGCGTGAAATATGGATCTGAAGGAGCTAAGGACTCCAGCATTTCTTATCGATATCGAAAAGGTGAAGAGAAACTGCGAAAACATGACCAGAAGATGCGAAGATCTCGGAGTGACTCTCAGACCTCATATGAAGACCCACAAGACAGTGTAAGTTTTTCATCGGCTTCTAATAACTAAGGGGACAGATTTTGCCCATTTTTTGAAATCACGGATTGGAATTATTTCCCAGAGAAGACTATCCTACCAGGGTAATTATTTCCCTTTTTTATAGCCCAAGGTAGTCGTCTAAAGTTTGTTGTGCAAGACGTACACTAGAATAAACACACGCGAGCCAAACTAAACGTATGGAAATACTAGTAAAATCTTGCCACATCACGATCTAATACCATTTTTTTTTTCCATTCTTTTATACTTTTAAGATAATCTCACTGAGAAGGGTCAGAAGGGCCTTTTTGTCGCCGTTCGCTCGTTGAACTTCTGTATCGACTCAATGCCACGAGTTTGTTTCGCAGCAGGAGAAGATCAGGGCTCAAAATTACCATACTGGGCGCCCGAAGTTTTCGTACTTTTTTCACCGCGTACTTCGACGCAAAACAACGATTGTGTTTTCACTTTTTGTAGTGTTCTCCTAATGCACCAGTCAATTGACAGCCCCGCACCCCCCCATTCGCGCATTAGCGGGGCATTCACTTTTTGGCAAATGAAAGGCAGTGAGCGCCTCGGTTTGCGGGGACAATCCGAGAGGTGAATGCACCGTCTCCAGGGTAATAATTAAGAGTGAATGCGCTCCGATAACACAAAGGATTTTTACTCACTGAAAAGAGTCATGTCAATGGTGCCCAGTTTTCAATGCAGCCGCAGCCGATCGCAAAGCGTAATAAAACCATATTTTTCTACTTGTATGTACTTTCGCTAGTGTAGATTAAAATATAATACGTGTAATTCAAGTAACAAAAATCTGTATTTGTCGTGTCTTTTGTGAAGTAAAGGGAGCCCGGAAAGCGGGCTGGTTTTCTGTTGTGTTGTGTCCCGGGGAAGAGAGTGACTCCCCGCTCGATGTACTGTGTGGAAGCCGTGAAAGAAAGTGCATCTCCCGACCAACGGGGCAGTAATGTAGTGTGAATTCTGTACGAAAGCCCCGCTAGTACCCCGCTAATGCGCGAATGGGGGGGTGCGGGGCTGTCAATTGACTGGTGCATAATGTTTGATGAATATCGGCTGTGTAGTTATGTCGTACGACTATTAATATTTCTAATTTTTCGATGAGAACAATGACAGACATTCCCGACAACCAACCAGAATCAGTCGTCTTGATTATACTAGTATTCTCAGCAACGAAGAGTTTGAAGAGTCGATGCTGGTAACGATGATAGCTTCTCATGAGAGCAATCCTTGACATAGAGCTAAGGTTCGGGGGTGGGTCATGTGACGAGAAGGGACGGGTCAGCTAGTCTGCTTTGGCTCTTCAGGCTGACAAAAAAGCAAGTTTTAATTTTGATTCCATTCTTTGACTTGACATTGTAGCTTGCTGAAATTTGGGCTTTTTACTAAAATCAATATGCTCTTTTCATTTCTGAGCATCATTTGCGCGAAGCTGCTCAATTTTAAGGGTAACCAGCTCACGTGACATCTAGTGCAAAAGGCCTATACCGGACTAAGGGAAACTACTACTACTATTTATTTTAGTGAAGCTGCCGAACTAATGACTTGTGGCAGAAAGACTGGCATTGTAGTATCAACCTTATCTGAAGCAGACTTCTACGCCAACAACGGCTTCACAGACATAACTTACAGCTTCCCGATCACTCCTGATAAACTCCCACAGGCAGCCCAGCTGTCCGGGAAACTTGACCTGTTTCACGTATTTGTCGACAACGATACCATTTTGAAAGCACTCGTTCAATACGGTCTGTCAAAAGGGAAGAAATGGTCGGTGTTTCTGTCGATAGATTGTGGAGACAACAGAGGTAGGAAATTTAAAAGGTGTTTCGCCAATAACGAGAAAATTCAAGAGTCCTTTATTTAAGAGTACGTCTGCCATATTAGGTCCGTCCCCTTCAGCGTTTTAGAAACACAAAAGCCAATTCAGTGTGTGCTGTCAGAAGCCCATCAACAGGAGCTTCCATCCTCCTGTCCGAGGCACAGGAGTAGAGGAATCTGTTTTAAGATTGTATCTCTCTGAATCCCGAGAGAATAGACCGATCCCGACTTCGCATTAATTCGCATTAATTCGAAATTCGAAGATTTTTAATGAATTATTCAGATTTTCGTGACGAAAATATAAAATCCATATACTATGAGCAATCTTCTAATACTTTCCTGCAATCGGTGTATTTTCCATGCTCTATTACAAAGTAAAATTTGGGCTTGTCCGACGTAGCAACAGTAACTAGGGAGTAGAACAATGAAGCGGGATCGGTCAATTAGTTGTCATGGTTACAAATTATGTCCCCTCTCTCAAAAGAAAGATGGCCGAAATCAGCGCCGCCATCACACTGCACTCGTTGAACCCAACATTCTCACTCTCAAAGGACCAAATTTCTTAAATTCAAAATCCACAATCTTAAAATACACTCTTCTACTCCGTGCATATGGCTAGACCTAGTGACGGAGTAGATAGAGGCTCCTGTTGATGGACTCCTGGCGCTGTTTATTATTTCAGAGGGCGTGCAACACGATGATCCGTACTTGATAGAGCTCGCTAAAGCCATCACAAGTCATTCCGATCGACTAGAGTTTCGCGGGCTTTACACACACTGTGGAAACTCGTACAATGCGTCAGGAAAGGACGAGATCACAGCAAGCGGTCAGTCAACATGCGATCGAGTAATGGATGTGGTTACAAGGTAACATGACAAATAGTGTCTCTTGAGAAAGTCCTTGCGCATTTTATGGAATCAAATCTTCGGCTATCATTGGCGTCGTTTTTTTGTTTTTTGGGGGGGGGGGCGGACTGTAGTGCCATCAATAGTGACTGCATTCAGGGTCTCTAACAGATAAATCAACTATTTGAAATTTCTTGATATTCAGATTGAAGCAAGAAGGAATAACGTGCCCAATTGTCGGCATAGGTTCAACGCCGAACTGCTCCAAGCCTCCTCCTAGAGTAGACGCCATAACAGAGTTCCATCCAGGGTGTTATGTATTTTACGGTAACCACACATCACAGAAATCTTAAAAACATATTCCGAATAGTATTATTCACATGAATTTAGTTGAATGAAAGATATTGGAGATTCCGAGATCAAAGACTAGTTCTCTTGTGGTACGTTTAGCGCTGTTCCCAAGCGTCTTGTTGTCAGCTTCCAGTGTCATGCAACGCTAGCGGAAAATAAACTGTGGTGATGTAAATAACCGACAGGCCACGCAGCCAAAAGAAATCTGGAGTCATACCTCTGGGTGTAGATAGTGAGGACAGTGTATAATAATTACTATAATTGTACAATAATTTTACGCGTCGAGGGATAATCCAAGCCCCCTTCTCCCCTTCATGTATGGCTCCGAAGAAGAACGTTGAAGAAAAGTTTGCCACTACTAGCCAAAACAAGTTTAGCTACTCAGCAGCTTATATTCCTTCCCTAGCCACACGTTACAAAAGCTGATGCCCCTCCCCCAGCTCAAATGAATTTGAACGGAGGGGAGGAACGTGGCTGACAGGTGTGTAGCCACAGGGGCGTAGCCAGGGGGGTCCAGTGGGGGCCCGGGCCCCCGCTTTCTCGGAAATTTTCCCATACATTTACTGTATTTGCTGTAGAAAATTTGCGCATTTTCGTCCCATGTTTTCAGTCGAACGCACGCCGTAAAGTAACGCAGCTTGTAATAGACCGATCCCTATTTTGTCGATAGCTCCGCCCACTCATAGCAAACAATAGGAAGTTTTCCCATGTCCGAGTAACAAACTTGAATATCGAAGATTTTTCAATAATTATTCAGCTTTTCAAGATAAAAATATAAAATCCAAATTGCATGCAACAACTTCTAACACCTCCCTGCAATCGGTGTCTTTTCCGCGCTCTATGCCAAAGATAAAATTTGGCTTGTCCGACGTAGCAACAGTAATTAGGGGTATAACAATGAATGCGGGATCGGTGAATTTCTCTAGTACAAGATCTACGCACGTGCGCTCTGGCGTACAGTTGCCGCAAGAGCGCCAAACAGGCTAACAGCTGGCATGAATTTTCGATATAGGGGAATACCATTTGGACTCCGTTCTGCACCATACAATGTTAGCTAATCTTGTGAAGGTGGTTTATCGGTTATTATTTTAACTTTAGTTTCTTGTTCCTAGATTACCAGCAGTCCTCAATAATAGGATCTTGTGACTTAGAAGAAGTAGCAATCCGTGTTCTAACGCGCGTCATCGGTCACTACCCGCGAAAGGATCACCTACTCATTGACTGCGGGTTCACGGGGCTCAGCCATGACGGCATGAGGAGGTTACCGAACGGGAATTTCTGTTTGATTGACGGTCACCCTGAGTTAAAGTGAGTTGTGTAAATAGTACACAGGTAACCCGAGTATCAGGGCCACTCAGGCTCCCCCGATTCACTCGAACACGGAAAGAGAACCTGAAAGCACACTTAAGATTCGTATGTTTCGCTGCCTTTTTGCCACTAGATTGCAACGGCGTCTGATTGGTCAAAAGACAATGGCTTCGTGAACTGGCTTTTTTCATTATGGAACTCATCAATGTTAGCTGGGAATTCGCAAGGATCGAGCGGAATTCGCAAGGGAGCGAAGGGAATCTTATAGAAGGAAATTGGTACTCGTGGAGCACAACTCACAAAATGAATCATGTTGTCCTCCCCCTCTAACACGCACTTCGCCTTCCTGATCCCAGTTCATTTAGCTTTGAAAATGAAGAAGCTCAAGATTAGTCCATTCGCGATATCTATAGCTTTGAAAAATAGCTCAAGATTAGTTCATTTGCTATTCTGAAGAAAGTCTTCACAAGTTTCCATAACGTTTTGGAGGCTAGTTGCAGCTTTTTAAGAGTTCGTGAATGTTTTCGGGCAAAAGGCTCATTTACAAAAGGCTCTCAACGCAACATCGCACCAGTGAGAATTTTATATACTCTTGATTTTATAGCTTCCTCGAACAGCTTTAAAATTGTAAATAAAAGATAAGCTATAGTGTTTGTGATTTATCTAGTTAACAAATAGATCTCGTTTTGCGTGCGTGTGTACTAATAGATACGCAGATGACGTCACAGAATGTCATGAACAAAAAAGTACGCAACGAGACGCAGTCGAGTTGCGTGACTGTTGTTCATGACATTCTGTGACGTCTTCTGTGTATCTATTACAGTACATACGCACAAAAAAACGAGATCTATTTGTTTTATACAACAACAAAAGCGATTTATTTAAAGATGAATGAGCTCAAACAGTGCGCGCATTTCAAACTCGGTTTTGCTTGCATGCGCGCGCTATGACGTCAATCGTGCGTATGTACTCTAATAACACACGGCCTGTCAGCCAATCAGAGCGCGCGTTTTACTAATGTTGTTGTATAATTTACGATATATATTCCCAGCAAGGCACGGAGCTTCTTTGGTGGCATTACGGCTCCAGTTTGGGCCGGTATGATATAGATTGTCTAAGTAGTGTTTCATGATTTCAGGCTTGTGGCCATGACTCAAGAAATTGGATTCGTGCGTTCATCAGACGACAAGGGCACTATCGACTTTTCTCAGTACCCCATAGGAACCTTACTAGAGATAATACCATACCACGTGAGTAACTATAAGAAACAGGTATCACATGATGAGCTTTAGTATAATTACTCAAGTGATTCTAAGAATTTATGCGTGCTGATTGGTGGAGAGGTGATTATAACATTGAAAGGATTGGGATTGTGCGCGCGAGTTTCGTTATGATCGTGAAAAAATCGTGGGTTTTTTTTTTTTTGAAAACTTTATGAATCACTTGAGAAATTATACTAAAACAATTAGTTGCCTCAGGCTCCTTGATTATCGGCGAATAGTCACCTCGACTTCGACTAATTGTTAAATAATGACTGGAAATTTATCGCAACACCGTTGGAGGGGTAACATGTGAGGGAGGGGTAACTTCGATCTCACTCGACATAAACAAAATGTGCAGCATATTCTGGATCACAATGAATGCCCCAGGAATCCTGGTACCCGAAAACCCCACAGGAGATTCGGCTAGCAGGATTGTCTACAGGTATTGATGTTCCTTTTCGGTTTTATTTTGTTTTGTTTTAGGCATGCGCCACAGCAAACATGCATAACACGTACTACGTGCGAAGGAATGGAAAAATCATCGACAAATGGACACCGCACCATGAAGGCTGGTGACCCGTCGAGCCTCAAGACGTGCAATGCTGCATTATAAACTGTTTTGAAAAGCCGGGCTCGCACTACGCAACTTCAAAAGCCAGGGAAATCCGAAAATGGATGTGACAAAAAGTCCAAAAAGGCTCCTTGAAACAGGCCCGTTGGGGAAGGGGGCACCAATGCCCCATCTACCCCACCAGAAAAATAAGACTTTTGTGTGCTTCAATTCCAAGTAGTGCTTCATTTCCAGGTAGGAATTTGAAGCCCTAAAACCAATGTTATTTTAAAAATTTTAACCAGTGTTATTATAAAAATTTTAACCAATGTTATTTTAAAAATTTTAACCAATGTGCGGTTCTTGAAATAAAGCTGTCTCAGCTTCACTTGTCTTGTCGATAAAGAGAATCAAACAGACTGCACAGTATCTTTCAACAATAAATATATCTGTAATTGTATCAGCGTATTCTGATTCCCAAGCTGACGTCATCCATTCTTAATGTGCCAACCAGAGATCGATTGGTTCACAGAACAAAGAGCGTTATTCAATTTACGGTTGGCACATTAGCATTCCAATGGCGGCGATGTTGATAAACAGTGAATATTCAGAATTTTAAATAGAAAGATGAGAGTATTGACCGCTTTTTGTTCGTATATAGGGATTTTTAGGCGTTGTAATGCGACTTTAGGATCCGGAGTAGGCCTGTCACTAGCCTGGTCGCGGGCGTTGGAGAGTAGTTTTAGGTCGAGATTTCGCTTGGCCACCATCTTGGATTTGTGACAAAATGTGACCCCCGATTTGTCACATTTTGTCACAAATCCAAGATGGCGGCCAAGCGAAATCTCGACCTAAAACTACTCTCCAACGCCCGCGACCAGGCTAGTATATACATCTTCTAAGAGCCTTTCAAAATTAACATTCCTTAAAACATTCCTTACCAACATAGTATGTAGCCATGACAGGGAAATGAGAACCAGGTCGTTGGCCAATGCCATATTGGGAGAGATTTATTTAGATGCTGGACAGGAATAAGTACAAGTCAGGAAGGGGGTGGAGTAGATATGCAATAGACTGCTTGCAGCCTCTTATTTGCGAACGTCCGTAATACAAAAGCAGAGTCATCGCTGGTCTGTCAGGGAAACGTTTGTGATTGGTCGATGTTTTTCCCGCCACTTTTGGCGCGCGCGCGTGAAACACAGGACGCCCGCTGAGTCTTTCCTCCATTTCTTTTCAGCGAGAAAGTTTAAGGAAGTAAATAATTCAAAACTTTGTCATCACAAAGTGACAGGTTATTTTCTGGTTTAATTTATATTTATTTCTACGGAACTGCAAGCAGTCTAGAGCTTTTAAAGTTACTTTTTGGCGATTGTCCTACAAGAAGGAAGATAATTGCCTCCTTACAAGTATTCTCTGTACTATATCTGCATTACCACAATAATACAATAAACATTACTACATCTTTGAGCGCTTCGCAGAAGGTTGCAAGTCGTATGGTGCTCCATCGCCGCCTTCTTGGGACCGGGACGTTTTGCAAAGCCGCTTCGTTTTGAGCTCACTACCGCTTCTATCAGAGGAGCCACATGTGTTCTTATTTTTACCAGTTTCTTCGAGATCCATAGCTAATTCCTCCTCGCTCAATTCATCAAACCAGTCAAAACCATCGGCATCGATATTTTCTAGTTCGTCTCCTTTTAAGTTCGACGTCGCTGTTGTGTTGGGTACCGAAACTCTGGTCTCATTTTGTGGATAGTCTTCGTGAGGAACTGCCGTATTAGTGCTTTCTTTACAATCCGTTTCAGATTCATTGTTCTCACTAGCTAAAGAGCCAGGAATTGGTTCGTCGAACTCTTCAATTAATGATTCGAAACAGGAGAATAAGGTTTTCTGTTTGGGGTCCTAAAAAGAATCAAACACCTTATAGTTTTGCACAAAAACCTTGTCATCTCACAATTCTAATTGTTCACGCGTGTGTGTTTATCATTCACACGTAACAATATTTGTTTTCGTTTCACAATTCTAATTCCTTGTTCTCATCTGACAATTCTAATTGTTCACGCGTGTATGATTACCATTCACACGTAACAATCTTTTGTTCTCATCTCACAATTCTAATTGTTCACGCGTGCATGTTTATCATTCACACGTAACAATCTTTGTTCTCGTCTCACAATTCTAATTGTTCATGTGCTTGTTAATCATTCACACGTAACAATCTTTGTTCTCATCTCACGGCAATTCTAGTTGTTCACGCGTGCATGTTTATCATTCACACGTAACAATCTTTGTTCTCGTCTCACAATTCTAATTGTTCACGCGTGCATGTTTATCATTCCTACGTAACAATCTTTGTTCTCATCTGACAATTCTAATTGTTCACGCGTGCATGTTTATCATTCACACGTAACAATCTTTGTTCTCATCTCACAATTCTAATTGTTCACGCGTGCATGTTTATCATTCACACGTAACAATCTTTGTTTTCATCTCACAATTCTAATTGTTCACCACGCGTGCATGTTTACTACCGAAACAGGTAGAGCGTTTATTCGGCTCGAGAAAAAACACTCGTTTCCAGACAAAAACATTCACGATTAAGTTTGAATTCCTTTACTGAGGTCAGCGATGCGTGCAACTCAAATATTTTAATTTGGAAAATGTTCAACTTAAAACACAAGAAAAAGCATCTGCTCGTGTTTTCTACTAATTTTATGAGGTAAGAAATACAAACCAGTGTGTTATTTCCCAAATTTGAACGATTTTCTGTGGCAGCGACTGAACGCATGATTGATTTCGTGCAAAGGAATGCAATCAGACTCGCCAACGTTTTTGTCTGGAGACGAGCGCTTTTTGTCGAGCTCGATAAACGCTCTACCTGTTTCGGTAGTATCATTCGCACGTAGCAATCTTTGTTCTCGTCTCACAATTCTAATTGTTCACGCGTGCATATTTATCATTCACACGTAACAATTTTTGTTCTCATCTCACAATTCTAATTGTTCAACACGCGTGCATGTTTATCATTCGCACGTAGCAATCTTTGTTCTCGTCTCACAATTCTAATTGTTCACGCGTGCATATTTATCATTCACACGTAACAATTTTTGTTCTCATCTCACAATTCTAATTGTTCACGCGTGCTTGTTTATCATTCCTACGTAACAATCATTGTTCTCATCTGACAATTCTAATTGTCACGCGTGCATGTTTATCATTCACACGTAACAATCTTTGTTTTTATCTCACAATTCTAACTGTTCACCACGCGTGCATGTTTATCATTCACACGTAACAATCTTTGTTCTTATCTCACAATTCTAATTGTTCACGCGTGTGTTTATCATTCACACGTAACAATCTTTGTTTTCATCTCACAATTCTAATTGTTCACGCGTGCATGTTTATCATTCACACGTAACAATCTTTGTTCTTATCTCACAATTCTAATTGTTCACGCGTGTGTTTATCATTCACACGTAACAATCTTTGTTTTCATCTCACAATTCTAATTGTTCACCACGCGTGCATGTTTATCATTCACACGTAACAATCTTTGTTCTCATCTGACAATTCTAATTGTTCACGCGTGCATGTTTATCATTCACACGTAACAATCTTTGTTCTCATCTCACAATTCTAATTGTTCACGCGTGCACGTTTATCATTCCTACGTAACAATCTTTGTTTTATCTCACAATTCTAATTGTTCACGCGTGCATGTTTATCATTCACACGTAACAATCTTTGTTCTCATCTGACAATTCTAATTGTTCACGCGTGCATGTTTATCATTCACACGTAACAATCTTTGTTTTCATCTCACAATTCTAATTGTTCACGCGTGCATGTTTATCATTCACACGTAACAATCTTTGTTCTCATCTGACAATTCTAATTGTTCACGCGTGCATGTTTATCATTCGCACGTAGCAATCTTTGTTCTCGTCTCAAATTCTAATTGTTCACGCGTGCATATTTATCATTCACACGTAACAATTTTTGTTCTCATCTCACAATTCTAATTGTTCACGCGTGCTTGTTTATCATTCCTACGTAACAATCATTGTTCTCATCTGACAATTCTAATTGTCACGCGTGCATGTTTATCATTCACACGTAACAATCTTTGTTTTTATCTCACAATTCTAACTGTTCACCACGCGTGCATGTTTATCATTCACACGTAACAATCTTTGTTCTCGTTTCACAATTCTAATTGTTCACGCGTGCACGTTTATCATTCACACGTAACAATCTTTGTTCTCATCTCACAATTCTAATTGTTGACGCGTGCATGTTTATCATTCATACGTAACAATCTTTGTTCTCATCTCACAATTCTAATTGTTCACGCGTGCATCTTGATCATTCACACGTAACAATCTTTGTTCTCATCTCACAATTCTAATTGTTCACGCGTGCATGTTTATCATTCATACGTAACAATATTTGTTTTCATCTCACAATTCTAATTGTCCACGCGTGCATCTTTGTTCTCATCCATTTATGTTTATTATTAATGAGAAAAAACTTTGACCAATTGCTTACCAGGAATGTTGTTGTATCTGCCTCTGAGAAGTTATCCTTAGACAAGCCAGCTTTACTCAAGACCTCAAGCTTACTCTGGATAAGTGGCCTAACACAAATCGAGATCAAATAAGTGATATATAAACTCAAAGCCAAAGCTAGTGCTCGTTCGAGCCCATGATTTTGAAAGAAATTAGATGAGGTTTTGACATAAGTCAAAGAAACAGCTCTCAAGAAAAACTCCGCATCCAGCCCATCAAAATTGAAGAATTGTATACACCTAATTCAATTAAGGCCTAGTTTATACGTCGCATTTAATTAGACGAATTTAATTGATCAATTAAATTCGTCTGTGCGACGTATAAAATGGAGGTTCGTTTTATACGACGAATAAAATAAAACGAAGACATACTTCAGACGTTATATACGTCCGGGGTCGACGTATACAACGTCTAGGACGAATTTAATTTTCGACCTTTTTAGGTTCGTTTTATACGTCGCATTTCAGACGAATTTCATTGCGATAATTAAATTCGTCTGAATTAAATTCGTCCGAAATACGACGTATGAACTAGGCCTAAGGTTGCTTTGGGCTTTTGTCGTTGAAGCGTGGAATGGAATGCGATTCTCTGCCTGATTGACCACCAAACAATGGGTTTCAAAGACCAAAGACCAACTCCCAAAGCAATGTTTTTGAAGTAATAATTAAAGGCCGACTATGAGGACTTGACGGGATTTCAAAGTCCGCGCAATTAGTTCCAGTCCGAGCCGAAGGCGAGGAATGGAACTAATTGCACGGGCTTTGAAATTAATTCAAATAATCATTAATTATTCATGACCTAATCAGCCAACACAGAGGGGAAACGAATATTGAAAGACCTTCATTCCCTTAGTTATTTGAAATACTCAGATAATTGCCTGTGACATATAATCTTCAATCACAAACCCCTATGTACCTTATCCAAACAGGATTTATCAATATAATCATAATTTTTTACTGCACCACTAGAACTTGTCATAGGCAGAAGTGAAAAGGTCCATATTGTTTCCATAAAGCCTGTCCCACATGAAAGTTGGCGGCGCACATGCATATAGTCTGGAACAAAATCCTTTGTTTTAACTTCTCCGAGAGAGGAGACTTGTCTTCTCACGGAGCGGTTCCTGCAGTGTTGCATGGCGCAAGAAAAACACTTACTAGTAGGAAAAATGTTCGAGGTGGAGTACCTTGAAATTATGAATATTATGAATTATGAGTATTTGAAATAGGCGTAAAGTCCTCACTAGGTGAATAGCAAACTAAGGCGACCATTCACTTGAGTGATTATACTAATATTTATTACTAAACTAATATTTATTACTAACCAGAGGTAGTCATCCGCCGTGCCTTTCGCTACGAGGTAGTGAATATTTACTGAGTTCTTCTGACCGATTCTATACACACGGTCCTCCGCTTGGACTAAGGCCTAAAAGGACAAACCGAACAGGAGAATTCATATTCGATTGGACAAAAGAAATACAAAAGGGAAAGTTGCAGTCAGCATTGTGCATTTGTATAGTTCTGACCAAGATTCTGGAAAAGAACGACCTACTAAACAATGGCTGGTCGCGGTTTATTAGCAACTAGAGCTTACCCCTGGGTTCCAGAAGAGTTCAGCAAACACAACAGTAGTTCCTGACGTCAACGTTAGCCCTAGAATAACACGAATCGTCACATTTGTAAAGAGGGATGGATGTCAAGAAGATGGCGTTGAGAGGCGGCACTTCCGGGTATGGAAATAAATTAGCTGTTTTTAGGAAGGAATACTAATTTAGGAAGGAATGCCAATTTTAGGGAGGAATACTAATTTTAGGGAGGAATACTAATTTTAGGAAGGAATACTAATATTAGGAACACTAATTTTAGGAAGGAATACTAATGTTTGGAAAGAATGCTAATTTTAGGAAGGAATACTAATTTTAGGAAAGAATGCTAATTTTAGGAAGGAGTACTAATTTTAGGAAGGAATGCGGAAGGAATATTTAATGACTGACGTATTACTAAACACATAGCAGCCAATGAGAAAGTAAAGTTAACGCAAATACGAACATTTTTGACACTCATTTGAAACCTGTTCTATCTTAGACACGATCTATAAGGTGTAAGGAGAATAGGAAGTTTTTGAAGTGGACGCTCTTTACTGTGCGACGGTATGGAGGTGATTGTTTTACCGGTATTGGCTGCTGTAATAGACAGTACTGCCACGACTATGGATGCGTCCTGCTGAAACTGATCAACTAACAACTGTCTCTTGGAGGACGCGGTCTTGCCATCGATACGGATGTACTTGTACTTCTAGTGATCATCAATAATACGCAAAATAGATATAATAATGGGTTACGCAAATCGGATTCCACTAGTTGGCTCTTCTTCCGTTGCGGGGCCTACGGTATTACGTCCTTATCCGAGAAGACGTGAAGGTCTAACCATTTGCAGATGTTAGAGCAAAGGCAGCACCTTCTCCTCAATTATTTAGAAAAAGACCCTGAGTGTTGGTCCGGTCGGGGTTTGAACTCCCAACCTCCCGCACACAAGCCCGGCGCTCTACCACTGCGCGGTAGTGGCGGCGGTAGATATTGATGTGTTGAAGCTGTTTCAGGTAACACGCGACCTAGCGCGTTGAAAACATTTTTGGCAGTTGGGTTTTTCTGTGTAGTTAATCAAACCACGTGAGGCAATCAGGTCCTTGCCCAGTTTCGCCTAGTGCAGTGAATTGGCTTCTGTCGCGACATGTCTCGCAAGGGAAACAAATCAAATGCACTGGGCAAGGATCTGATTGGCTCACACGGATTGCATTGATGGACAACGCAGAAAAACCCAACTCCAAAACAGCTGAAACAGCTGTAATTAGCCTCTGAAAGCCGACACCGCTAAGAGCTCGCCGAACGAGACTCTCGCAAAGTGGCATCTGCGCGCTCGGGCCAAACATTCCATTCTGATGACGTGTTTTGAGCCAAATCTGGTCAAAAGTATGCGGCAAGTTTAACTAGACGATAGTTTTTGTAGCATGCAAAGCATTTAAACATGGGGAATTCAAATAAGATGGACAAAAGACATTTTACTGGCCACGTTATTCTTTTGATCTTGGTCAAAATACGTCATCAGTACGGAATGTTTGGCTTGGGCATGCGGACGCCTCTTTGCAAGAGTCTCTTTCGGCGAGCGCTAATTAACACTTATTGGATGAGGTTGAGCATGATAGTGAGATTTGGCAACGCCGAGGTTTGTGTTATCTGCCGAAGCGAAGCTGAGGAGGATAACACTAACTCGAGGCGTTGACAAATCTCACTATCATGCGAAAACCGAATTCAATAATAGTTTTATTATTCAGCAACCAAGAATTCTTACCTAGCTAAACGAAGTCAACGATGAGGCCGTGCACGGCGACACGGTTTTTCAACTTCATCTTACGTCCATTGGTATTTTCCTTTTTGTATTCAATTCAAATAGCCATAGTTGATGTTTAGATATCCTGAGCAATGGCGACACGGTTTTTCAACTTCATCTTACGTCCATTGGTATTTTCCTTTTTGTATTCAATTCAAATAGCCATAGTTGATGTTTAGATATCCTGAGCAATCCTGAGCAACAGATTCAAGGAGTATATTCGCAAAACCGGCTTTCAATTCGGAAATGAAAACCAAGATGGTGGCCAAACCTATTGGCTTGCGTTATGACGTCATTAGAGTGCATCAATCCTAATGTCTGTAGTATGACGTCAGGCACTGCGCGCCAACAAGGTTTCGCTGCGTAGTCTTAGCCAATCAGAACCGAGATAGTGGCATGGCTGAATAATAAGTAGCGTTGGCTTTCGCAGGCTATGTGTTAATATGACAAAAAAAATAAGCTTTCTAGTTGCAGCCAGAAGGTTATGACAGCTACGCAAACGATAATCTCCTAAACCCCTCTTTCACGCTTCATAACATAGAATGTAAAAGTTCTAAAGTTCCATGTACGTGGCCCGTTCCGGCCCGTTCCCTGCGGAATTAGCTAGGAAAATTACACGACTTGAAACGAATGTCTAAAATGGAACGAATGCCTGAAAATGACAAAAAATTACCATCTCTCACAAACGTTACCTTGTGATCAAGACATTCGCTGATGGCGTTAAGCATATTCTGATGATGCGCGAAGATAAGGAACTTGTGACCACCTTCCAACAAGTCCAGTACGTAATTCCTGGAAACAGAACCGATAGGTTCTTATAGTGCGTTCCCACTTTAAGCCTCAGGTGCAATTTGGTACAAAATCACCACATTAGATATTATTAGAGGCAAACAACACATTGACAGTTGTTTCACAGTAGTGTTTTGCGCAAAACAAAACATCCACGCAAAATGCTAATTTCTCTCTCAAAATTTGAAAGGAGTTGGGGTTTCCCCATCAATAGGAATTGAGTTCAGTCGCGAATATTCTCAAATTTCAGTTTATTTTTTTGCAGGCAGACAGGCCGACTATGAGAAGGAAAGTAAAATTCACAACTTACTTCACTGCTGCAATTTTACTACCACTTGTCTCGCAGAAATAATTTAATAATGCACCATGCTGATCCTTTTTCTGTGAAGAAAACAAAATCAAGTTTGATTGCATCTGGGGAAACAAACCTTGCTCGCATGAAAGTATATACCACGGAACGCGCCATCATCAGCGCGCGCGCTAAAAAGAACCAACGAAAACTCCGTTTGGCTGGACATACCACGGAAAATCAGAGGACATTTGTGAATCGCCCAATCAGTTAGTGCAACACCAATTATACCTTGGCTTGCTCGACTTGTTTGGCAGCTCGCACTAGAGGCTTGGTCTTCACGAGAGATGGATCGAGGACCACCTACAAACGAACGCCGAGGGATGAGAAGAATTACAATAAAATGAAGAGTTCTTTGTTGTGTTAATTCTAGAATGCGTGGAATCTTTCAACAGGCTGCTTACTGCTTTCGTCTGCGGTATCTTTGGGATGTCTGAACCTGCCTTTAAGACTAGTTTCCATATAGTCTTATCTGTCGTATCTGTCAACCGTGAAACAAAAGAATAATTCCAATTTCCATTGTTTCACGGTCGACTGATGCGACAGATACGGCAGATAAGACTATATGGAAACCAGTCTTTATAGCCAAACCTGTTGTTTCACGGCTGTGCATTTTCAAAACCTGGATGGATTTTGTTTGCCTTTTCTGTCCCACCAATCACGTCCTTGCCCTGTTTTACCTAGTGCATTCGTCGCGACAGAAAGCCAGTCGACTGCACTGGGCGAAACAAGGCAAGAATCTGATTGGCTTAGATTGTTTGCCTTGCGAATCAGAAAAAAACCAAATCCCAAACTCAAAGCGACGTTTTGGAAATACGCAGCGCAAAACAACGGATTTATCTGTAATTACATTAAGCTAAACTTTAACCAGCTATACTTCTAATGACTAGAACGGTCCGCTTGAACAAGCACATACCATTTGTCTCCTTTTCGAAGGCAACTGTTGCATAACTTCCTTCTTAAGACGTCTGAAATGAAGACACGAACAGTTACTTCTCCCGAAATAGTTTGTTGGGAATTCGTTTCAGAACTATACCAGGACGCGCATTTTTAATTCATTTTTTGTGATATCCTTGAGAAACTCTATACTAAACGTTCTTTTATCTCAATATGTTTAACCCAAGGGGCTCAACCTTCCACGGTTGAATACCTGATCATAATGTCCTTCTCCAGAACCAATTGTAGTTCTTCCATATTGGACGCTCCAGAGTAGTCCCATCCCCATCGATTCTGACATGAAAAGAAATAGACCTAGTCAGTTAACAGTGTTTACATCTTTATTCAGATCTGATGATTCATTTGGGAGGTTCTTGTTGTTGATTGAATAGCGCCCTTTGTTCTGTGAACCAATCGATCTATGGTTGGCACATTAATAACAATGGATGACGTCAGCGTGAATAGCGATATAGAGCGGATTTGAGATGAGTGTCGAAAACTAAAAATGAATGCACTTAGCCAGAAACGGAACCAATTCAACAACCAACCAATCAGGGGAAGAAGTGAAACCAATTCAACAACCAACCAATAAAGGGACGAAGTGAAGCCAGTTCAACAACCAACCAATAAAGGGACGAAGTGAAACCAATTCAACAACCAACCAATAAGGGGACGAAGTGAAACCAATTCAACAACCAACCAATGAGGGGACGAAGTGAAGCCAATTCAACAACCACCCAATCAGGGGACGAAGTGAAGCCAATTCAACAACCAACCAATCAGGGGACGAAGTGAAGCCAATTCAACAACCAACCAATCAGGGGACGAAGTGAAGCCAATTCAACAACCAACCAATCAGGAGACGAAGTGAAGCCAATTCAACAACCAACCAATCAGGAGACGAAGTGAAGCCAATTCAACAACCAACCAATCAGGGAAGAAGTGAAGCCAATTCAACAACCAACCAATCAGGAGACGAAGTGAAGCCAATTCAACAACCAACCAATCAGGGGAAGAAGTGAAGCCAATTCAACAACCAACCAATCAGGGACGAAGTGAAGCCAATTTAACAACCAACCAACCAATCAGGGGAAGAAGTGAAGCCAATTCAACAACCAACCAATCAGGAGACGAAGTGAAGCCAATTCAACAACCAACCAATCAGGGGACGAAGTGAAGCCAATTCAACAACCAACCAATCAGTGGACGAAGTACGATTTGCCTTTCGTCGTGACCAAAGAAACGACTCAGCTGTGGTTTTCGTCGTGACCAAAGAAACGGCTCAGCTGTGGTTTTGGTTTTTCTTTGATTCTGATTGGCTGACTGAACAAAGTCCCAAGATCTCAGCCAATAGGAACGAGTTGTTAACACAAGTCTGATTTACCTTCGACAGTCATCCGAAATCCGCTCTATGATGAAGGTTTGTTATAGAGCAGATTTCATATGACTGTGAAAAGTGCCGCGACAAAGTTGTACCGTGACCGTGACCGTGACCGTGACCGTGATCGTGACCGTGCCGCGACTACGCGATTTCATTCCGTATCTACAGCAGGCCAGGTTCCGTGCCGCGACCGCGACAGTGCCGCGCCGTGTCGCGGCACTTTTCACAGCCATACGAAACCTATGGACAACTGCAAATACCTCCGTTGCCCCACAATAGCGTTTGCCGAACTCATGGAACGAAGGAAAGAGTTTGGGCTTGATGGCACAGATCTGCGTGTACAGCTCCTCGGGCCGGGATAGCGCTGGAGTTCCCGATAACAGAATCACACGCGTCGCAGACTGTAAGTCAAAACGAAAACACACTTTAGTATCTAGGAAGGCGGGTACATCCTTCATATATGGTACACTATAGTGTCCTCCGTAAAAATATATCCCATGTCTTATAGAACGAGGATATACAGGGCACTATAGTGTACCATTCATGAAGGATCTAGGTGAAGGCGAGAAGTCTTCCGCTGGCCAGACGACTGAAGGGTGTGGGGACGAGATTGGCTGGGAGGCTGCGGTGACAGCCACAATATAAAGCCTTGGCCAAACGAAACGCAAGTTCAGGCAAGTCGAATTGCGCTCGTTTGGCCACCAACTTACAATGACTTTCTGTCTTTTTTACCAAGAAAAATACTTGCTTGAGCGCGCGCTAGTGGCGTGATCATGTCGTCATTAGCGCACACAAAGGAGCAAAGGAGCACTCAATTTGCATCAAAACTTTACTTGCATCTCGTTTGGCCACCTCAACGCAAGTGAACACAAGTCTGTGCAAGTAACAACTTGCGTGAACTTGCGTTTTGTTTGGCCACAAAATTATCAAAATCACAAAATAGGAGAAATTGGATATTTTCACTTAACAAATAGGAGAAAGTAGGAATATTCCTGGTAAATTCTACGGAATCAAAATGTCGGAGAATAACAACAACAATCATAATTCATTGGATGGATGGATTGTTTATTTACCCACGGTAAAATCATCAGTTACATACAGTTAAAAATAAATAAAAGGTGAAACTACAAACTGCTTTACATAATTGCCGTGCAGGGATCCGACGAATAATACTTTGAGATTACGTAATGGTCGAGAAAATCTCCTTGGCAAAGTACGATCGAGAGCGAAGGGTCAGCTACTTTCCGTGTAGTGAAGATATAAATTAAATCAAAGTCCGACTATGATTCCTTGGAGGCTTCTTTTCCTATGGTTTTTTCAAACGATGTTGATCTAACGCTAATCAGTTCGTCTGTGTAAATATAAAATGGCGACGCTTGTGGATCCAGCGGGCTGCGAAACAACGGAGACGCCGGTTCTGTGACGTCACGACGGGCTGTCAAGGAAACATTCTCGTCTCTAAATGCTTCTGAAATTGACGAAAGCTCCCCTGGGATATAGCCTATAAAGGAATACTCTGCATCTGTGGCGCTATGTATGGTTGACATGGTGAGATCTTCATTTCCATAGAGACAAACCCCAGATATTGGCGATAACTGCCTTGGGCTATAATTTACAAAGGAAGATTCCATCATATTGGTGACGTCTTGACAGGTTGCCATGGAGTCATTCATCATATTCGTGACGTGTGGACAGGTTGCCATGGAGTCATCAATCATATTGGTGACGTCTTGACAGGTTGCCATGGTGTCATTCATCATATTGGTGACGTCTTGACAGGTTGCCATGGAGTCATCAATCATATTGGTAACGTCTTGACAGGTTGCCATGGAGTCATTCATCATATTCGTGATGTGTGGACAGGTTGCCATGGAGTCATCCATCATATTGGTGACGTCTGGACAGGTTACCATGGAGTCATCAATCATATTGGTGACGTCTTGGCAGGTTGCTATGGAGTCATGCATCATATTTGTGACGTGTTCACAGGTTGCCATGGAGTCATACACAGGAACACCATATGAGTTTAGCATACTCTGATTCGTCTCATATGATACTATTCCTACGTCGTTGATGGAACTGTCACCCTTATCTAAACTGAAATGTGACACGTTCAAGTCCACTCGTGTGGTAAAGTCCCTTCCTTCTGGGGAGTCCTCATCTTGCCAAGCAGCGACCCCTATTCTACCAGAAAAGACTCCTGCTTGTCCTAACGCGACTTGTACTTCTTCCGGGTGGACATTCCCTCTCCTACGGCTTGGGCTAAGAGAACGCAAGCGATCCAGAGACGTACACCCGCACGACGCAAGCAGGTGCACCAAGGCGTACCTTATCTCTCTGATGTTCCAGATGTACAAGAGAGGATTGATGAGAGCGCTCAGTGACATAAGCAACTCGAAGAGAGGCACAAGAGTGTAAAACAATGAGCGCGGGATACTGGTAGAGGGCACAAGAGTTACAAACCACAAAATAGTAACTGGAAATCCGGAGAGAATAAAGAGCACTATAATGGTGATTATCATTCTTGCAAGTTTATGGTCTTGTTTAATTTTCGCCAAATCTCGAATATGATGTAGCTGCCTTCTTATGGCGTTCGCGTGTCGGCGAGCTTCTTTGCTGACTTTGAAATAGCAGATGCCGATAAAGAGAGTTTGCAATGTCAGATACAACATATCAAGGCAGGAGATAAATAGCAAAGTATTTGCATCCGTGGTCACAAATACAACGATGGTCCCAGCGACAAATAAAAGCGTGAGTGCGACAACTGCAATGATTAATCGTTTCTGAAGGCAGTCTCTCTCAGTAGGGTCTAGCAAAGGTCGGGTGATGGACACATAACGTTCGTAGTTCACTACGCACAATGTATTATAAGATGTGTATGAAAATACCCCCATGCAAAAATACAACGCATCCACAGCGGTGCAGTTTGTTGGCTTCCCTTCCATGTGCAAGAACTCTTTCGCTACTAGTAAAGGCAACGTAGTTATACTATTCAAAAGATCGGTTAAACCCAACACAACCAGGAAGAAGTAGCACATCTTTTCTCTCAAAACAGGTTTGCTCAATATAACCACGACTGCTAAAATATTTAGTAATATACAAAGCGGCATGGAAATGAGCGAGACGACAATGACTGAAATTGATGTTACGGACGTCCATTGGGTTTGGTATCTTTCTGACCAGGTAAAAGTGAGCAAAAACGAGGACACGCAGTCTTTGGAAGCAGACGAGCTGGATTCATTCTTCATCACGTCTTCAGCCCTGATAACTACTTCTTAACTTTACTAACTCCTTTGGTATTGTTTAATGTTTTTCACAGCAAAAGTTGATTCCAAAATTTCAGGAAGCCATTTGTGTGTTGGCTGCATCGAGCCCTAGCCGAGAATGACTGGCTCTCGTCTTCAAAGCGACCTTTTAACTAGACGAAACGTCTGTTTATGGACATAATCACTTCCCCAAGACTGCGGGCAGTTAATTGGCTAAACCATCTGGTGAATTTTGTTTTTATTTTCCCTTTTTTCCCCTAGCTAGTTACGATGAAAGCCAATTATCTTCCAGTAAAAGTGCCTTGTAAACGAGCAAATGTGGACAAGCAGTAAATTCGTTTGGAATTAGCCGCCTTTGAAGCCGGTTGTCTTTCTGAAACGACAGAGCGAGGTCTCTCACAAGTCTGTTATTTGACAAAATTCACATTTTATATCCCTTTTGACGGCTTTCTATGATTAAACTTGAAATTACCGAGGGTCAAAATATTCAATTAGTCCATATACACGTTCTGTAAATTGAAGTTCGCAACACAAGTTTACTAGTTATGTTTATTTGTCAAACTTTGATGATATTCAGACCTTGTCATTTTGTAGCCTCGTCCTGATCCTACGCGCTACACATGCAATTGAGCCAACATATAAATAATGAGGTCTCAAGTGAGAATAAAATTTTTCCATTTCGCGAACGCGTCTTAAACTTCGTTTTCAATCAAATTTCAAGACCTGACAAACAAGATATTCTTAGATATTTTCTAATCAAAATAACTGCAGGTGAAGAATAAACTAGCTCATTTAGAGTCACCCCACCACATGCAAATATCATTTTGATTGCTCTTTGTCGTCTGTGCATCGTTAGTAGGAGACTATGTTTTGTGGAAAAAAAAATAAACAAACTGTGAAGATTTTTTCATTCATTAAATAATCACGGATCCAAAATCGGTCAGTCGAATCTGATTGGTTGTTCCCGTTTAAGCCTGTCTCGATAACACGTGCAGTTGGACGAATCCACGACAACGCACGCTCCCTCGAGCAAACGTCCGAGCAAGACATCCGGCGCCATCAGAACCTTTCCAACTATGCTAGCATTTTTACTGGCCATTTTAGGCATATCAACTGCTCAACTTTCTTTCTTGTATTACTCCTTTTTTTCTTGTATTACACTTTCTGTCATGTGAATGCCCTATATGGAAATCAGCAGCACTGATATTCATGCTGTTACAGCCAGCGTTATTAAATAAACTGACCTACCTACCTAAAAGGTCTTTAACATGCGACTATGTTGGTGTTATTTAAAGGGGCACTCGCACGCTTGCCTGACAAGCAAATAATTCAAATCGCAATCCAATTCAATCCTCTTGATAATAGATAAAAACACTATAGATTTGTATTGATTTAACAGTTGAAAGGTCATTTAACAAACCTGAACAGTTATTTTGGTTATTCCCGGTAAACTTAAAATGTATTTTTAGTGATTGGAATTAGACTTATTTTTTGACAGGTTGTACAAAAATTAAGCGTGCGAGTTCCCCTTTATTTAACCAGATAAGTTTTCCAAAGGCGAGATAAAGCTGGGGACCTACTCTTTGGGATGTCAATTTAAGTGACTTTCAGGCCTTTCACATGACATGTTTTCAGCCAAGAAAAAATTAGCTTTATTAAGCAACTTACCTTAAGAAGAGGGAGAAACACTTTTGTTCTTGCTGCTTTATAATTCTTAATGAAATGGCTTTCATCCTGAAGGATTAAAATAAAACAATAGAATGAATGTAGTAAATAAAAGCAAAAAGGGGACAAAATACTGATGAATTGGGTGACTGTACAATCAAATTGTGATTAAAGCGTGTAGGGTGTAAACACCTGTAACCCAACCCTCCCCCCTTGTTAACGGTTTGTTGCACCCCCATCTAGTCAAATGTGAAGGGAACCTTGCAGGAACATTGATCATGGCATTGATTATCTACCACTGTTTTATACAATAACAATTATAGGGAAATCAGGAAAGACAAAAAAGCCCCTACCATATCCCCTTGGGTGGCAATGGTGGCACCCATCCCCAAAACTGATTTATTTCACCTAATGGACATTTGTGCCAAATTTTCCACCTTTCCACACTTGTGCACAATTTTATCTAATAACTATGAAACTTTTCAGTCATCACGTCAAATAAGGTTTACAAAGTCACTTACTGGAAAAATGAATTGTGGTTGGAATAAACAACATTTATAGCACGGCCCATATGGCATGGTCTTCCTCAGGCAACTGCCGATTTGTCACGCAACAACATAAAGTGTGGGTTATGTTACCGACTCTCGCAGGCGTGGGACCACGCTTAAAAGGGTGTGATGAGCCGTCTGTCCATTGTGTGACAAATCAGCAGTTGCCTGAAGAAGACATGTGATATGGTCGCAACAATTTGTTTTTTCCTATAAGTGATTCATTATTTAGTATTACTTTATAATTTTTACCTAATGTTTTTACCCTGTTATTAGCTTGAATTCTTTGACCCTTGGAGTGGTTATTCAAAAATATTGTAAGGTCGCTTATTCTAGGTGACTATTCATGAATATTCACATCACCTTCAACATTGTAATTATAGCTCATAGTCCCTGCAGGGTACTTACAGCAATAATAACCCGAAAACGTTTCTCTTTGAGCTGGTTGATAAACTTTGAGAGTAGGTCATAGCTGATGATGTTGATAAGGCCTGCTGTAGGGCTGTCCTTTCCTGTCAGTATGACATTAATGTACTGGGGATCTATTGATGGTAGCCACCTGATGAAGGCCTGAAAGAGAGTCAAGCAAAACAGCTATAGGCATTTTAACTCTTGTTAACCATAACTACAGGGTCCATTTGCCCAGAAATCCAGGAGTTTTCAAGCAGGTTTATCAGCTTTTTCAAAAAGTTTCCGTGCCAATGAAAATGCCATGTGTCAACTAGCAGTGAGGAGCTGGTATAAAACCAGTTTTGTCTAGTTTTGTCTTGTGAAAATTCCTTGGATTCCTTGAGCTCTCCAGTAGTCTCTCAAACAATTGCAGGACTTTCAAGGACAGCATTTAAAAATACATTTTGAGGGGAGGGGTGATTTAATATACACAACTACATTTAGGATATTCATTATCCTCGTTTTCATTTTCGTCACATGCTGACAGGTTATTTTCCAGTATGGTTACACAACTCATGTATGCTGCTATTCTGTAGTCTCAAAAGTCTTTGAAAGGTAGTTTACACAGGAAAAAATTGTGTAAAAACATTAATGGTTTTGGTAGCGTTTTTCCATTAATGTACATAAAACTTTTAATGGGAAAGTGTGGGCTTCCAATTAACATTTTTCACACATTAATGGAAACACGCTACCAAAACCATTAATATTTTTAAGCAATTTTTCCCTGTGTTTATAACCAGTTTTATGAATACTTGAACTCAAACCAACTTAGCCAGTTGTCAGTCTGGGTGTCACTCGCTGCATAGGCTAACACCCTTCTTGAGGCCAACGATAGCTGGGCTATCAATATCGACAAAGGTCTTCTTAATGGCGTAGTATTTTGTTGACTTCTAGAAAGCATTTGACACCATCGATTATGAAATATTACAGTGCAAACTTGCTTACTATGGCATTGAACAGAGATTTATAATGATTTTTAACAGTATTAAAATAAACCATATAAGGATAATTACCCAGGAATTATATTTTCACTAAGTACCTGTTGCCATGTCAGCCTAACTGATGATGGAGCTACGACAAGCAAAGGCCACTCCTTACGATAATATCCAGCCACACAAATTGCCTGAACTGTTTTTCCCAGACCCATCTCATCAGCTATAATAGCACGGCCATCCTGACGGATACAGAAGCCAACACCTTCCTTCTGGAAAGGCATCAAGGCTGACACAAGTTTGGTGTCAACACAGTTTAAGTTCATTTCATCGGCAGATAGGCTCTTCAGTTTTCCAGGATTTGATTTCATGCTCATTGAAAGAACATGCTTCGGTAGAGGTTCCACATAAACATTTGGGACATCCTTTATCATAGCCACTAAAAAATAATGCATTATGTTCATTACTAAAACTTTCTTCTTGAACAGAAATATAACTTTGAAGAACAATCAGAGTAACATGCTTACTTAAGGCTTTATAATCTTCTAATCCAAATGACCAAGTAGTAGTTGGTGCATCTGAAAAAGTGGAAATAAGAAGTTTACACACAAGACTGGACAAAGAGATTGGGAATGTAAGGACCCCAAGTGTGGATGTGTTAATTAAGTGCTCTGAGGTTTAAACATGTTCTGCTTTGGTAAAACAGGAGGGGAAAAGGGAAAGAAAATAAAAAAACTGCGAAACATGGAAAACAGAGGTATATTTGATTACAAAGTTACTAGAAATTTGCACTTAGTCGGGAAGGGCTCCTAAGAAAAAAGTTAATGCTTTGCTGCAATTTTAGACACATTAAGTCAGAGTTTCTGATGCAATGAACCCGGCGTAATCAATCGAACGTTCGGTAATCGAATTCAATCGAATACCAATGGTTCGATTGATTTACGACTTGTTCGGCAATCGAACACAATCGAACTCACAGCAAAATCTGCACAATCGAACAAAATCAAACGTTCGAAAATCGAACTTTTCTAAACATACTTAGATTTTCTCCCTAAAGGTACCAAATTGGGTGTGGTTTTATCTGATTTTGACTCCAAAAAGGTACCAACAAGTCCGAATATAGTACAGAATTTGAGCTTACTAGAAGTTTTAAGCTACAATAGCCTGTAAATTCTGTGCTGAGACAATATACCAAATGTTTCACTCCAAAATATGCCACCCTAGCAGAGGCTTTTCCTCGGTAATTCGCTCTCTCGTTTTGTTGCTATAGCCCTCGCGGTTTTGCTGTCGTGCATTGTTTTCATTTGTTATCTCGCCCCCGGCCAAGACAACTACGCGAATGTATGACACACGACTAACTTCGTAAAATTTTAAAAGACTGACAGAAGAAAGCACTGCTCGCAGGTTACAATGTGGTAAAACATGTTTCTTTTTTACCCCACAAGGTACCAGTGGGCCGATTTTATCCCCTAAAAATTACATGAACCAAAAGCATCTCTACCTCAAAGGTTTGGGAGTCCCTGTCTTTCTCCGGGAAATCCTGTCACACATTATTCATAATCACCAAACAAAATCGAACAATCCGATTGATTACGTCAGGAATGAATCATGCAAACCTGGGTTCAAAATAGCAGTTGGCTGCTGGTGATAGCTGGCACTTTTTGTGACTTTGCCAGCCATTTTAAGGTAAAATAATAATATAAAGTTAAAAAAAATTGTGTGTAAACTTAAAGGTCAAATTGCATGCGAAAACGGCCAAAATACAATCTTAAATTGTGTAGCAATTTTGCAGAAGGAGCAGAAATTGTTCTATAATGTCTATACTCATTACCATGGCATCTTGTCAAATGCCCTAGAATATCATCTGCTTCTGTTTTTGTGGAGTCTAAAAAATTTTTTTGTACTAGTGCCCACTTATGACAAGAAATCCTTATGTGATTGCATCGAGTTGGTAAATCAATTTTGAATGTTTTTTGTCTACTCAGGAAGTCCTCGAACTCACCATATGCCCGGCTGGATATCGTTTTAAACAGAGCAATTAGCTGTGCATTGAAGCCAATCTTCACAGCAAACTGACTGCTATTGACAAGCACACATGAACCTTTCAGAAGCTTTTCACAAACTGGCAACTCCCCAGCTACCGGGCTGCAGTCTTTCTTTGAGGAACTGGAGCTAGACACAACAGTACTCTTAGTAACCTGTTTGGTCTGGCCTGTGAAAAAGTTCTGTATTCCCCCAGCTGTTGTTGATGGTGCAGGTTTAGGTTTATTTTCGAGGTTCGTCCTGCTTGTACTGGCAGAACCATATTGGGCAACTAAACTCCCATCTGTGAAATTTCTTAATGGCTGATAAGACTTCTCCTGAATTTTAATTCCCTGTCTTGGTTGAGTCAGTGTGCTTGGCTTTGGGGCTTGAGAAAATTGTCTAGAGCTACCTTGATGCAAAGGTCCAGAGTTATTCGAACTAGGAAATGGCCTAGCAACATTTGACGTTTGTCCTTTGGTTCCGCTAAACGTTTGTACATTTCTTGTGCTCGTTTGTCTTTGAGAATTCAAAAGTGCGCGCCGTTCAAGAGCTTTCCTTCGGCTTTCTTCCATCCTTTTCTTTTGCTCTTCAGACAAACCACCTCCACCCGAAGACATGGTTTGAATTATATCTTAAGAGCTAACTTCAAGCTCTATAACAGAAAGAGTTATTGCAAATTATCACATTTTGTCAGGAAATTGCTAGTTCACCACCCTCTTCTTGAAATAGCCGCCATTTTTACGCTGCTGACCAGTTTCAAGGCGCATGCATGATACACAGGTATCCCAACTCTTTTACACTTCGTTTCAGAATCACCTACTTAGCAAAAAATATAGATAAATGAATATGAAACCCACGCCAAAATAGCTTATCAGTTTAGCGTCCTTTGTCGATACTCAATAATAACCTTTATATTTTGTTTAATATTGTACACACGAGAATTATATAAACTATCTGTGGTTTTCCTGTGGTATCCCAGACCTCTTACCTCGTGCACGCGGTCGCTTCGAAAGGTTGCACCATCACGTTCGAACGTCCAAACATCGGACGAAAATCTCGTATTTCATTCGAAGTAGAAATCTTTGTGGATCAATTCAATACAACCCACTTATCCTTAATTCATTTTGAAGCATACAGTGTTGGATTTTGTCCGAGGACGTTGTTCAACAATGGCAACATACACTTGTATCACATGCCGTGTGTCCTTCTCCGATGGCGAAATTCAGAGAAAACATTATAAGAGTGACTGGCACCGATATAACTTGAAGAGAAAGATCGCAGAGCTTGCTCCAGTAACTGCAGAGGTTTTCCAAGAGAAAGTGTTAGCACAGCGAGCTGCTGTGGACGCGAAAGAGCAAGAAAAAACTGCTACAATGCGTTGTGATTTTTGTAATAAAGGTTTCTCATCAGAAAACGCGTTTAAAAACCACATGCAGTCGAAGAAACACAATGAAGTTGTGGCTAAAGCTGAGAAGTTGGCCTCGTCTGGGAAACAACCAAGTAACAACAAGCAAAAATCAGAAAGTGAGACCCATCAGGAAGATATGGAAACAACTAACGAAGTATCAGATGATGTTGATGATGATGATGCAGAAATCATAGAAGATGATTCCCTTGAGATCACACAGTGTCTGTTTTGTCCCCATGAGAGCCAAACATATGAAGAGAACTTAAAACACATGTCCAGATCTCACAGCTTTTTCTTCCCAGATGTTGAATATGTAACAGACATCAAGGGATTTTTGGAATATCTTGGTGAGAAAGTTGGACTGGGCAAAGTTTGCTTGTATTGCAATGAAAAAGGAAAGAAATTCCAGTCAGTGGAGGCAGTGCAAAGCCACATGTTGGCAAAAGGGCACATGAAGCTTGATTACGAAGGTGATGCTGCTCTAGAGTATGCCGACTTCTATGATTTTAGCAGCAGTTACCCTGATAATGATGATGATAATGATGATGAAGTTCCTAGAGGCACAATAGCAGTAGATGAAACAACAAATGAGCTTTGCCTGCCGTCTGGAGCTAGGGCAGGCCACAGGGAGTTACGCCAGTACTACAGACAGAACTTGCCACCTGAGCGAGAGCAGGCAAAGATAAGGAAGAGCATTATGGCAGATTACAAGGCTTTAGGATGGCATGGGACAATTGGAGAGAATACAAAGCAAAAGATCAAGGACCTTCATCAAGAGCAAAGGAAGTATGCCAAGCATAATTTAAAACTGTCTCTAAAAGCCAACAAACAACAGAAATATTTTAGACCTCAAGTGGTCTTCTAAGGTTGATGTACATTGTAAGGCAGTGGAAGTTAAGAATAAGATACATTCTTTGCCTTATAATACTAATGTTTTGGTTTTGTGTGGAAACATCTTTTTATTGTAGCTACAATTGAGGGCCAAAAATAATTCAACACTTGTTTTTCCAGACCACCCTGTTCCCCTATTGGATTGGAATTTGGGCTGTTTACAATATTTTTTGTCTGCCAAAGTAAAGGGAAACCTGATCACAATGGGCTTTATTAGTTGCTAGGTGGTGTGGCTCAGCAAAATGGTTGATGATATAAAATGTAAGGTAGATTTGAAAAAATATATTATTATCAGTATTATAATACATCCATACCCCTTTAAAAAACTACAAACTACATTTTGAAAAAATGCATACCAATGGTCACATCCTTACTGTGACAAGAGGAATAGTGTTTGTGAGAAAAAGAAAATGTTCCTTGGGGTTTTGCAGAGATTTCCTGTGTAACTTGTCAATGGCAGACTCATACCCAGTCACTGTAGAAAAGTTGAGGAACGCAGGGGATTATGGGAAGGATTAGAGCAGAGCGCAGGGACCGCAGCAACCGCGTGTAACTGAGAATGGCTGTAATGAATTTCTAAGAATATTTTTACTGCTATTTTTATGACCCTGCAAAAAGTTTACATGTTCCACTGGCGTAGCTCTCAATATTATCATATACTTTGATGACATCTATATTATCATTAATAAGGTCTATAAGTCTGTCAGCTTGTTGGATCTGAGTCTCCTTGAGTGATACAAGGGTGGTCGGCAAGTATTCAAGACTTGTGAATACTGTTGTGTTAGGGTGGAAAGCCATTATCGCATCAGAAACTGACTTCACATCTCTAACGGAACAGATAAACTGTAGATAAGAAGAGGCCAAAAGTGTTACGGTTAGAATTGAATTGTAAAATTTTCAATTTTTATTTATTATTTCCTTAGAGTACAATAGACTTATTATGAGTAGGCTATTGTTGGCAGTGTCTGATCCTTATTTCTTTAGGGGTGAGGGGAGATGGTATGGGGGGTGACTATGTCAATTATTGTCAGATGCAAGAAAAAAGGGGTACAAAATATATTACAGAGGATAGAGAACAACCCCACATAGAGGGGGTCTTTTACACCCTTGCACTTCTAGAGAAATGTTCATTTTTCTAATACATTATTCTTCATTGTAAGCCCCTTCACTAAAAACTGCTCTCTGCTGGCCTTATGGGTGTGAGTACCTGACCACCACCCCCAGATCTGTTATAGCCTCGGCAACATACATGGGTTGAAATAGAAGATCTAACGACACCTTTATCACTTTTCTGCCCTCTTCTGATTCTGTAAAATACAGATCTTCTGCTCCTGCCTCAATAGCAAGTTCTTCAGCCTGCAATGGCAAAGAACCAGTTAACATAAAATAATTGTCTTTATCCAATCAGCTAGAATGATAAGCCCTAAGTTAAAATGAGTACCTTACTTAATGCACTATCTGCAGGATATGAGGAGGTTTGATCACTTTCGTCATGTAAAACATCTTCCATTGTTACAATTCCTTTAAAAAATCAAAGAACAGGGAGTTAAGACTGGAAGCAGGGAAACTGTAAACTAATAATTTGATCTGAGAATAAAAACTTACCTTTGTTTTCATACTGAAATAACACAGAGCCTCCCTCTTTCATTTGACCACTGAAAGCAAAATAATAGAATGTTTTATGTAAGCTGTATGTATGTATTATATGAAGATAACAAAAGAGTTCTGTAAAGTACCATGAGCATATTAAGAGGGGACAATGCTGCCCCCCCCCCCCCCCCCACACACACTTTTTTCTGCATATTTTCTGAACTGTGTTTCTAATTAAAATTTTCACGTTTGTCTCTCTTAATTTCAATGTCTGCCCCCCTCCCCCTTTCTGCAATTCCTGGATCAACCCTGGAGTGCTGCAGACAATACAAGTTGGATCTGATGATGTCATGAGAGCCATGACGAGGGACCCTGGGGGGTACTTCAAGGTTAAAATGGTAGGGATGACTGTTTAGAGTACCCCTCCCCTCCCCAGGTGAGGGACCCAGGAATTGCAGGAAATGGAAAGCATCACACTGAATGGTCAGCATTACATACATTGGTTGATAGTCTAGGGAACATTTCAGAGTTTCAGAGGCCTCACAACTATCAAGCTGAGAATTTCAAGAAGGAACTCACTGGTCCTGACACCCTTCTAAACATGAAATTGATGAGTCTGGCAGAGATACTCTTTAATTTACAACTTTTGTTTTCCTTGTCTCCTGCACAGCAGTCCTTTGTATTGGTCACACAACGCTTCCTGTGCGTGACCAACACAAAGGACAGCTGCGTGGGAGACTATTATTTTCCAGCCTTACCCATTCTTTTTCAATACACTATTGATGTCAATCTTTAACCTGACTTTGTTCATTGTTAAAGCATCTATAACCAGAGAGCAAGCACCAGGCCCAAGAGCCTCAAGCACACAATGGGTATAAGGATTATCTTTGGTCTGAAAAAGAAAAATATGCAGAGAACTTGGTCAATACCTCAATGCTTTGACAAAAGCAAAATACAATTTTAGTACAGGTTTTGTCCTAGGGAAACTTGAAAAAGTCTTTAAGGATTTTGAACACAGAAAGTTAGAAAACATAAACAAATTAGGCAAAATCTGTTGCCAGCTCTAAAAGTGTGGCCCAGAATTAACAACGCTGCCAAGTTTGAGGGTGATGTAATATGTTTAACTAGCAAAGATATAACTGCCTTTATAATGGGGGAATAATGGTGGATGAACATGTTGGAAGTTACTTTGACCATTCTGTTCGGTGTTCAAGCGATGGAGCCACACTGACTCCATGGACACAGAGGCTTAAAAGCCTCACTGATTAACTGATGTTGAATTTCACTGAACCTTAATATAGTACCACCCATTCAAATAGGTGCATGGTTTACCAGAGAGAGAGAGAGAATTTCTCAACATAATGTGCCAATAGTGGGTGTATGTCTCAAGTCTCAATGATTTTTGTCCGCCAAAAACAAAAATTGTACCTGCCTATTGATGGATGTTATAATAATATATTGATTTCAACCTACACCAGCTCCAGACTTGATGGCTCCCTCTATTCTACTCTTGGGCATACTTGCAGCTTTTGCTCGCTCAATCATCTTCTCCAGTCTGAAATTAAGTTTGGGATCTGAACCACCCTCTGTTAGAAAATAAATAAAACAACAGTTCTTTAAGTCTCTCTAAACAGATCAACTAACTTGTAGACTGGGCATCAAGTTGTTGTTGTTTTTAAAACGTTTATGGCACTTATTCGGGGAATTACAAATTTTCTTGGAATTGCTCATTGAGAGAAAGTTAGAATCACTTTTTGCATTGTTTTTGTGGACAACATCAGAATAGTAAGTTATGCCTTATAAGACATCAGAGGGGCGGATCCAGGAATTTTAGAAAGGGGGACGGGGGACAGATAGTGAAAACATGGAACAAAAATTTTCAAATTTCCTCCAGCAAATAAAGTAAATGTATGGGAAAATCTCCCGAGAAAGGGGGGTCCCCTTGCTCCCCTCCCCCTAAATCTGCCCCTGCATCAGACCAATTAGCCAGACAGACAGAATTAAATGAGACAGACAGAGAGTATATGGCAGATTAAGAAACACACTGACAAATATTAAAACTGAACTGTCTGAACAACAAGAGATTTCCAATTTCTAGTAGCAAGTTAGTAATAGCGGAGCTCCTGCGCGGGCCGAAGGCCCGCGCAAGCGGAGCACCATACCTAAGGAAATAACGTCTCGCATAACTATGGAGTTGATTTTCAAACGTCACGGGCTTTCTTGCTCATTTTGCTTATGTTATTGACGGCGCCAAGTCAAATGATTAGGGCGTTGGAATGGTATCGCCCAAAAGATTAATGTGTCCAAGTTTGGTTGCCATAAGTTGTTCCCTTCTTGAGATATGAATTTTTTTGTTTCTTCCTGGTATTAAAGGTATAGCGTCCGTCCGTCCGTCCGCCGTACGCGGAAACTCATGGGAACCCTGTGGTATACTAAGAAAATTTAAAAATCTCGGGAAGGGATGGACCTTAGACAACCAAACTTGGATGAAGTTATCTAAGTGGCAAGGGGGGTGCAACTGCATGGTCATGTGGTATGACGTCATCGATGACGTCATCATAGGAGAAAAATGATATATCTCAAGAAGGGATGAACCTCAGACAACCAAACTTGAGTGAAGTTATCTAAGTGGCAAGGGGGGTGCAACTGCATGGTCACGTGGTATGACGTCATTGATGACGTCATCATAGGAGAAAAATGATATATCTCAAGAAGGGATGAACCTCAGACAACCAAACTTGGATGAAGTTATCTAAGTGGCAAGGAGGGTGCAACTGCATGGTCACGTGGTATGACGTCATTGATGACGTCATCATAGAGAAAAGTGATATATCTCAAGAAGGGATGAACCTCAGACAACCAAACTTGGGTGAAGTTATCTAAGTGGCAAGGGGGTGGAACTGCATGGTCACGTGGTATGACGTCATTGATGACGTCATCATAGGAGAAAAATGATATATCTCAAGAAGGGATGAGCCTCAGACAACGAAACTTAGATGAAGTTATCTAAGTGGCAAGGAGGGTGCAACTGCCTGGTCACGTGGTATGACGTCATCGATGACGTCATCATAGGAGAAAAGTGATATATCTCCAGAAGGGATGAACCTCAGACAACCAAACTTGGGTGAAGTTATCTAAGTGGCAAGGGGGGTGCAACTGCATGGTCACGTGGTACGACGTCATTGATGACGTCATCATAGGAGAAAAATGATATATCTCAAGAAGGGATGAACCTCAGACAACCAAACTTGGGTGAAGTTATCTAAGTGGCAAGGGGGGTGCAACAGCATGATCATGAGGTATGACGTCATCGATGACGTCATCATAGGAGAAAAATGATATATCTCAAGAACGGATGAACTTCAGACAACCAAACTTGGGTGAAGTTATCTAAGTGGGTGGGTGTAACTGCATGGTTACGTGGTATGACGTAATTGATGACGTCATCAAACGTGAAAAGGTTTACATCGTTGAAGGGATGAACCTTAGATAACCACACTTGGGTGAACAAGTGCTTAGTCACGTGGTATAACGGTGCAAGGCTATCTATTCATATACAATGGCAACCTTTTTGTCTCGTTAAAAAAAATTGTAACCGGGAGCTCCGCTTTTAGCCAGTGGCTAAATCTATATATTAAAATCCATTCTTGAATTCACGTCTAGTCTTTACCTCGAACAGCAGTGATGATCTCCATGGACAGTCTGCCAAACATTTTGCTGCGTGCAAGATCGGCGTGCATCTTCTTGAACTTGATATTCGCCCAGTGGCTATGTCCTGCATTTCGATATAACATTTTCAAGGCTGTCCTTTGAGTAATATTAAGTCTTGAACCCGAGAATACTACGGTAAAGCTTTGAATCGGTCGAGAAAATTGAAGCAAATTTCTTGCAACTGGAGCCGCCATCTTTTTTCATGAATGATTGGTCATTGTTCCCAGAGAGGGGAGGGACGTTTAGCTTTCTATTAGATTCTAAAATTGTTTTTATATAATGCAGCTAAAACATTCGTTTGCAAATAAATTATTTATTTAGAAATTTTAGATCAAACAAAAAGTATAAAACTCAAATTCTTAGAGTTCTACAGATCTAAAATGATTTGCACAATTTAGCCGAAACTCCCCCTCCCATGAGATAGACATCTGCTTTGACCTGCGGGAAGGCGAGGTTACTATTCCGAGTTGACTTGCTTCTCTGTGACACGTACTATAGTTCTTGTTTTTGTCGATTTCTTCAAAAAATCCTTTCATAGAGGCGAGAAATCAGCCCGTGGACAACTCTCAAAGATGCTTTGGTTCCAGGGGAGTATCCCTGAAGCGATACTCGCGTCTAAACAACGAAAGTTACCGTTTGTTGTGTACATTGAAGGTGAGAAATTTTCCTAATCAATGGCTGAAATTCAGCACTGTGCATGTGCGATGTTATTTCGTCATTTTTTTCGCAAGTGATACAGTACCACCTTAACTTAGATCTTTAGATCAAAAGTTAATCGTTAATTGGAAATCATTTTGCGTTATTGCAATTTAGATGGAAAGGCAATCACAACACAAGGCAGCGGAGCTATAGAATCCAGCAAGGATCCAATAATTCCATACAGCTTTCTTGCAATAATATTAACCTGAATCAAGACACTTGCATTGCATTGTTTAGGTGCTACATGTACCTGTACATGAAAGGGAAGTGCACTATTAATGAAACCTATGTAAAATCTTTCATGCCTCATGAACTTTCACAGGCCTGTTCATGAATTTATACTGCTGATACATAACAATTAAAATGTTTTTCAGGACTTTGGGGGGCTATAGTGCATTCAAGGGTACATCAAAGGCAGCCCAATCAAATTTTACGTATAGAGGAAAATAATTTTTAAAATGAAAAGCAACATAAAGTTATTTTGTCTGTCATCATTATTCTTTTGAGACATTTTTGCATGAACTGTTTTCTTTGCACCAGATCCTTTTTTGCTCTATAGGAGAAGGAGCTCATGCAAAGTATGTCACAGGTCATGCAAAAATTACTCAAAAGTATAACGAAGACCGCCAAAGTTACTTTATGTCACTCTTTATTTTAAAGGTTCTTTGAAAATAATTTCCTCGTCTATACATAAAATTTGATTGGGCTACCTGTGGTACATCTCATTCTGTCAACCCAATAAGAGTGAGGATGGTGGTCACCCAAAAGAAACATACTGATTGATATAACTAAATGCTCTTATTTGTTTTCAATATTGATTTTAGGAACAGATGAAGTCTCAGTTGAAATGAGCAATGTTTGGTCCAACACAGAGGTATGGAAGTGCTGTCAAGAATATTAGTTTTAAAAGTTTAAATTACAACATTTACCTTTCATTGGAAACTGCTAGTCAAAGCTAAACTTTATGGAATTTTGACAGTAGATCTCAAAGACAGAATTTTGATTAGGTCATTTGAGGACATAATGCTGTAGCTGCAGAAAGTACATTGTATACCATACAACATTTAAAATACAGTTTTGCTATTGGGGACCTGTTGAACAGTGTAATGTTGTTGTGATGCTCATTTACTAGGTGTCAGAATTGCTCTCTCAAGAACGATGTGTGGCAGTCAAGCTAGCTAATAACAGGTACACATACCTATAATTAAGCATTGTGTGGTTCCAAAAAATATCCATACCCCCCAACGGAAGGGTGTTGAAAAGTGTCACATCCCCCCCACCCCCTGGAAAAGATCAGGTAAATTGACCCCCACCCCTCTGGAATTTCCAATCCCTTCCATAGGGTGGGGGGGATGGATAATTTCTGGAAACACACATTAGAGCACATTAACTTAATTGTTAATGAAATCTAGCCTTGAATTCATGTCTAGTTGCCTCAAACAGTAGTGATTAACTTTATGGACAGTCTCCTCAACAGCCCTGACCCCCAATGGGATGAGCTCTTGCCCCATGATACTCATTGATTTTAGGCTTGCACTTGCATCACTGATTCACACTTGCCTTGTCTTGTTTGGATAATATTATTATTATTATTATTATTGTTCGGAATTCTCTCAAAATGTGTGTCATTTGCATAACCCATTATTTTATTTCTTTATTTTTTATTATCTGTTTATTTGATTCTTCACAGTGAAGAGTGCACACAGTTTTCACAGCTTTGTATCCTTTGAACAGTGCAACAAAGGTGTTGCCAAGAATGTGCCGAGAATAGCATCTGGTATTGATTTTCATAATAACTGTCAGGCAGCAAATGCAAGACAGGCTAAAAACTGGGAAAACTGTATGATCATAGTTGTAGTGGTTTGTGTTTGGTTTGTTTGTGTTGCTAAGTTACACAACAACAAAAAATAATGCAAATCAATATCATGGACAGATAGCAGCAATGTGCAAAAGAAATGCAAGGAAATGCCTTGCTTGTAGGGCACTACATGCAAATGGTAGCTGTTCCCTTATAACCTTAACCTTGCTTCAGATCCAGTAGTTTGCGTGCCATCTACATTTTTTATTGGTGAGAATGGTATGCCCTTAGAGGTAGTAGGAGGGGCTGTTAGTACCAGTGAACTCATATCCAAGACAAACACTGCCTTTCAGGTACAGTTTTTATGACAATTTTCCCAAGATATATAGTTAAAACTTGATGAGGGATACCCTGCAAGCAGTGGTTTCCTCCTCTCTTAGGCAAACTGCGAACAAAGGAGAGACTCCTTCCCTCTCTGTCAGCCTAAGAGAGGAGGAAACCACTGCTTGCAGGGTATATGAGGGACCACTTGTGTAATGCAAAAAAGTAAATTCATGTTTTATATAGTGGTAGTGCGCTTACATTACAGCTATCCCAGCTACTTTATAGACACTCCATGCAAATTGAAACCAACATATTTAGAATTGCAACAGGCACTGAGAGAGTCAAACCAGTTGGCTATCTACAAGCATAGCCAAGTAGTTGATCCCGGCATTGCAATTTACAACACCCTGTTAGAGTGGGACTTGAACTCAGGTCACCAGATTGCAAGTCTGACACAGTGACCAATAGGCCATGTTCGAATTACGCTCCAATGCCTACAAACAATAACCTCAAGTCGAGGCTTTCTTCTGAAATTACTGTAAATGTATTAGAACTTGGAGAAAGCCTCGATTTGAAGCTTTTGTCTTGTGAGCATTGGAGCGTAATTCGAACCTGGTCTATTGGCCACACTGCTTCCCCTGTAAAATAACATTTGTTGTGTGTACATGTGTGTATATGGAGTTGTCTGGGGAATGAGAGGAAAGCCCCAGGTAGTTTTGATTAATTTGACTTTATTATCAGGGACAGGCAAACATTTCCTTTGAATGCTTGCTTTCTTGTTGAATCAGGAATATCATTCAAACCAGTCAAAAGAAACAGAAGCAGCTGATTCAGAAGTCAGAAGAGAGAGTGGAGAGGGGACATCTAATCAGGTACTTTTGTGTTAAATGTGAAGCTTTGAATTTGCTGACATTTGTTCTGATTTTAGTGAGAAATGCCATTAGTAAGAAATGCCAAAATGGTCAAAATTTGAATTTGACGTTACAGATGAATTTAGAAAACTTCAATTCCTGCCAAAGTTCATTACAGCTAAATCCGTTGTTTCATACGGTACCTCAATTTTCAAAACATCACTTTTTTGGTTTGATTTGTTTTCTGTTCTGACTGTAAAACCATCTAAGCTAACAGGTCTTCAGGGCTGTATTTTAGGTTTGCCTTTTTACCAAGTCAGGTCTCTGCACTGCTTTGCTATAGTTTTAGTTTCCATGAATTTCGTCACAGGATGGAGTTATTCCCACATAATAACTATAATAACATATGAATCCTGTGGTTTGTTTGACATCTACAGGTAACAACTACACCTGAATCGGCTTCATCTATAGAGGAAAGAGTGAAAAGGTATACTATTAAATTTCAAATAAAATATGCCATTAAAAAATTTTTATTCTTCATTCTTTGTAACAAAGATAGTGTCACGTTTAAATCTGCTGCTATTTTTTGTAGAGCTAAAATGCTAATTGAGAAAAAGAGACAAGAAAAAGCTGACAAGGAAAAACAGGTAAATTTATTTCGAATACAATACAAAACATCTATTTACATGATTGTAGTTTGGGGCTGCCAAAACTTACTTGAACCCCCCAACTCCAACATTTGGGAACTTTATAAGCAAACATGATTCTGGACTACTGACGGCAAATGGAAGTTCAACGTTTTCCTTTTTGGTAAGCTTTTTCTCCAACCCAGCATATCAACAAAAGTAGTTGCTTTATCACAATGGGCTTATCTCACATACCTGTTAGTTTTAAGTTGCAGTCCGTCTTCCAGAAACGCAACTGGGAGAAAGTGAAAGGTGCCTTTTGGTAAAGTGAGAAGGGAATGGCTGTCTTAACAACTTTGTCCGCTCTTCTAGCTTCTGGCTTTGCACCAGCAAAAACCATAGGAAACCTACTTTATTTGTGATCTAAATCATGGCAAAAGAATTGAGTCTTTTTAAGCAAGAGCCCGTTGTCTACCCTGTAAGCAGAGGTCTCTTTAGTCAGCATTTTATTAGATAGCAAAGTCATGCATCTGGTTTTTCACGGGTTGTTTTCCAGGCGCAGATTTAGGGAGAGGGGACAAGGGGGTTTGGGCTCCCCCTTTTACGGGAGAGTTCCCCATACATTTACTGTAATTGAAGGTATATTTAAGTTGTAGCTCGCAACAGCACCCAGAACCATGATACGTGGTTATGAAATTCCTCATTTAAGTGCTGCCTTCTAGGATAGATAAGAAAGACTCGCCAAGTTGTTTGACTGACCAGGACACTTCCCTGGACTGACCAATGTCTTTGACAGGAACATATTGACAAAGAAACGCGACGGCGGGAAGATGGCCAAAATTTAGTGAACGCCAAGCGTGAGCGCGAAGAGAAAAAACAGCAAGAATTGGCAGCACAGATAAAAGAAGAGCGTGCCCAAGCACGAGCGGCAAGGGAAGCAGTCAAACAGCAGATAGCTCGCGACAAGGCCGAGAGAGAAGCTCAGAAACAGGCAGAAATACGAGAGCGGCAGAGAGCTCAGGAGACGGCCGCAGGGGGTTCTGATAGGACTGCAGCGTTTCTTTCACCTGAGGGAAATAGAACAACGAATGGAAACAGGTAAGTTGAGTACACTAACTCAGAAAACGTTAAGGCCCGTTCACACGGCGCGATCTTAGCTCTTATTTTTGCGGCGATCGTCGACGTCATATCGCGCGGTGTGAACGGCCGGCGATTTGGCTCTGCGATATTTGTCCGTTTGTTGGCGATCTGAAGAAATCGCACCCGCATCGCAGTGGAATTTGAACGTGTTCAAAAGACCTGCGACGTCGCAAGTGAAATCGCCATAAGATCGCCGACCGTTCACACCGCGCGATATGACATCGCAAATGGTTCGCCACAGAAATCGCACCTCAGATCGCAGCTGAAATCGTGTGAACGGGCCTTTATAGCGGATTTCAGACGACTTTTGAAAGTAAATCAGACTTTTTCTACTCGTTCCCATTGGTTGATGTCTTGGGCCTTTGCTTAGTCAGCCAATCAGAATGCGAAGAAAAAACAAAAACAAACACTGTGTCTCTTATTTCTTGGTTATTAAAATTCGCCTCTGCTTGCTCATGTGAAATTCGCTCTAAAGGGGCTTGCGCTTCCGCGGTTTTGGCCTTTCATAATTGCGGTTTTTCGGTTTTCTCAAATTTTCAATGCGGTTTTATGCTTTCAAAAAAGCCTGCGGAGTGCCGTTTTTTAATTGCGGTTTTTATCATTTTCCGATGCGGTTTTACGGTTTCAACATTTCTACGGTGCACGAGTTTTTCTGCTATGACCGCCTTTCATTCCTGTTGAGTTTGCTATTAGAAATCGGTTTTTGATACAATTTTGTGCGTGGTTTTGATGTTTTTGTGGTTTTTATACGTCTCAAATGCCCCCTCTCCTTTTACCTCTAACCTCCTCTAACCGCTATGACACGAAAACTCGTGAATAAAACCGATATCAAGCTCTTTCCATGTAATTATCTCTATATCATGTCAAGAAAATTGTGACGTATTTCGAATGACAGTTGAGTAAACGAACAGGAACTTCAGCAACAACAAAATGTGTATATAACTTTACAGGATAAACATAGTACTCATTCTTTTATAGAGGCGTTTTCTCAAAACGCATCTCATAATCAGAAGCATTGTCTAGAAAAGCAAGCTTTTCTTTGATGTATTCAATTTGTTTCAACATTTCTATGCGGGCATAAGATCACAATAGCTTTGCCTGTTGTATTTAGCAATTATAAGCAATTATTGGATGAGTTTGAGCATGACATCGATAATTGTCAAGGCCGAGGTTCGCTTCGGCAGATAACACAAAGCGAGGAGTTGACAATATCGATGTCATGCGAAAACCGAATCCAATAATTGTTTTATTTTCATTGTCTGACACAAATTCAATTTCTTGAGTCGAACACGTCGTAAAGCGAGCAGAAAAGATTCAGAGACACAATTAAGTAATTGTTTTATTATTCATTCAAAATGAATCTCCGCGCTTTACTTCTTTAAGAGAGCAGACAGTTTTGCCAGCCTGCCTACAAGTGCGCCACGTCACGCGTGCAATAATTTTTCAACTTATCCAGTCTTTGACGTCATCGATGAGATGAGTCGCTTGCCTTTAAAACGTCAAGAATTCCCCGGTGGCGCTCAACCAATCAGAAGCGGGAAAATATGTCAGGCCTCCAACTGGCCCTATATTCTCCTATAAAGAAAGCTGAAACCTGCTACAGGGGACTTAAAGAAAAAGCTCTTTCTTATAACAAACAGAAGATAAAACGATGGCGACTAGATTTCTATTAGGCGACCAAACTTCACGATTTGGCAACAATAATTTTTTATTTAGGCGCCAATGACACCTTGAAAAAAGTTGATGTCGGGCCTTGCACCGTTATTGTCACGTGAAACATCGATGTGCTGTAATCTTCTATATCTTCCCTATATTTGCCCTATATGTTCTCTAGATGCCCTATATTGGCCCTATATATGTTGGAAAAATGCCCTATATTTGGCCCTATTTTTTGAGAAATGATCAGTTGAAGGCCTGATATGTTGAATGAATAATAATTATACTTTCTGAACTATGAAAAGTTAATTTTCCCTTGGCTAGCAAAGCACATTTCTGTTGCACCTCATATTGCAAGATTTTTCAGTCGGTCGCAAGTTCATTAGCAGTATTTGCAGTTTTAGGCGTTCTTTGTCGTTGAATAAACGTTCTCATTTTTAAGCACTTTTAAAATTAAATTCTCGCTTCCTTGCAGCTGCTTGCAAAGCTGACATTGTGCAAGAAGCATGAAACTTATTCAGCTTCGCTTAGTGGGTTTAATTAATTAGGTAGAAATACAATGAAAACAAATTTCTGAAACTGCCTTTTTTGGCTGTCAAAAACACACTCGTTTTATTGATAACTGAAAAGTTTGACACGAGAAATACAAACAAATGAATTATCTGAAAAAAATTATGGGGGAACATTCTTGACAAGAATATATTCTTGTTCTGTCACTTTTTGAAGATTGTCGGACCTTGAGTAGTTCGTTTTTAGAATATCGTCTTTTTTGGTTTCAGCTAAAAATATACATTTTGGCGCTGGTTTGTTTTCATGACTGTCGCTTCGATAGCGGAAAAACTATCAGCAGCATCCCTTCTTCGGACGTTTAAATACTTGTTGAAACTAGCTTCCTTTATAAGTGTTTACTTTTTAATTGCATTTAATTTGAGAAATTATAACAACTTGAAAAACAGTAAGTTTTCAGATGAAAGTTGAAGACGGTAAAAGGGTTTCTTAGTTTCAAGCGACTTTCTAACAATAGTTTCCATTTTGCACTTTTGAGACCGTTTCGCGGAGTTGATATCCAAGTGTATATGTTTCAAGTGATTATGTAATGTTTATACCCCTTGAGTTAGACCCAATAACACCTGTTCGTTTTATAATTTTAAATTCCGGATATGAATTTTCACTGCAAAGTCGATGGTGCGGAGATAGCAACTTCTTTTGTTACTTCCATTTTCATAATTCTGCGAACTCTACGCCAACGAACAAACTGCGGTTTGGCTTCCATCAATCAAAACAAGTGAATAGCTCTGGGTGTGAGAGTTTTTCTTAAACTAATATGGACTACCTAGACTTTAAAACCAAGTAATTTTTCACCATAAAACACAAACGAAACTTAGAAGTCAATGCGCATGTCTAATAAGGTTTGATGGACGGACGCCAAAACACAGTTTTACGTTCGGAAATGTAAAGTCGGAGTTCGCAGAATAATTAAAATTAAGTAACTGTATGTAACTTTTATTTCTTTTCCAATGTTGAGAAATTGCACCGCTAGATCAACACACATATCGATGTTCGAAACGATTAGATATACTCTGCAGTATTAGAGGCAAAAATAGAAAATGAATCACATTGGGATTTCTGTTTGCTTGAGATAAGACTCGAAATACGCAATATTTCTAAACGCATGGAGAATTATGACGTTGAGTGTTTTTATTATTTCTTTAACCAATCACATTTCACGAAATATTGACTTTTGTGGAGGGATGAATTCCACTCAGCTGATATGAATTCAGAACAATTTATGTTTGTATCAGGATTGGAAAGAACAGCTCTCGGTAGTCCTTTATTTTTCAGTTATGAGTGAAAATGAAAACAACAGCGCTTGTTACGAGCACCTTGCAGATACGCTAAAACACGGACCTTTGCCTCTTCCCGTCTTCATATCGCTGGTAACACTGCACGGGATTTCGATGCCTTTAGCTTCTGCCTGGAACTTCCTCGTGATTTTCGCGATTTGGCGAACGAGAGCTCTTCACACTCCCGCCATGACATTTTTGGCGAATCTTTCGCTCTCTGATTTAGCAGTTGGACTTGTAGCCCAACCTGTATTCATTTACTGGTTTATTTTGGAGCGCAGCGAGCGAACTCCGTTTCTGTGCCACCTCACATTTGTGTGCGGACTACTTAATATCTACTTTGGGTGCGTTTCGCTACTTAGTTTAACACTGATTTGTGTGGACCGCTATCTTGCATTGTATCTCCATCTCTCGTACTCCGTACAAGTTACAAACAGTAGGGCTATCTTTGCGTGTTCCTGTACCTGGTTATTTGCCGTGTTGTTTGCAATTATCTGGGCCTTTTGTCCCAAGAGCGCCTTCAATGTTACAGGCAGTGCAATAGTGTTGTTTGCGCTAACTACGTTCTTTTTCGTCTACTGGAAAATCTATCTGGTCCTAAACTATCACCTGACAGAAATAGCGAATCAGAAGCGTGCTCAACAGATACAAATTACAAGGTGCCGTTGTGTTTCCGACACAAAATCACCATCTACTCGCCCTGTAACAAAACCGGCCAACTTGTCTCGCTACAAGCGTTCAGTAATAACATCTTTATACGTGTATGGCTGGTTCGTACTCTGTTGGCTTCCATGTCTTTGTGCTTTTATAGTAACCGAACTCTATCCAACGCCACAAACTACGGCTTTTCTTATGTGTGCAGTGACTATAGTCATGTTGAACTCCTCTGTGAACCCTCTCTTGTATTTTTGGAAAGTGCAAGAACTCCGCGCTGCAGTAAAAATAACTTTTAAGGGGATTTTCCTTTCGCATTACTGGAAATAGAAAACGGCGATCTCTCGACAAAACATTACTCGAACTCAAAAAACTGGCCTTAATTCTCCTTGAATCTTTTCAAGTTGAAAATGCGGATGATGTTTTTTTTTAATTCAAGAGACATATAATTGTACTACAACATTAGCAAACACCATTAGCAGTTAGGAAGTTTTAGCATCCCATTTAAGCGTTTTTATGTGAACTTGTAAATAGAGTGTAATTTACAAGAAACCTGTCCAGTTGCTCTGTACACAATTGCATTCTTGTAGTTGAGTTTTTAATTAAACGCAATCAAGTTTTGTATAGAAAGATATATCGTTTGTGAATACCTGGAGAAATGGATGGCATGAGCCATGAAATTCTAGCCTCAAAAAAACTGTTCTCGTTAAATTCTAGCCCTAAAGTTGAAACGAATGTGATTTCATTGTCTTTTCATTTATTCATTCTATTTTTCATCTTGTTTGTTGTTGACGAAATATTGTCATGTATGTGAGACCAATTTTCTTACTCCATTCAAAACTTTGCCAGAATTCCTCACAATTGTAGGCAGAAATTCTACTGGGAATATAAAGTTCAAATCCCTATTTAGAGCGAGTAAATACAGGATAATGTCAAAACCCCGTAAAACATTGTTTTGTGAGTTGCACCACTTAATAACATCGTGTAATATGATATTAAATGTCTCTAGAATGGAAATATTGCCTCTGGAAATACAGAAACGTTAATCATTTTTCACTTAAATGTAGTGTTAGGTATTTTGCCATACTTAAAATAACCTACTATACGGTGAACGTTATATAACAATATCGAAATCATTCATCTTTATGAAAAAATAAAACGTGACTCGGTCTCCTCGAGCCTCCCCCTTCTATTAGAAAACTTACATACGACGCAAAAACTGTAATTTCCGTCGGCGAATTCTATTAATTCACAGCTATCAGATTTCAGTTCGAGTTGTGTTGTTCCATTTTGGCAAGTTGATGCAAAAATGTGTTTAAAGCAAGCTGCCTTATATGTATTATACGTCATGAAATCTAGGCCATGTTATCACCAATTGTAAATATCTTATCAGCCTTTTCATTTTAAACTATTGTAAAGCGCCACTGGATTTTTAGTAGAAGCGGCGCTATATTAAATTGATTATAATTATTATTAATATTATTATTATTATTATTATTATGAAATAAAGAAGAAGAAAAAAAGCAAAAATAAAACTGATCAAAAAAATAAAATAATTCGAGGCATCTTTTTAACTTGATCTTTTTCATGTTATGTATTTCCCTCTTTCTCTGGAAATGTATGCTCTTTTTCCTATAAAGCAAAAGTGTGAAAAAGTGATATTATTTTCCGCTTGTAACTCCAAATTTCACATGAGTGAAAACATCTCCGTTGTCACCCAGTTCACACCATTGAAATTGCGAAACTCGATAAAACCACGCTCAATTTTATTTGAGAAATAGGCATCGTTTTTCGAACGAATTTGCCTTGCTCCCTCATTTAAGCGTAAGATTATATTCTTGTCAATAAATTGTAGCTGAAACCAAATGAGAACCGTACCGGCGGTCTTTGGCTCACACCTTGCAACAGCTGTATGGCAACTTTGTTTTCTTTCTCTTTTTCCCTTTTCAGATAGTTAATTTCGTTTTCTTCAAAACTGTCATTTAGGTGCAAATTAACAACAGAGAGAAGAGGACTTTGCTAATTATTTCTTTCTTTTTTTTATTTCTTTGACGAACTCATTTATCTATATTTAAATGATGATTGTTCAGTTTGCATTTAAAGATCTGTTAAGCTGCACTCCAATGTTGAAAGTAAACTTCATTTTTCATTAAAACGCAGGCATGGGTCGCACTTAGCCAACATTTCTGACTTTGCGGTCAGTGTTTGCCATAAAAATTAATTTCCCAATGTGACCGTCACTTTGCCAACGAACTAAAAATTCGCCAGTTGTTCAAGACACAAATGCGCCGTCGAGCAGGCTTTTGGCTGTCTTTGTAGGAACAATAGAATTCGGTGTCAATCAAATAAAAACTCCAGACGGAAAAAGGGGAACAGCGGGAAAATTGTTCGCGACCACCATCTTTGGAGAAAAATATTTATGGAAATGTTTATGGCAAATCGTTGCTGCGAAATTATGTTGCAAACTTGAAGCCCCCCCCCCCCCCCCCCCCCCCCCCCCCCCCCCCCCCCCCCCCCCCAAAAAAAAAAGGTCAAAAAGGTTTCTCGGCTTATAACATTTCCACAACGGGCTCGTTAAATTGAACGAAGTCCTAAATGTAAATATGCTGGTTTTGTCAGCGAAACGTTTGCAACACTTTCTGCCGTTTGCCAGTAAATGTTGTTGTATCGCTTTTTCGTTGTAGTTCGACGGTTCGACTTCAGTTCCGGTTACCAGATGGCAACTCCATGACCAGTACTTTTGCTGCTGATGCTCTCCTTGAGGCAGCCAGACAGTATCTCATAGAGGTGAGGCCTTGTCCCAGGGCGAGGGGGGTGGGTGGGGCTGTCGGGGAGATGCGAATGAGGCATGGAATACTGTCTTGAAATAGATATAGGGCGGTATGAAAACCCTACAAGAAAGCTGAACAAACATTATGCGGTTTTTGCCTGGCAAATAAAAAATCCGAAGACGGAACCCATTTCAATTTGCATTGCAAAAATTGTAATCAATTTTTCATGAGCGCTGGACTAAAATAAAAGGTAAACAGGCTCGATTCAACGAAACTGAAAATTATTTTATTGCCAAAATGCTAAATGATTTAGCTGCCAGCGCAGCCAACTTTGTCGTTGATTGCTTTTCTCTCAGGAATAATGTTGTACTCTAGAGCCATGGATTTAATGGGCTTTTCCCTACACATTCCTCAATGATGTTTCACTCGTAAATCCCCGTGGAAATAAATACCTCTATAGGGGAATGTAGATATACAATGGAATGGGCCAATGAAGTTGCAAACAAACGGTACATGATACTTATGACTCGTACTTGATGAGAGCTGAAAAAATCAACTCCTTTAGGTCCCATTTAGCCTGCGTAGCTGGCGGTTTAGTGGGGTTTTAGCAGGTTTTTATCCGCGAAATCTTCGTAGAAATCTTCGGTAGTTTGCTTGTTGTTCGATGAGATGCCACCCTCCCCCAGGGCGCATTTTTTAACCAGGCGCACTCTGCCCCAGCGCTTGCGCGGCCATCTCATCGAACAACAAGCAAACTACCGAAGATTTCGCGGATAAAAACCTGCTAAAACCCCGCTAAACGTCCGCCAGCTACGCAGGCTATGCCCCATTTCTCCTCTTGTGATAATAGTGATAATGTATCTTGTTTTTGCTCTCCAGAATCTCGGCTCACAGTACCAAAACATGACCATGTCAACGACTTACCCAAGGAGACAGCTGACCGATGAAGATTTACTGCAGACTCTCGCGGCCTTGGGACTGGCGCCCAGTTCTACGATCATCGTCTCGTTTGTACGTAATTTTCTCTTCCTTGAATCGCAGAATAGAAATAAAACCTGATCGAGATTTAGCATTTGAACTCAACTAAAAGTATTTTTCACAGGGTAAAGGCAGCGCACGGAGCCCCGCAAAACCTGGCGAATCCACAGGGATCCTGATGACGTTGTTGGCGCCATTGCTAGCCATTTACAACTTCATTTACACGTTCCTGTTTGGCAGCCCTGATACACCTCGCGGCGCGTACGGTAACAATGCGAGCGATATGGGACGAGAGGAGGTACAACAAGATACAAACCAGTCGACAGAACGGTGAGGATGGCAGAATTTTTTTTTGTGGATGAGGGGGGTGTGCGCGCGTTATAGGGTCGTGCGCGTATAACGGCGGCAAGGTGGCATTCCTAAGGCGTAAAATAGCTTCCAAGTAGATAGAGCGAATTCCATATGACTGTTGTAACCAAGTCGCAAAGTAGTGGCATTTCGACAGCCATCCGAAAACCGCTCTAAGAGCTTTCTAACGTTCACGTGAAAAGTAGTGTGATGCGCGCCGGATTGGTCGAAAATAGGTACGGAAAGCGTGAGTGAGTGCGTTGGTATGGCATTTTGTGGGCAAGAAAAATACCGAACAGAAAGTTCAACAAATGTTGAATGGGTTCGTCCCCATCCCAAGATATCGACTGTGCTGTGAGCCTGTCATCGTGAAAAGTAGTGTGATGCGCACCTGATCAGTAAAAAATAGGCAGGGAAAGCGTGACTGAGTGCGTTGGTATGGCATTCTGTCGGCAAGAAAAATTGAACAGAAAGTTCAACAAATGTTGAATGGGTTTGTCCCGTGTTAGGTGAAAGTGCTTGCTCGCTAGATTGCCGTACCAAAGCCAAACTCAATGTTTGCAAAATGTTATCCAAGTCCTGACAAGTGCTCTATATACTCAAGAACCTATCGAGAATCAAAATGCTCCGACGGGGAGAGAAAACACAAGGCACTTGCGAGCTCGCTTAGTACTCACGAAGGACCATTTGGTGATTTTGTTACCATAAAACGCGAGTTCTAACATTTACTGTTTTTTTCGTACTTATTTGTGTCCATAGATCCGACATAAGGAAACGACCGACGAATCCCACAAGTCGAGTGGAAGGCAATATACATCGGTTCCGTAACTCGGGAGACGATGACGACGAAAACAACACATGGAATGGCAACTCTACACAACAGATGTAGCACCTTGCAATCTTTCACTGCTAGATGATATATAATAAATAGTTATCACTCTCATTTCAAAAGTGCTCTCAAACATTCTCGTACCCAGAGCTCCCCGGCTTGTCACCTCGCGAGGGAGGCTCTGGGGTCAGCCATTTGAGTAGACTCCTTCGCAGCCCCCGGTGGTCAGCGTTAAGTGACTCCGACCGCCGGCGGCTGCGAAGGGGTCTACCATTCGAGGGCCTTCGCTGATTGGCTGATTTTAAACGTTCGGGCATGCGCAGAAAGGTATTTCTCTCAATGGCTCTGTATCAAATCTCGCGCATGCGTCAATGGCTGTAATCAGAAGTTTTCATTTTTTATTCCAACTTCAAAACGTCGAGCTAAAGAAACGGCACGCGTTTAAAGTCGAACTTCCGGTTGCCGTCCGTCGTACAGAAACGCCTTTGCAAACCCTAAATACAGGCAACCTTCCTACGCTGATTTTGTTAAAAGTGCTTTAAAAATTATTGAAGATAGACCTAGGTTTACCCGGCTTTCTCGGGCGCCCGGGAAACTTGGGTGAAAAAATAATCGAACGTTTTCGGCTGAAGCTGCTTTCTCGATATTTTTCGGGTAACATTTCGTGTATTTTTGGGTTCTTTCTCCTTGTAAGAACCTGTGTATTGTTCACGAGTAGTACGATTCATGATGAAATAGTAACTGAACACGATGAGGGTGTCCTCTGGGAATGGTTCTTACACGGAGGTATACCCGATTTTTGGGTTCCAAATAAACTGAAAGTTTCTTTTTCGAGAAGTTCTAGTTCTCAAATCAGCTGGGTAGCAAATAAAATGAAAAACATGGAAATTCATTGTATTGTCTTGTTGTTATTGTTCCCTTGTCTTTAATACTATGGCGCTCCGTAACATCAAGAAATTATGCCAAAAAGATGTTCCATTTTGTGATGAATATCATCGCATCCTGTACGTCGATTTATACTGCAATTAAAATCTCCAGGAATTAATCGCGATGCCTATGACCATGTTTTTTTATAGTCCTGCAAACGGAGTTTTTTACATTACTAAAGCTTTCCTTATAGATATAATGGATGAGTGAAATAGTTTAGATAACATATTTATTGCTCAGAGTGTTTCCACAAACCCAGTTAAAAACTTAGTAGAAAAGAGAACACACTAAACTGTGTTCACAAAGTCGCCTATAAACGTCTACACGCCAAACGTATCTTTATTAAAGCTACTTTGCTTGCCAACGCCAATTACTAATTCCGAAGTAAAGATGTCCTGAAGCTACTAATAGACGAATAAAACTAGTTGCATAAAACGAGAAGAAGTGTGTTATAACCTGCGCGGCAAGTGCAAAGTCATTCTCGCGCGCCAGGGTCCTCCCCTCACCTCTCCCCTGGGGAAAGAGGAAAAGGGGGAGGGGAGGGGAGGACCTTGGCGCGCGAGGATGGCGCAAAGGGCGGAAGCGGATCCAGTGACTCCCCCGAGAGGGGGGACATAAAAATTAAGAGAGTCAACATCGAAAATTTCCCTTCACAAATACAGTCAATGCAAGTGAAAATCTCTTGAACAGGGGGGTACAGCCTCGGCCCCCTTCAATCCGCCCATAAAGGGGAAGGAAGGAAGGAGAAAGGAAAGACTAGCGCGAGGGGGAGAGATACATGCAGACAAATCCCTCGGCCCTCATTAAGGAGGCTCGTAGCCGTTTTTCATGTCCACAACCTTTCAACTTCGTCTTGGTCTTTATCTCACGTGGAAATGAACAAAAAGGCAACCCACTTTGCAAGTAAACATGCAGTGTCGACGTGTTGACATTGATGCTTCCATGGCAATCGACACTAAAGCAAATAATTATTTTCTATCCCATGCAATAGACAATTTTTTTTAGCTTTTTTAAACAATTCTTTTAATGTCCCACATCTACCGACATGCAGCGCGCGCGTGCGTTATAGCTGAAATCGTCCATTCAGAATCGTGATGATTCCTTTCGGTGGATACTTTTGTTAGTTCTGCACATACACACGGTCGAGCGAGAAAAATGTGAGCACATGATCTGAATTAGGTCGCAACAAGGTGTGAATACCGTTAGCCGTTTTGTTGTATTCATTGAATTAGTGGGACAGTAAATGCAGTCATAGTTTATAGAGGGGAATTTCCACTCGATTAACTTTGATGCAGTGAAGTTGAAGTTTTACATTCTAACGTTTATTAATACGGCTATACTATCAATCTCTTTGCTATCAATATACGTTTTTTTTAGTTATGTACAGCATAAATTGTATTGATATACTAAAGCGATACAATACTAAATTTGGAGATACCTAAAAATACCATAAAAATTTTCTTTTGGCAAAATAAAATAGTATCAATAAAATAAAAAAATACTTTTGAAATACCTAACTAAAGTGTACTAAACCTTGAGATAGGGTCATATTGTGATAAAACAAAAATTGCTGCAAAGGTATAACTGGTTAGAAAATATAATGTACAAATTTCTAACCGGTTTCGAAATGGCATGTGTAGAGTCAGTCTTATTTTATTAGCTAGCAAAGTTGTTCGTGTGTCTGGTATTTTTCTTGTCTTTCTCTTTTCTTGTTTTAAGAATATCTGTAAAAAGATAAATTTAAAATTGATTGTATATTATACCTTTTTATTGTAAGAGCATTGAGACTTTGTGAAATGCCCCTAAAATATCATTATTATTATTTCTCGGGAAGCGCTTGCTTGGAGGGTGTACCTTGCAAGCGCTCCAGTACCTACCCCAACTTATCTGAGACGATGAGTTTAATTTAAGGTGTTTACAACTTGTGTTTTCGTCCAGATAGAGAAAAAAGAGCGAAAGTGCAGGTACCCCGGTTGAAATATTTCTTCTAAAATGATAAAAATAATCATATTTTATAGGATTATTCAAAGCTTCAGGAGGCTAGATTCCGCTAAGAAAATAGCACGAAAAAAAGCGATATCGCACGAGTCGCGCAGCGACGAGGGCGATATCGCCTTTTTGAGTTTTATTTTCACAAAAAAGATTTACACAAAAAGAGATATCATAGGATTCTACATGATATCTTTCAATAAGTTGTCTTGAATAACCCTGAAGTACTTGAGAATATATTTGGTGTAGAATGATAAGCAATGGTGATTCCCATAATAGTTTCCAGTGATTTTAAAGCTATATTTCAATAAAATTTCCTCTTTTGTCTATGCCAACGATGATACTTCCTTAGAATAAATTTCGTCTAAAATGATAAACTGAATTTTCTTTATAGTACAATGTTAAATGTTGGCGCATTTCTCCTACCCGGACAGCTTTGCGGTTTGGGTGGGTGCGGCTTCCAACAACGATATTTTAAACAGCTGTATACAGTGGTCTTAATACTGTCTTTCAATAAGTTGTCTCTCTTCTCTGACCCGTTCTTCTATATGGTTGATGGTGATTTCAGGAGTTTTAGTAGCGCTGATGTACTTCCGGAGTGAGTCGGCGGTGCCGAACAATACTCCCGTCATTGCTTGGTCTATTAAGTATTGAGGTAACCAGCCCTTGAGATCTGTGTTTACTATCATTATGAAATCAGTCTTGTTGTGATCACCTTCTTTCTCCGCGAAGAACCAGCCTCCGGGGTGATTCACTGCCCTTAAAAAGGAGAGAAGTGGTTCTTTAACAAATGTCCTCTGATTTTCCGTGGTATGTCCTCTTATATACCACGGAATGACGTAATAAAGTGGTCAAAATGTTGTGGACTCACGAGGTGCAGCCAAAACATTATGAAAACAATGCGCAATCTTAGCGCGCGCGTTGTGGTATAATTACATACATACATTATCTAATCACGGAGATCTGTAAAATTTACAGACATCTTCAGTAGCTTTGGTGTGGTGAATCGAGAGACGGGACCTCCAATCACCGACAAAATTGTTGAGAATTTTATGTCTACAATCGTTACAGGTCGCCATACTAAAATATGTTGTGTTTCCATAAAATAACCGCTACCGTTCTCGTTAAACCCCCTCCCCCCGACTCAATGTTGTTTTGTCAAACGCGCTAGTGGTTGGGCTTCAACATTGAATAAGGGGGAGGGGGAATTAAAGCCAAGAAGACATCGCTTACGCAGTAAAAATGGAGAAAAGCATTTTGGAAGGGAAATTCTCAATTACTTTTGTCGCTGATTGTTGGTTTATTGTCTCATCCGAGAGACGTGAAAGACACGGGAGAAATGACGAATCACTTGAACACAAGAAGAACACAAGGCTTAAAACAGCAGAGAAAAATCCCAACTGCCCCCTACTGGGAATCGAACCCGGAGCACCCGTGCCTCTCCTGTAAAACAGCTATCGGAGGGCTGCCCCCCCCCCCCCCCAGCGAAGTAAAATTGTTAGTGTCAACATGTGGGGAAGACCCTGTTTGCCCCCGAGCAAAAACAATGGATGACCAAGCCCCCCCCCCCCCCCCCCAGAAAAAAATATTAGCTACGGCCTTGCTCTCTTTAACGTTAGGCAAGATGCATCAGTTCCATGTCGTCTTACCTTACATGCTGCTTGACGGGGGGCATCCCATCGTAGTCGACACTCACATTGCACGATATGTACGCCTTTCCTTTCTTTTTCCAATGACGAAGATTAACAAAGTCTCTGGTGGATGAAAATAAATAACAAATTTACCAAAACGGTCTTGACAACAGGAGATCAATCAAGTGTAAAATGGGGAGTTTGCAGGTGTTGCGTGACATTTTGAATTTTGATCCTAGCAAAATAAAAATACCATATTTGAAAAGAGCTAACCGAAATGTGTGAAATCCTCAAATTTGAGGTGATTTCGACAAATAACACAGACGTTATGAGCGTCGGAAGTTGGTTGTTTTCCTATAGGTTTAATGTTGTGGTGGGCAACAGTTGCCCACCAAGACATTAAACGTATAGAGAAACAGCTTACTTCGGGCGTCAATAACTTTGCTAATATTTACCCAAATCAACTCAAATTTTCGCCTTTTTCTAATTTCGGCAAGCTCTTTTCAAATAAATTTTTATTTTACTAGGGTCAAAATTCAAAATGTCACGCAACACCTGCAAACTCCCCTGATTGGCCCAACATTTACCTGCTTGACACCATACCGCCCGCGGTATCTGCAGTCACGCTATAACAAATATCGGTGCTGTGATCGATCTTGTGTAATACCTTAGAATAGACGACAATGAGGGTGAGACGGTTCAATAAGTGCCACAAGTATTTGAAGTATTTATTAAATGGTACAAAACTGGACCGGTACAATTCTGGTATGGTCCCGTGTGAACACTGTAGCAAAACCAGCGGCGTAGCCAGGAATTTCTGAAGGGGGGGCGGATAGTGAAAACGTGGGACGAAAATGTTCAAATTTCCTCCAACAAATACAGTAAATGTATGGGAAAATCTCCCGAGAAAGGGGGGGCCCGTGCCACAATTCTATGGGTACCGTATGTACAGGCGGTACCGTACCAGAATTGTACCGGTCCGGTTTTGCACCGGTCTCGTGTGAACGGGGTCTTTTCAAAACGTGGTTTGATTTTGCTTTATCTTTTCCGCCAATCAAACCATCTACGCCAATCAAGTCCTTTGTCCTGTTTCGCCTAGTGCAGTCGACAGGGTTTCCGTCGCGACAGAAAGCCAGTTGACTGCACTATGCGAAACAGGGCAACGATCTAGTGCAGTCGATAGGGTTTCCGTCGCGACAGAAAGCCCGGTTGATTGCACAAGGCGAAACAGGGCAACGATAGAAAGCCAGTCGACTCCACTATGCGAAACAGGGAAACGACAGAAAGTCAGTCGACTGCACTGGAGCGAAACAAGGATAATAAGGCAAGGACTTGAGTGGCTTACACAATTTGACTGGCGTAATAGAAACCCCTGAAAACACAAAGCGACGTGTTGAAAATGCCCAACGCGAAACAACGACTTTACCTCTAAATCATAGCAATGAAACTAAGGCTTTTTTCTGCCCATTTTCTCAGATGGTCTGTAAAGCATATTTTGTACCTATTGCCAAAAACCTATTGCCAGTGATTTGTAACACATTAAACGCTGAGGCATGTTGCTTGTTTGCCAACATCGACGGTACATTTCCAGTGCATTGCAACTTGTTTCAGGGATTCGTCCCCACAGCAATTCGAACTACGGGACAATTCATCACGCAAAACCTGCGACTGGTCCGTGGAACTTGTACCATAGTGAGTGCCGAATTTAAAACTTCATGAAACTTACTCTTGTTTCTGTTACGGAGTCGTTCCACTGGGGTCCAGTCTCCACGCGAAGCACTATCTGGGAGAACACATGTTTTGGTTTGGCATCGACGGTACACTGGAGGAGTAAAAAATAGCATTAGGTGCTTAGAACCAGTTACAAATGTGGCAAAAAAGTCCGGAATTGAACGCTTGGTGATCTGTATTTCTCTATCAGTTTTTTTGGGGGGGGAGGAGGGAGGTAATTCTTGTGAAAAGCAATTGTTACATTCCCTTGCATAATTTACCAAACTTTTACCCAGACCCACAAAGCTGTTAAAAATGTTCAATATAATTATTCGTTTCTGTGTAGATCACAGTTTCCCCCTCCCAAAGTTTAGGCATTGACATTTAAAGATCATATAATTCACATTTTATCAAACTTTGGAATTTTGTCGTTGGCTATAAGGACTGCTTGTGTATAAAATATTGGGCTTATATATTCATATGCTGTGGAGTTAAAAGTCACAGAAATCTCATTTCCCCTCTGTTATACTGTATATGATCAAATGTCTTGATGTTTGAGAAAGTTCAGCAAGTTGTGTTGTTTGCGCTTGAGCCAAAATAAGAACCAAGCCTGACACTCTTACCTGAACTTTAAATAATTTGCCGGTTTCCTTTGAATAACAACTGGACACAGTAACGCCATCCTTAGAGATAAAGAAAGTCAGTTAACACTGTTGGCACGTGTGAAGTAGTCGCACAGTAAACGTATTAGCTGACAAGAGTGTCCATCTCTGTCAGGGTAGATGTCATGTTCACGAGACAGCGTATTTCATCAGGATTTCCAAACACCGAGTTTGTGAAATGAGGCAAAGCCGCGTGTTCTTAACCGACTTCGTGGTGGAAATCTTGATTAATAACTAGGCCAAAAATATTTCCGTCGGACAAACGTGCCAGCATACTTTACTCTAAATTTATAAATGTTTGTAGGAGAAAGGGCCTGGAAAACGTCTTCAATGACAAGCAAATGATTTGTGACACTCGTACTAAAACAACAATAATTAATCAAATTTTTGTCGACATTAACAAACCTGTTCTTTTTCCAATTTCCATTCCTCGTCCAAAGATAGCAGCCTGAGTCCTTCCTCGAAAATTTCCTTAGCTTTGTGTTGAAATTCTCGATCCTATAAGCGCAACAAAAAGAACATTTCCAGTAGGGTTGTGTGATTTAGTAATATATAATACAACGATACGGAGGGAAAAAAGGAAATCATTTCGATAGCCTCGCATACGTGAATACACGCTTACTTAATTATGATAAATGGAGATCAGGACACGTGTGTAATAACTAATTATGACGCAAGAGCACGCGCAACCTTATCTTCAACCGAACAGAATAAACATCTTCGTCTGCGGCTCGTGAATCCACAACATCAATAAAACACCGATTAATAAACAGATACAGATTTTGATCACGATGAGCCCCCACCACTCGAAACCTCTGGACATTTGTAATTTGTCTCTCCTTTTACTCTTCTGTATTTTCAACATGGTCCTTCAAGCAGGATTCGAACCAGCAACCTGGGGATGTCCTAGAGGTGTTAACATTTTCAAAGAGGATCGTTTATTGTTTGGAACTGGCGCACAAAGGACCTTCACAAAATAACTTTCAAAAGAACTTTATTTGATTCCGGTGAAAGAAGAAGTTCTCGGCCATATCTCCACATTTGGTATTTGAAAATAGCTCAGGCTGAAGTCAAGGTAAAAACACTGAAATTTTCAGTTTCGATAACAACGGTATTTGAGGTTCAAATTCCTGAAAATTTAAGAACATTCGGTTTTTGCTAAGCCTGAAACGGAAATTTTCGTTGCTATGAAAAAGGGTATGTGTAAACACCTGCTATGAGTCAAGTTTATATATTATTTCATTATATAACCTACAACCTGTACACTCCTATATGTTACCTGGCTAGACAAAGCAATATCTTGATAGCTCTCCTCTTCATCGCTGGTATAACGTGAACCTGAAAACATAGTTTAAAAATTTTAAAACAACTGATCAAATTATTCTAGGGTTTTAAAACGTTTCATGGACAGCCTAGCTTCAGAGGCGTAGCCAAGGGGGGGCACAGGGGGCCGCAGCCACCCCTTTCTCGGGAGATTTTCCCATACATTTACTGTATAATACAGTTTTGCTGGAGGAAATTTGAAAATTTTTGTCCATGTTTTCACTATCCCCCCCCCCCCCCCAACCAAAATTCCTGGCTACGGCCCTGACCTTGTGCATACTCAGGAATTTGCAGGCCAAGCTCGTGAATACAAAGTGCAGTACATGTAGCAAAGTCCCCCAAAAATGTACAGGGTCATGCCTTTTGCAGGCTGCATATGCCACAATGGTTTATAACAGACATGCAGCTCACTCAAAAGTCTGAGTCAGCTTTTGTTGTGCTTCTGCTGCATGGATTTATTAAATTATCTCTTGTGAGATTTGAACACTGTGTGCCGTTTATTTACCTGGAGAGGATCCGTGTGGTGTGTAGAAAGACGCTTGCTCAGACAACCATGTACGTGTATTATAGAGACTGAAAACAAGTGAATACGGTTTTTGTCTAGTTTTGATATACATTAAAATCGTGCCACATCATTTTAGCATGGTAGCGAGTATTTCCTATCTCCTGAAACATTCAACAAAAAACTTGGATTACCTTGGAAAATAATATACTAATAATAATAATGGGTTACGCAAATTGGATTCCACTAGGTGGCTGTTCTTCCGTTGCGGGACCTACGGTTTTACGTCCTTATCCGAGAAGACGTGAAGGTCTTACCATTTAGTACAGATGTTAGAGCAAAGGCAGCACCTTCTCCTCGATTATTTAGGAAAGACCCTGAGTATTGGTCCGGCTAGGGTTTGAACTCCCAACCTCCAAAAGTAGGGCTTTTGCTAACATTAGGAAATAAAAGAGCATTTTTGCTGCTTTTGCCTGCCTTTTTTAATAGCCCAACAATCAGACTAGTAACTATTTAAATAGCAAGCAAACATGGGAGGTCATGCAGTTGTGTAATAGTTCAATTTTCTATGACTGACAGGTCTGACGTCGGCCCTATCCACAAAAGTTTTGGATCTTGTATCCCGACCCGTGGATCCCAGATCCCGAACCATGGATCCCGGATCCCTCACTCTGGATCCCTCACTCTGGATCTCGAATCCCATACTCTGGATCCTGGATCCCAAACCTCAAATTTAGCTGGATCCTGGATCCCTTTACATGGGCCAACTGACGGCATGCTGATTGTGACATTTCAAGCTTCTATAGACCCTTTTAATAAGTCCAGTCACGCATGGTTTCGGCGTTTGATGTCAAATTTATTCTTTTGAAATGTGTTCAATAGACCAGAAATTGGAATAAATTTTATGTCATCTGCGGAAACATGCGTGACTGGACTTATTAAAAGGGTCTTTAAAGGCCCATCACCAACCGGGAGCCTTTTCGTCCCGTTTTCTTTTGTTTTCAAATTGATCCATTGTTTTTTGGGTGCACTGATTGGCTAAGAGTCCGCAAAGGCTCTCGGTTGGTGATGGGCCTTTAAGATGGTGTAGGATCTTGGCACTCCTTACCCGGGTATTGCTCACTTAGAAGGGGCCTTCTTTCACCTGCTGTGGTGTCCAGGCTCTCTGCATAATGAAGAAATGCTATTCAGTACTTAGTTATTAATTCAGGGCTAGAAATTGCGCCTTTATGAGTCGCTTTTGCGACTAAACGTTTCTAATTTGTGACTAAAATTGTCACCCACAGTCTCTAAAATGTGACTAAAAATTGAAACTATCGTCCAAAATGCGGCCTCCTTTTGTTTCTTAATTTCCAGCGCTGTAATTTATTTTTGACAAGTTTAAACTGTTGATTGAATAGGATATCATTTGTGGATGCATATGAGATGCGAACCTGCAATGCTTCTTTGCTCTGCTTCATTTTCTGCAGGAAGAACCTGAAAAACATAGGGAAGTGATCATCTTGTATATTGTGCAGAGTTATAATGGACTAATAACATGGCAAACCTGCAAACCCCAAAAGCTCCAAAATCGAGAGATTGTGTTTCAAATACAGATTAGAAAATCACAAGAAATTTACCCGGGAGATATACAGTTGTTTTTTCAGGAGACTAAGTAAAAACTGTGAATCCAGGGAGTTGGCAGGTATGACTTATGAATTTTCACAAATTACTATATGTACGTTATCTATACATCTTTACCATCCATATATTATCTTTGTATGTTGCTATAAAAAAATAAAAAATATTATTTAAAAAAAGGTATGACTTATGATGCATTAGATAGTTGATTAAGATAGGGCAGATTTCGTATGACTGTGGAAAGTGGTGCAACAAAATTGTGCCACACTGTGACCAATGCTGCACCCCGACTAAGTGATAATTTTCTACCACGACCACGCAATTTCAGTGGCCATCCTTGATTTGCTGTGCCTTGATTTGCTATGATCACGGCAAGTACTTATGTGCTGCAACAATGCAATCAGATTTGGTTGTCTGTGATTTGCCTTGCCATGAGGCAGAGAAGGCAAGGTTCTGTATCTACAAAGCAGGCCAAGTACTGTGTTGCACAACATCCTTGACAGTGCTGTACTATGTTGCGGAACGTTTCACAGTCATACAAAATCCACTCTATACAGAAGTGCACCAATGTGTTTCCTGGTGAAATCCTATGCAGGATCCTTAAGATCTTACAGGATCCTAAGCAGGAACTTGAAGGGGTCGATTTTGCTGCCCATCCCCTCCCCCCCCCCTGCCCACCCTCCCTCTCCCTGGATTGGTAACTGTACTGTATGTGTTTAGCAAAAGCTATTTTAGGTGGGCAGTTGGTTACATACAGATTTTTTTAAAAGTGTTCCAACAAATAGACCCCATAAAGGCTCATGACCCCCTATGTCCCATATAGGCCCCAGATACTAAATGGGCATGTGATTTGTGCATCCTAGAGTAATTAGTTAATAATTTACCTTAAAATCCAGCACCCAAGTCTCCACCCAGCACAGAACTAGAGTCATGGTTACAATAATATAATCCATGGGGTGTCCACTAGAGTCTTTTTCAACTGTACAGACAAAATAGATGCGACTAATGCTTTTATGATATAGCATAGGGAGAACAACTACTTTATAAGCTGTGAAATAGAGCATAGATTTGTACCAATCAGAGCATGCATTATATCTTACCTATTTAACAATTAGACTACGAGTTCGAGTTTTCTATGAGTCTATGAGTGATAGATAGTTAACGAGGCGCGTAGCACCGAGAAAATGACTCATAGAAAATGAGAATGATCGAGTAGTCTAATTGTTTTAGTAGAAACCCACTGGTTACTTACATCAAATACAAAACTTTTGCCACAACAAATCCAGTGGTGATGGTTGTTACAATCTGAAAAAAAGTATATGAATAGTAAAGTAAATTCAGGCTAGCTAGAATTCAGGTCTAGAATTCAGCAGACAGTATTTGATAAAAAATCTGGCAATATGTTTCATTCACTCTCAAGCTAAATGCTTCTTTTTAGTATGCTTCATTCTTGCCAATCTTGAAAAACAAGCCACTGTGATCAAGGAGCCACTGGGAATGCACTTCCTTGTAACAGTAAATATGTTTCATCTAAAGTTAATGCCCCCTGGGATCTGCTTCAGTTTGTTGAACATGAACATCACCTCCAAGATTGAATGATGTTAATTGACGATTCCAGCTATAAGCATGCACGCTCTATTTTCCTTAGATTAATTCCTTTGGGATGTAACACAACTACCAAGATGCAATATTGTGCACATGCAAGGCTTGATTCCTTAAATGTAACACAACTACAGGCATGCACCATGTACATTCATTATAGATGGAACCGTCTATTGTTGTAGCTTCTCCGACACTTACAGCAATTGTGTACCACTTGCGACTAAGGAAGAGGGCATAAGCAAGCAGTAGCACAACCATCCTCCACAGAGCCAAAAGCTAAAGAAAAATGTTGCCTTTAGATAACTGTTGTGAGTCACTTGCAATTGTGTGGTTCCAGAAAATATCCATTCCCTCCCCTCCCCCTAGGAAGGGTGTTGAAAACTGACTCCCCACCACTCTGGAATTTCTAAAGGAAAATACAGTATTTGTATGGAAGAAATCAGGTAAATTGACCCCCCACCCCTCTGGAATTTTCAATTCCTTCCATGGGGAGGATGGATATTTTCTGGAACCACACATTACTAATTAATGCAATACAATTAATGCAATAGAGCGGATTTCACATGACCGTCGTGTTTGCAATTAGTTTGCTTTCTCATTGGCTGCTTATTTCTATCAACCAATCAAATTGCGAACTAATTACAAGCAAGGAATTGGTTCGGCTCCTGATTGGCTGGGCTGGAAACCATTCAGCAGTAAGTTGTAATTACTCTTGTTTCTGATTGGCTAGTGATTGCTCAATTGCAATTGCTTTCACGACAGTCATGTGAAATCCGCTCTAACTCCTATAGGTACAATTCAGAATTTGTGTAATCACTTGCATTAGACCAATTTCGATATAAATATTCTTGCTTGAGTCTGAGGCTCAGGAGAATAAATCAAAAGAAGTCGCATCTGTATCGAAAAATGAATAATTTGTTTCTTTTGTTTTATTCCCCTGGCCCTCATATTCAAATTGGAATTTTAATGTGGTCTATTGGTTTCACTACACTCTATTGTATATAATTCAAAGATAGAGATACAACAAACTGAGAGACCAGGGGCTCAATTCCCTGTTACAACTGCAAGTACATTTCTTATAAAACTAGTATATAACATACACTGTTTCAGAACAAGTGGCGAATTTTGGTACCTGATCCAGAGTTGGCTGACAGCTGCACATACCCGTAAAGAAAATAATAAAGAAGTACCCCCTGGCCCTGCTTACCACCAAATCAAACAAAGAAGACTTAATCTTATATTGCGCCACTTCTCGATCAAACGATTTCTTCAATCCTTCACTATAGGCCTAAGATAAGGAAAAAACAGCAACAATAAATCATGTCTAAAACTGCAGAACAGCGTGGTCCCAAACAAACAAACCAGGAGAATTAAAGTTTCCATCTAACCAAGGTTTCAAATCAGTGAAAAAGCTTACTCACATGGCTATAGATTACCCAAGCAACCAAAGTGAACAGAAAATCAAATGCAGTTAGCAAGCAAAACAAGCGTCTGGACGGAGTAAACCGCCGAAATGTCATTTTTCCCAAAGAATTATTCCCGGAAACTTGCATGGAGCTTGACGAGTTGTACCGGGACTCGCGGACCCTCGCGACTCCGTTATGAGTCAACGTGTCAGGCATCTTAGATTAGAACGTTAAAGCGAGTGTCTGGATGGTAAACGAGGTTGGAAATCATGGTTCCAGCTAGTAAGAAGCGTGTCTAAACGAGTGAAACCATATTTTCACCGGAAGAAGGAATCAAAGAGGAACGATGTCACCTGACAAAAAGAAAAGGCTACCACAGGGATCCCGTGACAAAGACAACAATGACGGCTTCATATATTGATTTTATTTTAAAAGTTCTCTTTTTTAATATTTCAAAGAAAGAAACGAAGTCAACAAAACAAAATAATACTTCCGTGAATGTTTTTCATAAGATTCGATAGGCAAAGAAGGAAACTAAAAGCTCATATAACTCTTGCTTGTCGGGCTTCCTTTGGTTTTTGACTACCGCTGTGCAATGGTAACGCGGCGACCTCTGTTTTGGCGCTCATTTTGAAAATTACGCTTCATGAATTATTTTTCTAAATTCGTCTTTTCGTCTTTGATTATCCGTTCTTTTCCTTTGAAGATAGCTAGAAGAGTCGATGTTTTAGTTTCCCTCGTGCCCTAATTTGCCAAAACATGGAGCAAATCGATGATATTGCACGGTAAAGGACGTTTTATGCTTGTTGTGTTGTGCTTCATTCTTACCTTGGTCCTTCTTGCGAGCTGAGGCTACTTGACCCGCATTTGCTTTACTTTTTAATGCTTCCTTGTGTTTTTCAACTTCGCAAAGGAGCCTCTGCACACAAAACACAGCGCAAGATAGAAGAAGTGGCCTCTGCTAGCAGGGAATGTTGTGCAGAACTAAGCTTACAAAGCTGAAGATTTGTTTTCTCGTTTCAGAGTGTTTCAAGACATCACCCAACAAACTAATGAAATTAAGAGTTTAAACATCAAACCCGAAGAGCTAGAGGGCAACGTTGCAGCTAAATTACAGAGCTCTGAGGTAAATTGCTGAGTTCTTTTTTACATACATCTCTTAGAATGTTTGCTTCTATCAGTCTATGTTTACTGTTAATACTTTCCTGTCATGGCTACTCATGCTTCCAGCAAGTTAAAACTCAAGTGGTTTCATTTAAGGGTTACCTGACAAAACTGAAGCCTAGTTATATTGCTATGGTAGCACAAAGCCTTTTCCTGGACTTCTTGTCAAAAGATCAAGAAAATTGGCCCAACCAGGATGTCACAGAAGGTAAACTCACTATTGAAAAAAAAAATTAAAGTAAGACAACACCAGTTTTACAGCTAAACTTGTTGCATCGCAACCCACATTTTAAAACATCGATTTGTTTTTGGCTTTGCTGTTCTGCCAGTCAAATCTCATGAGCCAATCAGATTCGTCCCCAGTTTTGCCTAGTGCAGTTGCCTGGCTTTCTGTTTCGACGCTGTCTGGTTTAAGTTCAGAGGGAAGGTGGTTGACTGCGCTAGGCGAAACAGGGAAAGAGTTTTATTGGCTCAGATAGTTTGATTGGCGGAACAGCGAAGTCAAAAATCAAAACATTAAATTTGATGTTTTTGAAAATGTAGGTCGCAATGCAGCAGTTTTAGCTGTAATACCAAAATCTTACATAACATAGAGTAGACAGTTTTTTCTAAAGAACATTTTCTTCTTGTGAGTTGACGTTTCAGGCCCATAGCAGGGGGAGGGGCTTGTATTGCTTTGAGACCACTATAGGTAAAATAATTATATGAGGATTTTTGTGTTTTGTTTTTGTTTCTTATTCTAGAGTGATTTATGACTGTCATGGGCAATTGGTAATTATTTTGTAATCACTCACTAAAGCTTTTATTCAGAACTACAGTCATACAAAATCCACTAACGAAGCCAGGGTCCGAAATTTACAATTTTTACATGATCAAAATGTTTTTGTTAGGCATCTACATACAGTGGAACCCCGTTTTTACAATCTTCGATTTAATGATACCCCAATTTAACTATGACTTTTCTGGGTCCCTGCAACAATACCACACCTGAAATCCATATATTGAGAGTTCGTTTACAACAATACCCCTATTCGTAAAATCAGGATTTTACTGTATTGGGGTCTTGCAAAGGGGTGTACCAATCAGAGTACAGCATTTAGGGGGACAATAAAAGCAGGGAGGTTGAAGTAAATGTATGAATAAGTAAAATAACTCAGACATCAGGGCCCAACACTGTGACCATATGGTTGCCAATGGCGACTAAATTTGGGGCTTGGTGACCAAAATGTTAGAGCTAGTTGCCAAATAGCACCCGATCTTTCTGAGTTCAGCAGAGATCCACATTTATGTGGGGACTAAATATTTGCATTTTGGAGACTAATTTTTTTAATTAGTTGCCAATGACGCCCAGTGAAAAAAGTTAATGTCGGGCCCTGGACATATAGGTATCTGTATCTATATATGTATCCATATACAGGAACTACCCACGTATTTTACGATCAACGTCTCAACAGTATCTGGCAGTTCGAAGAACAAATACTAAAACTTATGGTGACCGAGCCTTTTCTGTCGCTGGTCCCAAGCTCTGGAATGCGCTGCCATCAGAACTTAGACAGGTGCGCGATGTAAGCGTTTTAAAGAAGAATTTAAAGACAGTTTTATTTAAGCAAGCTTATAATTTATAATTTTTTGTTTATTTTGTTTTAATGTTTAATATATTATTGATAATTTTGTACTTCTTTTAAATGACTACATTTTATGAACATATATTGTAATTTTTAACTATTTTTAACTATTGTAATTATTGTATTTTATAAACATATATTGTAATTTTTAAGTATTTTTAACTATTGTAATTATTGTAAAGCGCTAAGGACAGGTATTGGTTTAGGCGCTATATAAATAAAGGTTATTATTATTATTATCTACATGTATATGTGGCTCAAAAGATGAAACTATGATGCCCATTAGAACAATTGGAACTCAATGTGGGACCCCTGCTGTGCAAAAGCAACAAACAAATAACATTAATAAACAAACAAATAACAACAACATGCCAAAACCAAAAACACCCTCTAAACCCCTAGAAGAGGTAATGAAGCACCATGTCCATTTTTTATCCACCAGAACACATTACAAGCATGAATGCTGATCGAAGCATGAAGTTTGTCACAGAGGATTTAGAAAGTGATATCATTGAAGCAGTTAATTCATTACAGTCAAGTAAGTTTGGAAAACTATTCTTTCAAGTCACAAGGTTGTTATCATTGTGTTGCTGATATCCACTAGGGCTATAGCAGGCAGAAAAATTCTGGGGGGCTGAATAGCAAATCATTCTGGTCACACAGGTTAGTCAGAAAAATGTCACCAAAATGTGATCATTTACATTGTATGGGAAAGATGTGATGAACTTTTGAGACAATCTTCGAGAAAATCCCCCTTGCACTGCCCCTCTCTGCTTTGCGAACATTTCTGTTGAAGTTCAAATGATATCTTAGTATGTAACCAGGGGCGTAGCTAGGGGTTCCTGGGGTTCCTGTGACCCCCCCCCCCCTTTTTTAGAAGAAAAATACAGTAAACATTAAGAAAAAAATGGGTAAGCTGGAAAAGGACACAACAGCATTAATAATAATATGACATTTTCCGATGGAGTCGTCCACTAAAATGGGCTCTTCTGTAACTCAAACATAGAATAATGGCACCCTTTAAAATAAATTTCATGCCCTTACAGAGGCCTACAACCATCAAATAAAACAGCTCAACTCAAATCCTCCAAATCTATCTACAGGGCTGGAAATTGGGATAAGGTGTTCTGGTGATGATATACCTGGGCCAGGGGACTAAAAAATTGAATTTGGGTGCCCACTGGCAACCAAACTGTTTGCCAGTATGCAATTTTTTGTAATAGAGGTGATTACGGTACCCTGTGACCAAAAGTTATGTCCAGGTGTCCAGATTTGTCACTTAATTAAAAAAGAAGTTAATTTTCCTGCCCTGGGTCCAGTTGCTCGAAAGTGGTTTAGCACTAATCCAGGATTAATTACCATGGTGACTCAATGGTTTTGTTCAGAACTAAATCTGGTTTAAATTTAATCCACCTTTGAACAACCCGCACCTGACTATTGAAGTTATTTGCATGTTTGATCTTGCATCCCAAGTAGGGCAAAACATAGGGGAAACCAGGGGCGTCGCTACCAATACGCAAAGTGCGCAACTGCGTACTACAAATTTCACTTTGTTATACTTTTTCTGATGATGGTGTCTATCAACTCCCTGAGCAAACTACTCTCTTGCATATCTTACAAAAAAGCTCTCTAGCTACACCCCTGGAAACACTCCCAAAATTGTACATTGCGACCTAAAGTCCGGGCGACCAGATTTCTGCTCTTAGGCCCTGTCCACACTAACGCGTTTTCAAAAGTATTCGTTTTCAAACTTATACGGATTCCATGCGTGTTAGTGTGGACGGGAGATTCGGAAAATTTAGCTCCACAAAAAGCGATCAGTTTTTATTTGATGTTGACGTGTGCAAGGACAGTCTCAAACTAAGTGGCACAGTTAACGTCATCGTTTTCATTTTTATCCGGATTCGACCGTCCACACTAACACGATTTGTATACGGATTCGTTTTGATTCACTTTCGAGAGAGTATTCAAACTTATACGGATTCGATGAAAACGATCAGCCTGTTAGTGTGGACGGAAGGCCTAAACGTATCAAAAAGTATACGGATTCAAACGAAAACGCGTTAGTGTGGACGGGGTCTTAGTCGACCTTCTAATTCAGTAACATATTTTGTCTGTTTGTCTTTTTTAAAAGAACAAGAGCAGTTGCAGAACGCCCTTGCAGAGCTGGAATCCAAACTGACAGCGGTCAAATCAAAGGTACATTCTTGATACAAGAAAAAATTACAATAGAAATGGTTGCAGTAGTATCTACGAAAAAATACCCATAGTCGTTTGCTAGGGAGCGCACGCGTTGCCGGTCACCAAGCGCGTTCTTTGATGACGTCATAATACTTGGAGTACATCTCATCTCAACAACATCTGGAATCGTGTCAGTGAGTTTATCGTGTCGGGCCCGATTTTTCTTCGGGGCAAATCAAATACATCGCGATTCAAAAAATAGTCGGCTCGACTAATCGAACAAATGCATGGTGGTTTATGTAAAACGAGGCGCTACATTTTTCGTTTGATTCAAGAGTTCGTAGCATTGCTTGAGTTCAAATATGTTTGGTCCAGATTAATGTTTCAGCTCATTTCTCTCAACAGAAACAAGAATATGAGGCTGTCAAAGAACAGGTAGAAGCGCAAACAAGGAACATCATAGAAAAGGTATTAAGATATGTGAAAACCTAATCTCACAGTTCGGCAAAGGATTTTCAGTTCCTACAACAGTTTAAAAGGAGGTCACCAATTTTGTGCATGCGTCCAAAATGTACGAGACCCAGCAAATAAAAAGTGAGAAGTTGCGCTCTCCGATTTACCGCCGCCATCTTTATTTGACTTTGGCGCGTAAATAGTTGGACCCAGGGCCGGTCGTTGACGATCGAGGCGATTATATGGAAACACTCGATCGCGGCGGATCGTCTCAATCGTAAAGGATCGCGCGATTCACTTTTTTTGCGACCGTGGCGATTGGCGCGATCGGGAAAATTATATGGAAACCAGCCTCAAACAAACTTTGTCTTAGTCTTGAAAATGGTGATACGATGTCGCCGAAACGTCGACTTATAGCGTTTTCTTTTATGATTTTATGTTGCAGTAAGCATTTACTTTTGAGGTATTAAATCAATTCCATTAAACTTAGGCACGACAAACGTCGAACTTCTTCTGTCGAACCTGTCTTTTTTCAAAGGGTGCTGCTTCATTAGACTTTATAATAATAAAAAAATCGAAAAAAACGTTCTATAATGTTTCGGATTGGAACGGCGCGACTCTGACACGACGTTAACTGTAGGACTAAGATGAGATAATTTGGGAGTGGGGAGCATGGACTCGTTAGTCCACAAATGACTCCACAAATTTGCTGTGTGATTTTTCGCTATTTTTCCGTACACTTGCATGGGTACTAAAAGAATAAATCTATTTTTAATAAAAACAGGAAAAAGCCGCCGAGGCACAAAAAGAACGCGAAAAAATAGAGCTTCAGACAAATTTCGCGATCAAGCAGTGCGAAGCAGCCATACAAAGCATCGAGCAGACGATGGAAATATTACAAACAGAGGTGAATACACTGCAAGTTCGTGTGGAGGCAAACAAACGCGGCTTACAAGAGGCCCAGGAACAGAGACAAGAGATTGAACAAGACAGACAAGAGAAGAGGAATGAGTATGTATCGTCTTTTCTTGTAGCTTTTACTATTTGGGTGGGTGATTGGGTATAGATGCAGAGATGCCAAACCGGGATTCTATCGATATATGTTCTGTGTTTCTCACGGTTTTCTTGCGTTTATTTATTGGAATTTTCTTATGTAAAACGTTTGTATTTTGTGCTGCATTTAGTGATAAAGACACGATTTATTTTAAAACCTTTACTATGATTAACAAAATTCTGCTTTGATCGCGACAAACTGGACCACCCTGGTGACTAACTTTAGATCTGCGGTGGGGTAAAAAAAAAATAGAGGATTTTTGTATTTAGCATTTAGTGATAAAGACACGGTTTATGTTAAAACCTTTACTATGATTAACAAAATTCTGATTTGATCGCGACAAACTGGACAACCCTGGTGACTAACTTTAGGTCTGCGGTAGGTTATACAATTTTAACTGTAGGTCTGTGGTATGGCTTTTGGTCTCTGATAGGGTCAGGTTTTGGAAACCTGGGCGCACATCCCTAACCAAAAATCAGTTGAGTCCCCCATCCCCCCCCCCCCCCCGGCAAAATTATAAAAAGTTCACTTGATTCACACAAGAACAAGCACAAGGGAATGCAACGTCTCGATTTTCTTGCGCTTGCGTCTGCGCATGCGTTCTAGTGTGAACCACAAAAAGCTAATGCATGAGTTGTACGCGATGGAAGAGCTGGCACGATTTTTCAACTTTCAAACAAATATTATTTTTACGGGTTTCCTACACTCACAAACGACATTGTATTGCCCACGTTTTTATTATTAGGATCGAGAAGTCGTTGCAGTTACTAGAGTCTCTGCAAGGATTCAAAGTAAAAGAAATCGGCGACGATTCCCTTGTGCTGGAGTTCGCTCAGACCACAGGAAGCCCAACGCCACAGCTCAAACTAAAGTTTGAACTTTGCGAGATGAAGCCTCGCCTGTGTGGAGCAGAGGTAAATGTAAATATTATGTATTCTATTGTTGGACAAAAATCAAGTGGGTCGTTGTTTTGACCGCAATGCGCGAAATACGTTTTCTTCATGCTCTGATGAGTTCAGAGATTGGATTAATGTTCAAAATCCTACTAGAGCACTTTGATATTGCTCCAGTTTCTTTTCGCTCGTACAATTTTCTTTAAATTTGAAACAGGGCCCGTACAGGTTTTGGAAAGATGTGGAAATTGATAATTTGTCATTTTCCAGGACCTGGAATGTTTTGGAAAAAGTAGCTTTTTCAAATGGGCTATGGAAAAGTTATTAATTTTCGTCTCAATTTTCTGAAATTATAATTATATATTATATCTGCCTATTCATTTTATTGTTTTTATTGATAACCTTCCGGAAAAATAAAATAAAATTGAAAAATATGTTATAAATACGCGAGGAACTGAACACTGTCGTGAGGGTTTTTGATTTACCGCGCGGGGTTCCTGTGTACTCAAAAAGCGCGCGAAAAAGTTGTCTCACGGCGCGCGCTAGTTTGGTTTTGGAAATTTAGGTCAATGGGCTTTGGAAACGTTTGGAAATGTTTTGGAAATTTTCACTGAGGATTCTGTAAGGACCCTGTTGAAAATGAAAGGAAAAAACAAGCAATTAGCAATTAATGAATTCCATCGAGGCCGAAGGCCGAATTCTTGATGTTTTTCAAGGCCAGCGACTTATTCCAACGATGACGTCAAAGTTTGGATAAGTTGAAAAATTATTGCACGCGTGACGTGGCGCACTTGTAGGCTGGCTGGCAAAACTGCCTGCTCTCTCAAAGAAGTAAAGCGGGGAGATTCATTTTGAATGTAAACATTTGAATGGATAGTATTCATTAATTGCGCGGGCTCACATACAGAAAGATAGAAGGTGCAAATTCGATATAAAATATGTTTTATTTAAAGTCATAATGTTATATTTACAAAATACTTAGAGAATAATACATGGGCGCACGGTGATATAGAACTTATCTTCGAGTGTTCACATTTGATATCGAACGAGTGAGCGCAGCGATAAATTCCATATATCCAAGCGTCCGTGTATTTATCTGTTTATTATATAAACAAGAAACACTGCCATGCTCCAGGGAAGCGCCTTTTATTGGCCACGAGGAAGAAAACATATATTGGCTGATATTTTCACATGTAAAAATATCGTATTTTCACATGTGAAAATATACTGTTTTTCTCAGTGACAGAAATCCCTGTAACACTGAGGTTTATATAATACACATGATTATTCAGAGTACTTACTCTAAATTTCTAGTGGGCCCTAGTGGCTCTGAATTTTACATTATTTACAGCTATCTTAGTTTCGCTTTCTGATTCCATAGAATTATAATTTCGACTATTTTCTCATTCCGATCCCTCCTGTTGCCGGTTCACTCAGTCTTGCTGGAGAATTTGGCGAAGAAGTCAGCGACAAGTGAGTCAAGGGCATCCACTCCAGCGTGGAGTTCGGCCAGCTCGTTTTTGGTTTTCTCATTCCCCTTACGAGCTTTACTGAAAGTGAAAAGAAAATAAATGAACCCTTGACAATCCATGAAAGCATGTACAATTTCCTCAAGAAAGCCCCCACTTGGCTAGGATTTGGGTACGTAACAAGAGCTCATGTAATCAAGCTAGCTGGAACGCCTTCTCTAAAGTTAATTTCGAATACTTTGAATTACGTCACTGAGATGTTAAAATTTTTGAGCACTTGGCTGCTCGTCGGACTGCCACCAAAGTAGCTACTTTGTTTTGTGTCTTTCCTTTCCCCAGTTTAGGGGAGGGTCACAATCTTTCCAACCAATTTAGGGGAACGAGTTCACCTCTTGGGAGGCGATCCCTTATTCATTATCCGTCCATAAAGCAAAAACGTTTTTTCTGTTCGCAATGCATCGTTGCTAGAAAACATCTCCGGCAAAATGCCTGTGTCTGGCAGTATTTGCGCTATAATAAAGACAAATGTTCTAGGTCTTCTGCGGGTATACCCTGTGTAAGAACCATTCCCAGAAGACACCATTGTGTTCAGATAATATTTCATCATGATTCGTTCTATTAAAGAAAAGAGGCTTTGTGACGCAACTCGTGAACAATACACAGGTTCTTACACGGAGGTAAAGCCTCTTTGCTGGCGAGCTGTTTCACAATCCAACATATTGTGGCGCTTGATTCACTCACCTGACTCCCTTCTCCAGCTGAACGAGTATCCGGCGTCTCTCAAGCCTGGCGCGGGTGATCGCTCGGGCCCTCGCGCGCCTCACACGTTCCCGCTCTTTTTCTTTTCTCTCCAGGCTTTCACTAAAATAGAACAGAGAAGTAATGATTCCTTGTGCTACAACATCGTTTCACACAGTCCACGCTAGAAAAATGATAAAATAGCAGTCAATGATATCCCCAGGATTTCCGTTTTAGAAAACCTTCTCTATAAAATAACGCTCTCGTCAAAAAGGATTTCATATCCGGCAAATAATCTCCCTAATTTTGAAAACTTTGAAAACCAGTTTTGCGACAATTAAGTAAAATCAATGTCTACAACAATGTTTTTCTCAGTCAGCGTCAACACCGTTTTGGAAAAATATTCTTGTCTACAGTAATCTGTTTGGAAGTTTTCCTTTTTGGCGACAGCGTACCTTGTAGCGCGAAAACGGAGGTTTTTGCAAACACTCTCCTTCCAGTGAGAAGTTCTATAGGATTATTCAAAGCTTCAGGAAGCTAGATTCCGCTAAGAAAATAGCACGAAGACTTTGATTATCACTATTTTCTTACCAGAGCTCATCGAACCGGAGTTTCATTAGCTGGTCTACTGTGCTGCCCTGCTCTTGGCTGAGCTCGGCGGCACTGAGAAAAGTTAACAATGAATTAGATGTCACTCGCAGCTTGCAAAAGCATCAAACTCTAGAAACTACTTTGTCATTTTATTACTCACTACTACCTTTTCGCTTTTTTCGTGCATTTACAGCTCACACAGCCACCCATTGTGATATTTTTCTGAGTTTGTGAATGAATTTTCTGCTTTGAGTTCAAGTACGTGTTGACTAGTCAGCAGTTTAGTGCGGTTTGTGCGTGTTCTCGGCCTACTTGCCTTTGTTACGTATCTGCGCGCGCGCGATGTCTATTGTTACGCTGGAGTCTCTCGGCCAATCAAAATCGAGGAATGCGCGCGCGCGTTTGGTATCCTGGCAACAGTTGATAGCAACTGTAAACAAAGCAGCCCTACGAGGACGCACTAAGACAGCGTGTTTCAAGGAAAATCAGCTAAAAAGTATACTTTAAAACTCTGGGTGAACTAGGACACATGTAGCGCGCAACATTGTAGCGAAAAACGAACATTGTTGCGCGCGACAAAATTTGTATACAGAAATGATTCCGAGATACAGAAATGATTCTTAGCAAGACAGTTTCCGAGACACACGCGTGCGATGTTTCCTTGAGTTTAGCCACTCTGGGAAACATGCAGGACACACATGTTTCGCGCTGTACCTTAAAGTCCTAAACTAGGAAACATCGGCCTTGTGTTTCTCGCATACATAAAATGTTTCTTACTTGTCTTGCGATGAAACCAGTTGTGGCTTAACTAGGAAACATCGAACTCGCGTGTCTCGGACACGTTTAAATAATTATTATCTTGCGCTGCGAAGAAACATTTCTTTGTGTTCCGGCTACAAAATTTGTTGCGCGCGACAATGTTTTCCAATCGTCGAAACCGAGAAACATGACGTTTCCGACTACAATGGTGCGTACTACATGTGTCCCAGTTTAGCCTAAAGCTAAATGCAAAAGTGCTGGTGTTATGATTACCAAGCGGCGCCCCACCCCCCGGTTATCAAGTGAGGACCAATACTGATTGTTTTTTAGTGTAAAACTGAAGAGTAGTACTCGTGAAGGCGTGTGCTTGTTGGCACAAATAATACAGCACGGCATCCGCCCTAGACGGCGTTCCATATCACTATCGTTTGGAAAGAACAGCGCAGTAGTAGACGTAACAATTGAAAAACAAATATTTATCTTTTTATATCATTTTAGATCAACACCGACTCGTTGGAAATTAGTGATCTGGTTCAGTCGGCTGTAGAGTCACGTGATCCCATTGTTCTTGTCCATGGCGTGCAGACGAGGCTGAGGAACTACCAAGGTTTGCGGCAAGAGATCGATGATCTGCAGAAAAAGTGAGTGCTGCGTCAAAGATCCTTCGCACGATTCCCTCTGGCAAAAGAGAATGTATTAAAGCGTTGTTTGATTGGCTCTTATGGGTGTTTTGTTCACACTAACAGAGCGGATTCCAGACGACTGGTGAAATTAAATGAGACTTCCGCTCCTATTGGTTGGTGTCTTGGGTATTTGATTTTTCAGCCAATCAGAATGCGAAGAAAAAAGCACAGTGACTCGACGCCCACAACTAAACGCAAATCGTACTTTCGTTGCGTATAGTTTTGGACACTCATCTCAAAGCCACTCTAATAAGCCTAAGTGAAATCACACTAGTGGTCTATTGTCAATGCAGCGTTCTGATTGGTTGAGCTCGAGGAATGATTGTAAAATATTAAACTCCTTTAGAAGCCGCCCTCGCCTTGAATAAGTGATATCCATGCCCCGCTACCGTTAGAATCAAAACCGCATATTTCAAACATACCTTTCGCTTGAGCTATTTTGCTACGTCAGTCAAGCCGTGTGAGCCAACACGTCCTTGCCCTGCTTCGCCGTCGCCTGGCTTCCCTCCTGACGGAAGCTAGTCGACTACAATTGGCGAAACAGTGCAAAGACGTGATTTCCTCAGACGGTCAGTCACCCTGACGGAACAGAAAGCCTGAAATAAACCGAAATTTGGACAACAAGAGTCGCGATACAACTTTTGACTATAAATAAAAGATTTTCCCTTTTCCGCCCCCCATTCTCGTTCCCAGAGTTCCCCGGCTCGTCTGCTCGCAGGGGAGGCTCTGGGGACATCATTTGAGGGCCGTAGCTGATTGGTTGATTTTGAGTGTTGGAGCATGCGCTGAAAGGTCTTTCTCTCAGCGGCTCTGTGTTAAATCTCGCCCATGCGTCAGTGGCTGTCACCAGAGCCTCCCCCGCGAGGTTACGAGCCGGGGAGCTCTGGGTTCGAGAATGTCCGCCTCCCTTGAAACATTGCAAATAGATCAGACGAGTTCCAAACGGCAGAGAAAGAAAGAGAAAAAAAATGAATGAAGAAAGAAGAAGGAAAAGAGAAAAAAGAATAGCAAGGGACTACAAACGTAACACTAGAGAATTGCGTTGGTCCCTTCTCAAAACACATCGAACAAAAAAACTTACGATTTTGTCTAAGTTTTGTTTGTGGCAACTTTTAATCCATGTGGGACGAAGCTTGAGCATGCGCAGTTTCTCAGTTCGTCTGTTAGTTAATCAGTTACCATTTAATTATTATGATTAAAAGGACATGGTCAAAGGAAGACAAGTGAGTACGGAAAAATTCAGGGATTGCGATCAAGGGTTGCTATATGATAGATAGATAGTTTAATGATACATATATATATTGGGCGAATTAGATTGCAAATTTATTTAATATGTGAAAAACGTTCCCCGTTGACTGATTTCAAATCAGCCAAAATTCCTCATGTAAACTGTAATAGACCTTTTTCCAAAATGGCCGCCGAAAATTCAAATGGATTTTTCTAAAAAATGAACACCAGCACTAGAACACACATTATCTTTTTAGAAAAACTACAAGATTTCGCTGCACTATATCCAATATCTTCCGAGAAAACGAAAGTTAAAAATGTGAAAATTTACAGACGTTTGCATACCCCCAGTCATACAAATCTCTGTAAAAGTTTCAATTTTCAGACTCTGCTTTCTCAGCCAACATTGGCATTTGGCATAACGAAAATTTAAAGTATTACTAATGTGAGGATACTCTTTCTAGTGTCAGTATTTGATTCTCAGTCGGTTTAATTTTAAGACATGTGAATTTGCGGCGGCCATTTTGGAAAAAGGTCTATTGTAATCCACGAATATCTTTGATGACCTTAAATCGTCTCGTTGTTGACTAGTTTTCAGGGCCCGACATTAACATTTTTCGCTAGGTGCCATTGGCGACCAATTCAAAAAATTTTAGTCGCCACAAAGCAATATTTAGTCGCCACGTAAGCGTGGATGTCATCGGAACTTAGAAAAATGGGGAGTCATTTGGCGACTAGCTTTATAGTTTTGGTCGCCAATCCCCGAATTTAGTCGCCATTAGCGACCATGTGGTCGCAGTGTCGGTCCTTAGTTTGTGTTGTTATTTATGTCCGTTTTATGCGCTATCTCCCTAGATACGCCATGGACTGGGAACCGGGCCCAAACCGCATTCGAGTTATGCTGGGACGAAGTGGAAAGACGGTGTGTACGCTCGTGATTGGTTCCTCGTATCCGGCAGAGAATAGCGTGTCGCTACTGAAGGTGGAGAACAATGACCAACAGCCGGATTTACTAAAACTAAAGGTAAGGCCTTTTTTCAATGTCTATTTTGACGCGCCTAAAAATAACAACTCAAGGTTTCAATATGTTTAGCACTTGTGTATTTAGGCCACCGTGGATTTTCGCATATCAAAGATTGTTTCTCACCGGGGGACCCATAAAAATAGACGGGGTGTTCGTCGGGAAAATTGATTTTAACCCTAAGGCATAGCAAATTGGGTGTGGTCAACAGTGAATTTTACCACTAAGAGACAGCAAATTGGATGCGAAAAATCCTAATGTTTTTGCGGTCTTTAAGAAATGACCAACAATTTTTAACAATTTATTAAGTTGTTGCTGAATTTCTAGATCAACTCTGGCGTGAGACCCCCTAAGGGATAGCAAACTATTTGGACACCCCTTAGAAGAGATAGCACTTGGGTGAATTTGATACCCTAAAGGGCGAGCACCACCGTTTATTTTTATGGGGAGTGCCCCCGTTACCCCTTTCATTTGCACTTGATTTGCTTTCGGCTACTTTTGCTGCCACACTTGCAACGCTTTTCGACACGGTATAGAGTCCTCGTCAGGTGTGGTGTTTAAACGTTTAGCTCACAAACAGTCCTTTACGAATTATATTATTCCTTTCTCTTCATAGCCCTCTAGGTGCAACCCCAGCCTCAGCGACTGGATTGAGCATTTGCAAGAGGTTTTTACAACACAGTGAGAAGTAGGATTGAACTCAAACTGTATGTATATAGTATAGTAATAGTCGCATAGCAAGTTTGCCAGTGATGTTTTTCGCCGGCTTGGTTCAAGACCCAATCAACCGAACATAACGGTAAAAATACAGTAGGGTTCGGGGAAAAATGGAAGGGTGTGGTTTCTGAATAAAACGCTCGCGCGCGAAAAAACAAATTGCATCAATGCATAAACAAATATCATGAACTGTCCAAAAGGAAGGCGCAATATTGAACAGAAACTAATCGGGCCGCACACGCAAGACAAGACGTGTTTTCCCACCAGAAGGGCCTTAAAAACATAGAGCTGAAACCTTCAGAATGAAAAAGGGCCTTCTATATGTGGTGCACTTGAGAAAGTAGAAGGATTGGCGTTCACTGGTTTTGTCTAATTGCTTGAAAAAAGCAAATAAGATTTTAAAAATAGCGCAATGGTGTTATTTTTAGTTTTGCTTCTGTTTTGAAGGCAAGGGAAGCCATTTTACAGTGATCATATGTTTTCTCCAATTTGTTTTTTTAGATTTTTACGGGTACACGTCGGCAGTTGGTTTTACTTATTGAATTCAAAAAGTTTTAAAAACAAGATTTAAGTTAATAGGTACAACTGGTTAGACATTTTAGTTTTTTCATTGTTGAGACATTTTTATCACTATCACTTGGTGCATGAACTGCTAGAGAATATTTATTAAAATCATTCTTAATATTGGATAATGTTATCAGTTCATGTTTATTGGGTGATGCCAATCTACCCACGATATCACACAAAAGTAAACCCAGGGGAAAATATCTTTGCAACTACCCATGGGAAGTCCAGACACTTCCCATACTTCTACAATGGGAAAATCAGCTTTCCCATGAATGAGTTTCTGTAGAAATTCCCTGTGAACCCTCACAGGGAATGGGGAGTGTTGGAATCCCATGACTATCCATGTGAATTCTGAACATTTACCATGCTATGCGTGTACCTTGGGAAATTCAACTTTCCCATGGATGGGTTTTGCAGAAATTCCCTGTGCCTGCTGAGGACCCCAGCGTACCCAGTCGCAAGTTATGCAACCTGACTAATAATACACATGAAAAAATTTCTGCATTCTGATTGGCTGAGAGCAGTGCAGTTTTTATGTAACAAAGTGCCAAAAAGGTAAAAAATTGCAAAAATGGTTAACAAAATGTAAATTTTCTTTTGAAATGCTAATAGGATTACAAAATATTTTGATAATATAGAGCTATATTATGGAACTGTGGTTTTTGTTCATGCTCAAATTCTGTCCAGTTTTGGTCCAGATTTCAATCAAGGAAAAAAGCGTAAGCAGATTTGTGAATGACTCCTTGGAAATATTTTCATGTGTATTTTTCAAAAAGCTCAAATTGCACTCGCCTACGGCTCATGCAATTTTGATGCTTTTTGAAAAAACCATTCGTGCAAATAAATTCAAAATTGAACGAGAAAAGTCCTATGATTTCCTATACAAATGTAATTTTGTATTTTTTTTTTTACATGTAATTCCCTAGCCACTGACCATACTGGAGTTTTACCCAGTTAAAACTATGCGATTTCCTGGAAATGTTGATTTACACATACCGAATATCTGATGTGCGTTTCCATGGAAACAATGTTCGTAGAAAGTTAATCAATTGTCAGGAAAACCGGAACCACGTACGTCAGATAACAAATACTTTGCAAAATGCTCTGATAAAGTGCGTATTTTTTGACGAAAATCCTAAATGACAAGTAATACTGAAAAACAATTTGACATAATGTGTCAGCAGAAACATTGTAGTTGTTTTGTTATTTTCTGAATAGGATTTATAGTTAGCAAAGAAAAAAATGTATGAATATTAGCTTGGTAAAATTCCAAATCGATCAAACTCTTTCTACCAATCAGGTTCTTTCCCTGTTTCGCACAGTACGGCGGACGTGCGTCACTGTGATGCGCGGAATAACGAATTTGGCTTCTTAAACTGGTTTTACGTTCATCATTGTGCTGCACGGAATATAGGGTCAGATAAATTATGCTCGAAGATTTGAGTATTAATTATGCTTTTGAGCATTGCTCCCAAAAACATAGCATTATGCTCAAAATTATGCTCGAAAAAAAACATTATGCTCGACGTATTATTTTTTCGACGCACTTTCCCATGCACTTTTACTAAAAAAAAACCCTTGGCAACAATACCAGTCCTCCAAACCTTTGAAACATAAAATCCTTTCTCGGAATGATCAAAACAGACTGCACTTACTACTTTTGCATGAAATGTTGGTTTTATTTGAAAACAGAGAACAGAAAAGGATAGTAATAATAATAATAATAATAATAGTAAGAGGATTTATATAATAGATAATACTATAAATAATAATAATAATAACAGAATAAATCAGAAAACCACAGCAAGCCTGCGCGATCATAGAGGAAGTCGTCAATGCTAGTTAAATATTTTTTCAGAAAAATATGGGCATTATGCCGGCATTATGCTCGATGCTCCAACTCAAAATTATGCCGGCATTATTTATCTGAGCTTAGAATAACGAATTTGGCTGTCTAAACCCGTTTAAACTGGTTTATACTAGTTTTCTGTGACGTCTGGGAGTTACGTCATGTGATGCGTTGGAAACAGTCTTTTTTAAATATAAAAGTGCTGAGGAAATGCTAATATTTCGAGAAATATATCTGCTCTGTAAAGAATGACAAGAAACGGAGAAAGTAAAGCCAGTGCATCTTGGCAGACTTATGGTGAGTGTGTTTTGTCCTTCACTGTGTTTTCACTGTATAGTACCGGACTTGATAAATCTATAAACTTCACTCTGTAAGTGCTGTCTCAGCTTTTATATTAGAAATTTTAAAGTTGGTTTAATGAATAATGAACTGTGTACCCGGTAAATTTGTCCGAAAAAATCTATGCCCCGGTACTATTTTTAGGCAGCACGATGCTCCTAAATAATGAACGGCCCCTAAAAGGTTCACCTAGGGTCACCTTCGTTATTTCAAACACATTTTCTATTTAACCTTTATATGCTTTACCTATGTTATATAACCTTTCTTCTCTAATTTCATCGTCGCAGACAACGTGTAGAACATTTTAAACAATGAAAATATATTTGTAGGCCTAACTTTTAGAAATTTCGTCCCCTACAGTGAAACACCACGGAGAATGGAACATTGATCGAGCATTCAAAACTAACCGACAAAAAAAAAACAGTTAAATCAGGAGTGGATGTAGGGCGGTCAACGGGGCGCGGCTACCCTTTCCCAGATATTTTTGCATATATTTACTGTATTTGCTGAAGGAAATTTGCAATTTTTTGGCAGTATATTTTCCCTATCCGGCTCCCTTTCTGAAATTCCTGGATCCGCCCCTGGGTGAAGTTATTTATTGAGAAGAAATAGCAAAACTAACCATAACTTCTCGTGCCTCTGTTTTTCTTTCGACAGCTACCCCTCAAGCAGTTCTGCCTGAAATTGAGTTTTACCGACCCGGACGACGACTTGTTGTATATGCAACTTGTATAGCCCCACGTGGCTTATTGCCACATCCCCCGGCCTTCCCAGGGCCACAGCCAAAACACCGCCTCGGAGTTATCAAACGAAATACCCAGGAAAAGCCGAGACAGCTAACGATGCAGTCGTTGGAAGGATTGCAGAGGCGTGAGAAAACGTCCACTGAATAAACGACTTCAAGCTAGGGAGCTCTGAAGGAAAACGAATTCGTTGTATAGCCGCGGAGAACTCACAAGACTTTTCACATCCTGGTAAGTTAATAAACTGACGCTGCCCCCTTGCAAAGGAAATTTCGGAAGAATCCAATGCATGGGAAAAGCGGATTTCCCAAAGGTACACGCCATTGCGTACCTGAAATTTTGTACAAAAAAAATAATGTTAAAAAAATATATATTAAAATAACCGCCCTTTTCCTATACCTGCGGCAGGAAAAAGGCATCACACACTTTGAGTACTGTTCTCCCGTGTGGGATAACTGTAGTCAATTTTTGTTGAACAAATTACAAAAGCTGCAAAATAGGGCCGCCCGCATCCTTACCCACTCCTCTTTTGACACGCCCAGTGCTGAGGTGCTGACAAAATTAAATTGGAAAAGTATCGCGCAGAGGCAGACTGAGACAAGGTGCATAGTTATGTACAAAATAATGAACGGGTTATTGCCAGACTATCTGAAAAAGCAGTTTGTCAATCGATCTGATATTGTACAATACCCAGTTAGAGATGCATCTAAGAAACTACGCTACCAGGCCCTAGAATCAACTTTTTAAAGCGTAGCCTGAGATATAGAGGGGCTAAGTTATGGAATAGCTTGGGGGCGGAGTTACGTCATGCTGGGTCTCTGACTGGGTTCAAAACACTGCTCTCGGTAACAAAATGTATCTCGAGTCATGCTTAATTTTCTTTTATTATACTATCCATTTTACCTATCATGTCATTTATAATTTGATTATATATCATTGTAATGTACATATATTTAGGCACGGTTCTTATGGAAATCAGATGCTTCTGTATTCATGTAGCGACTGATAAGAATCCCGTGGGTAAATAAAGTCATGTGTGTATGTATGTATGTATGTCACTATTTGTGGGAGGAAGGTTGGTGAAAACAGGGACAACATTTTCACTAGCGTTTTTTTAGTTTCCGTCAAAACACTGTCATCAATATAATTATACCTCTTTATCACAGCGTTCACTCTCGAACAAGATGGCAGGATCGCTGATGTCAGACGGATGTCAAGAAGACCAGGGCGAATGCTGGTGCGGTGTTCTCAAATCAGGCCTCTCGAGTCACGTGGATTCCAGCCGAACCCTCCTCCACGCCCACAGCGGATTCCACCTGCACTCTCATCCACGCCCACAGCTATCGCTAGGCAATGGACCGCGGGCAACGGAAGCCTCAGCAGACCCTGAAGTAAACCATTGCTACCCGTAACGCAAACCCTAAACACACGCCCACAAAGATAATCGTCAACGGCAACTTTATTTATTGCTAACCCGCTAATGTGAATGTCAGGGCAGCCTAAAAGGTGGGCCTAAAAAGTGTCACGCAACTTTCACACTCCGATTGGGACGAGTGGACAAGCTTCAGAGGATTGGAACGAACCTATCGAAATGGTTTGTACCATACACCTTATTCCAAAATGGTGACCTTTTGTTCCATCTTTCAGCTTGACTGAATATAAAAGAAAATAATAATAATTTCATGAGAACGAGGTGTCAGGGGTCAGTCTGGAATTTCCACAAAGTTTGTTGATTTTGACCCTGGAATTTCCACAGGGCCATTCATTTCACCCCAGAATTTCCACAGGATATTCATTTGGAATTTCCACAGGCGCACAAGAGAATGAGGAGTTTCCACAGGGGTCTCTTCAAATTTCCACAGGGGTCTCTTCAAATTTCCTCAGGGGTCTCTTCAAATTTCCACAGGGGTGTACAGGAGACTGGAATTTCCACAGGGGTAGAGCAATGTTTGAAAATTTGGAGTTCCTCGATGGGGGAGGTACGGCTATTTTTTGGGAACAGCCCCTTTTAACTTAACGCCCTTTTAACCCAACGCTCTTTTGACCAACGCCCTTTCAACCTAACGCCCTATTAACCTAGCGCCAAAAACGGACAAAAAATGCCCTAACGAGTGAATTGGGCCTGTCATGCAGGTATCATACGTATTGTTCGCACAATCTATATAGCGCGACGTATTATAAAATCAGACAGGATTCTATAAACTGTATAAGCAGATGCTGAATTATTGTCCCAAGGAGGTTTGAGGACCCGCATTCTCTTACCCATAGCTCCCCGGCTCGTAACCTCGCGGGGGAGGCTCTGGTGACAGCCACTGACGCATGCGTGAGATTTGATACAGAGCCGTTGAGAGAAATATCTTTCTGCGCATGCACCAACGTTCAAAACCAGCCAATCAGCAAAGGTCCTCAAATGGATGTCACCAGAGCCTCCCCTGCGAGCAGACGAGCCGGGGAGCTCTGGGTACGAGAATGGAGGACCCGTAGACATTTCAGGGGAGAGGTCCTGGGTGCTAAAATGTTCACAACAGGATAAAAATAGGTACCCCGAGAGTACACAAGTCCACGGTGTATGGCAAATAGACTAATTTTGTAGAAAGTACACAATTGTAAGAATTCAATGGTTGTAATTCAATGTTTTTTTTCGCTGTCACGGATAAGTTGCAGACTTTTAAACTTTTTATTCACTCTCGGTGCATCATCATCAAGGGTGCGTTTCCACATCATCAATGAGGATTCCACAGCGTGTTCCAGGGCTGGGATTTCCCTCGTACAAATACATGAAATTAGGCAGCCGTTCCCTATAGAGTAGGTCTCCCCATATACATTCGGTGCATTAAAATTACATCTAGGCAATTTGGTTTTAAAGTTTGGAATAGTTTACAAAAACTATGACTTCCGGGTTGGTGGGAAGGGGGGTGCATCAGTCGTGTTCGCGCTCCCGTCGGTAAAACAGTGCCACACCAGCAAAGTCCCTGGCGAACTGGGCTTGCTGTGGTTAGTTAAGAGATGTGACGCCATCCGGGACCCGCTCGGCCAAGCCTCCGCGTTTCCTCACGGTTCGTCTTTCACCACAGGAAGCCCGCTCAACACCAAGGACTAGGCTACTGCCGCACTTTACCAGGAGCACGCACCTAGCGCTTGTTCATTAGACCAAATCGGCTAACGGTATTTACAACTTCTTGCCACCCAATTCAGATCATGTGATGATTCTTTAGGGTGGATACTTTTCTTAGTTTTGCACATGTGCTCGTCAATCGGTCAAGTGAGAAAAATTGGACAATTGTAACTATGATCTGAATTGGGTGGCAACAAGATATCAACACCGTTAGCCGATTTGGTCTATTCCTTCTGCAAAGTTAAGATTCAACGAGATTCTTACAAAATAATTTTATTGTTTATAGAATTCGTTTGAGACTGAAACATTTTGCAGTATGTACAATGGATATATTGAATTATGGAGTGTAGCCATGATGTGGACTTAATAAATATACAACAGCGTAAGTGACAACAGTAAGCATGAAAACCTTGCAATAATATGGGACTTAAAATAGGACTTTATACAGCCAATCTCAGCAATAATAATTTCATAAGCCCGGCGATGCATTTAGTCAGGAGTCCATTACTAGGAGTGAAGATCTTACACAGCACTGCCGGCCACAACTGTAGAATTTGTGCTATTTTTAGTATCAAAATTGCCTGTGCTTTACAACAAAACTCGACGATTAAATAGTGTTATAAGCTCCAAGAATAAGTTAGCAAAAGAAACGATATGCGAAACATATTGCTTTCTGAAGACAACAGGCTTTTTATTCCCTGGATTGTGAATGAAAATGAAATTCTATAAATAGTACAAACTCTCTGCGTTAAAGACGAACCTAGCTGGAGATCAACACTCCTCGCAACTCGACTCCTGATTTTGTGGCTTGGTAATTTTTCCTGGCTGCGATTGGCTGAGTCCTGGTCACGTTACTGTGTATTTCTTATTCATGTTCAAAGCGTTGTCAATCAAACTGATAAACTACTTTCAATAGCATTTGCTTACTGTTGCACTTACAATAGGCGTGGATTTTTAAGGTGCTATGCTATACTAGATGGTGCGTTCTCTTTTGCAAAATCAAAAACGAGAGGTTCTGGAACTTGCATCGCTCGAAACAGAACTACGATATTAAACAAGATGCTTCTCTAGTTATTATTTTCATTTAAACACAGCTTAATGAGCATTGCACCTTAAAAGATCCACGCCTTTAAAGAAACATCCCATAGCTACCAAATTGTGAGCTCACAGAAAGTGTTAAGATTTGGGGACCAGCCCAGATCAACAAGCCAGGTTTCCCAAACTTCTTTAAGATTAACTCTGGGTCGAGTTAGCTCCTCTATCTTTTTTTGTTTTCGTAAAAATACCCTATTTCACAGGCACAGCGTTAAAGGCCGCTACATTTCTTAAAGTGGACTCTATTGCTGCTTCTGAGATTTAGAGTACGATAAACCAGGCAGGACCGAATGGTTCAAACAGCCTCATTGCCTTTTATGTTTTTAAAAGGTTTAACAATAACCACTACCTACTAGTGTTTCATGTGGCTCTCCTGGCCAATCTTAACTTTAACTTTCACACATTAGCGCTAAAGTCGTTGTTTCACGCTGCGCATGCTCAAAACGTCGCTTTGGGTTTGAGATTTCTGTTTTTTCTGTTTCGCCAGCCAAACCATCTAAGCCAATCATGTCCTTGGCTGGTTCGCCTAGTGCAGTCGAATGGCTTTCTGTCGCGACGAAAACCCAGTCGACTGCACTACGCGAAACAGGGCAAAGGACTTGATTGGCTTAGATGGTTTGATTGGCGGAACAGAAAATGCAAAATAAAGCCACGTTTTGAAAATTCACAACACGAAAGAACGGTTTTGGCTATAACTTCAATAAACATTAACAAAACTTAACTGTATAAATTACAAACAAAACCTATGCTATTAGCTATCGCCCTTGGCTACTGGAGATAAAACCTGATTGGCTGGAAATTAGACATTTTTGACGTACATTTTGGATCGGTGCAAATGGCGGCTACCTTTAATTGAATTGATCATGAGTTGTAAAATGAATGACTATCACTATAAATTTAACAATATATTATTATAACAATTTTTATCTTATTCTTTTAAAATTCGTATTGCTCTTCAATACAAAGCCATGTCTGAGTTCGTTAAGAAAAATAGATTCACGGTTTTTATCTCCTTGGTTCTATGAATTATATCTCTGCTATGCGATTTAGTCTTAGAGAAATAAAACAAATATAAAACGCTTTACAAATAATACCAGTGGCTTTCGATTTTAAACATCAATTTTATCACCCTTCCCTTGTATTTTGATAGCTACAACCGTTGTTCTCGCGCTGTTTATTTTCAAAATTGGTTTATGTTTGCTTTTTCTGTTCCGCCAATCAAACCATCTAAGCCAATCAGGTCCTTGCCTTGTTTTGCCTAGTGCAATCAACTGGGTTTTCGTCGCGACAGAAAGCCAGTTGACTGCACTAAACGAAACAGGACAATGACCTGATTGGTTTAGATTGTTTGACAGGCTGAACAGAAAAGCTCCAAATCCCAAAACCAAAGCGAGATTTGAAAATGCACAGCACGAAAACGGTATTGGCTATAATACTTTAAACTAAAATAAAAATAAAAACGTAATTACTGCGTCTGACTATATTTTCTAAAACTTTACTTATCTCCAAAAAATATAGCATTAGTTCGCATCTGTACGTGCGCGCAGTGGATGTGACCATTACATTGCATATTTGCGGGTATAAAATATTCAATGTGACACAAACATAACAAAACCTAACGGAAAGGTTGTGGGGATCCCGCTTTACCCTTGTACAGAACCGTCACACGTGAACACGCCCAATGTCGCGTGTAAAATAGAGCAGATTTCGTATGAGTGTGAAAAGTGCCGTGACGAAGTTGTTCCGCGCCGCGACCGTACCGCGACTACGCGATTTCACTGGCGATTTCATTCCATTTACAGCAGGCCAGGTTCCGCACCGCCACCGCGACAGTACCGCGCCGTACCGCGGTATTTTTCACAGTCATACGAAATCTGCTCTAGTTTGCTCCTCTTGTTTTTTAACAACTAATGGTTAAAGGTCGTTTTAGAGTGATTGGGAGTTCATTACCCGAAGTCTCTCAAATAGACTGTCTGTGTCACAACAATTTTGCAAAATCGGTGTCGTTCAAGGGGTGTAGATCTCTGCACCGGCCCAAATATGGAACTACGTTTCTCAAAATAGCGCGACAGTCCGATTCGCTGTGACACAGCAATGTAAGGTTGACACTCCGGCTCAATGCACTCCTGGATTCGTTAGTGCCCTTTTACGAGATGTGTAAACCGCATGATAATACTTAGAAATATTTCTCTCCTGTATTTTTCCCTCCTGCGACTAGAGTTTTACAAGCCCCAAGCAGGAAAGCCTTCTTTTGACCAGCCAAGCCCCAAAACGGCCCAACTTTTTTTTTACAAAATATATATACTATATATGAATATACATTGTCAATAATAATTATCATATTTATCCAGAACCGATAATCTCTGACATCGCATTTGTTGGACAATACCAAATTTTATATTAGTTTTATCATAAAAATACTCTCTCACTCGTCCTAAGGGATATGCTAACTTCTTAATATCCATTGAATTATTAAAAAGGTATTCAATAACGCAGCTAGAAGGTTTGTTATTCTTATTTGTAGTTGATTAGCACCTTGAGTGAAGGCCGTGATGGCTGGCGTTTCAGTCTCAGCTCCTTTTAGCGTGGACAGTAGAACGTCGGAGGTAAATGACGGGCTACCTGTGTTGATTAAAGCTTCGATCTTCTGGGCTTCTAGACTGCAAGCTTCGATCTGGAATCAAAACAATGCGTTAAGACAATATTTTTTGACAAGGAATTTCTGATCTCTTTTACTGTGAAAACGCGGTTGGCTCGGCATTACCCTGCTGGCTTTCTGGTAGATCCTTCATATATGGTACACTGTAGTGTCCTCCGTATAAATATCTCCCATGTCTTATTGAACGAGGATATATAGAAGGACACTAAAGTGTACCATAAACTAAGGATCTAGGGGCTTTTTAACCGCTTTGTTACGGGGTCGATTGGTTCTGGTTCAACTAATTGCGGGTTGAAATTAGCAGGGCTAATTATCTAGGGCAAATTATCTTGGCAGTCGCCCCGGGCGAGCAAGTTTTTGGTCGCCTGAAAAACATTTTAGTCGCCAGGTAATTTTTGTCAATTTGGGTTGCTTGTGGTGGTGTTATTTGTGTCCAGATTTTCGCGTCTCTGAAATGCTTTTTCTCATTTTATCATATCGTAGGAAGACGATAACACACGAAAATAATCCAATTGAAAGGTTATTTAACAAACCTGGACGACTATTTTGCTCATTTCTTGTGGAATTTGACTGCATCTAATCTACCTAAATAAACCCCAAAATCGTGACCCTACCCCTTTTTAAAATTCCTTCAAACTCTCCCTGTCTAGCGGTCGTGTATTGTTACCGCTTGGACATCACGCACGATGAGAAGACTTTCTTCAGTTCAGCTACAATGCGGGACAAAATTGTTGTCGCGTATGTAGAACGTTTTCAGTAAACAGAGGTTCTATGTACCACCCCGGTCCCCCCATCTTCCCTGCCCCTCCCCCCAGTACAATGTTGTTTGCCACGGCTCTCATCCTCGCATTTTGAGCACTACTACCTCCAACATTGAAATGGGGGAAAGGGGAGTTCCAGCGATATTGTCTTAGAAAGAAACACAATTTACTAGTGATGGGTAACCCAAAATCGGCTATTTTTTGATAGACGCGACAACTAATTTTGTCCGGCATTGTAGCCTAATCCGTGGCGTTCTAGGCGGGCTTCCTGTGGCCAAGTTGTGACATCACAGGGAAACCGCCCGCGCATATCCAGCGGGTTACCTTCTCACTGTGTACAAGGAACGCCTGGGACCATACTGCGGGTTTCCTGTGGCCAAGTTGTGACGTCACAGGGAAACCGCCCGCGCATATCCAGCGGGTTACCTTCTCACTGTATACAAGGAACGCCTGGGGCCATACTGCGGGTTTCCTGTGGCCAAGTTGTGACGTCACAGGGAAACCGCCCGCGCATATCCAGCGGGTTACCTTATCACTGTATACAAGGAACGCCTGGGACTATGCTGCGTTTTCTTTACTAACAGACAGAATGTTGAACCTGAACTGCAAAACGGCATTGGGAAACAAAACACATATATATAGTCTCCATGCAGCAAGATCCTTGTGTCTCCTACCTGTAACTCTGTTGGTTTGACGGTAATGGCCATAATTAGTATCACTACATCGCCCTCGATGCTCTGGTATCCAAACAGATCACACTCCGACTGCAATGGAAACAAAATATAACAGTCATTCTCTCAGTTCCTTTTGGTACACATACTCTTCCGTGTAGCAGGTCCTTTGGGTGGGTCACGCAACGGTTCCCTCTCCCGTGACCGACTAGGGCGTACGCAGGATTTCAAAAACGTTGCACGCACAGCCTCGGGATCTACAGGCAAAGCTCATGAATGCAGTACAGTACTTGCACCAAAGTCCCACATCAGGGCAAAAGGTTGATTGGGACTTGGACTTCTGAAATTGGATATTCGAATGGGAGTAATATACAGTTTGGGAATGGCTTCTTAGGGTTGAGACATTGAGTCTTCTAGTAAGTATTGCTCTTAAACTTAATGTTCCTGTGGTAGTGTTGGATTTTCGATAGCTTAGCTTGCCCGCAGACGAAGTTGTATACACACAAGATTAATCATGGATATATTTTCTTACCGTAGATACATGACGACGTAAAGACATCAGAAGATGATCCATAGTGACCGGACCATAATCACGGAATCCTTGACTGTTGATAGTCAACTGAGTCAAACTCACCAGAATTCGTATTTGGGCAGCTGAAATATAACGAATTGAACGTCACTCAACGCAGCACTCACACTGAACGGCGCCCAGATAACGTTATCCACAGACAAGTTCAACTAGCGGGGACACTCTTGGTGAAACAATGGGCTGTTCCATATTATATCCGTTACCCCCTGGTCCTATCGAGGAACCTGGAAATTTCACAGGGGTCGCTGTGTTTGACCCTGGAATTTCCACAGGGCCATTCATTTCACCCCAGAATTTCCACAGGGTATTCATTTGCAACTGTGGAACTTCCACAGGCCCACAAGAGAATGAGGAATTTCAACAACATTTCTTCCCCGTCTCTATTTGTTCCTATCCCTACAAACGTATTTTGCTCGTACATTTTCTTTTTTTAGGTGGCTAAATTAGCAAACATAAGGTGAATGTTCTGGACTTGGAATTGGTAGTGTTGCTTTGTCACACTTATATGATAACTTTGATAGAGGGACAATTGCAATTTACACAGGGAATTTCTGCAGAGACCTATCCATGGGATAAGCTGAATTTCCCAAGGCACACGCATGGGAAGTGTTCGGAATTCATGGGATAATCATGGGAAATCAGAACACTTCTCAATCTTCTACCATGGGAAATTCAGCTTTTCCCATGGACGGGTTTCTGCAGAAATTCCCTGTGTTACAGATTCTAAGTTTGCCTTTCTCTTCGAATTTAAATTTCTTTCAACTGAAAGCGTGTCTCGTCTATAGTCGCAATCATTCATTTTGTTCCTAGCTTACCACACTGTGGACAGCATGCTCCAGGAGGATAGATTCCCTGACAATTGCCAGGAACCCTTTTCGGGCATTTCACATTTTTGCACCTTGACACAGCCTCTAGCTCTGAAATATCAAAATGCAGAACAAGCATTGTAGTCATCGTCCACTTCAAAACAATGCGGGCTCGCTGCCAGGGAAAGATTTTGAAGTGATGTCAGATAGAATTAGCTCGAGGGCGAAAGCAAAGAGACTTTAGGCACCAAATAGTTTAGAGCTAGTGGCAACAATGATTGGAAAAAATTATTGGAACAAAATAATTTACATCATAGTGTAGACTTCTGTCTTACTGTTTTTGAATCATTTCTTACAACACCAAACATCGAAAATGAATCCTGAAATTTGTCCAAACCCATACAATCTTTATAGGTTGACAGCACCATGAAATGAACATCCCCAGCCAACCCCATTCCTTCACAACTTTGGAAAATAATTCCTCAGATTTCCTTGTGAATTTCCTCTCGGTGTTATCGCCAGTCGTTATTTTATAAAGACCTTTAAAAAATGCTACAAACAAGGAAATAGTTTTGTAACACTCTATCTAAAAATTGTTTCCACTTTGTATCAAAATTACTCGATTTCTTGGCATTGATTTCCTCTTAAAATGCTTACATTACAAAAACCAACAAAGACTGTGTTAATTTGGCAACAAAATATTTAGCACGTCTTGAAGAAAAAAGTTGATGTCGGACCCTGGTGGGTCACAACAGTAGTGGCCGGTTATGATGCACTGGCTTTGACGTGTGAGTATCTCTTTATGAATTATTAAGCCCTGATTTTAACTCGTAAACAAAACGAGCAAAAATGAAGCGCCTTACCTTGCTTGTGTCCTACAGCTTTGCAAGGTCCTTGATAATCCACCACAACACGTGCAGAATGCGCAGCACAGATGCTATTATACGTTTCACCATTTACACCACAAACAGGAGTGGTGGGGGGCCTGCAATAGGACTGGAGTACAGAAGATAAAGAAGGTGAGGTCCAGAACTTTTTAACGGTGAGTTTCTCTTAAGATCCGCTCTACAACTGCAGGGCCCGACACTGCGGTCATATGGTCGCCGATGTCGACTAAATTTGGGGGCTTGGCGACCACAATTTTAGAGCTACAGTCGCCAAAATGGCACCCCATCTTTCTGAGTTCAGCTGAGATCAACGTTTATGTGGCGACTAAATCTTTGCATTTTGGCGACTAAATTTTTTTAATTAGTCGCCAATGGCGCCTAGCGAAAAAAGTTAGTGTCGCGCCCTGAACTGTACCCGATACGAAACCACGAACACCAGTCTCAAACATTGTTACTTATTTCTCCTTCAAGTTTATCAAATTTTATCTTCCAGTGAATCGCACATGGCACATAAGACTATGGATTTCACAGGACCAGGGGCGCGACGAAAAAAGCACCCTCCTCTTTGCTTTCAGTCTTGTGCCACTCCGTCCACTCGTGTCCACGGTTTTTCATCTGCGTTCTTTTCTCCACGGGCGAGAATACTTTCAAAAATAATTGAGTAAAAAGTGAAACTTACTACTAAATTACCCAAAAAAAAGAAAACGCAAAAAGAGGGAAAATTTTAATTACAGATTTGTTAGTTTTTATTTTTTATTTTTTCAACAGCATTTTCAGTTTCCAGTGGATTTTGTTTTATTCCAGAAAATTCTGGCCCGTGAGGAAGCCAGTGCGCGACAAAACATGAGCCCGAGTGGGCGGAGTTACATACGTCACGTACAATACTTCGGTGAAATCCGTAGTAAATGTCACCAATGCAAGGGTCCATCATCAACCGAGAGCCTTTGCGGTCTATTAGCCAATCAGAGCAGCCGAAAAACAATGGATCAATTTGAAAGAAAACGGGGCGCAAAGGTACCGGTTGATGATGGGCCTTTTAAAAACCCAAATTACACAAGTATCTATCTGCTATTCGATAAAAAATAATTAGTAATTCATTAACTGCCTTTTGGTGTCAAAAATAACATGTTTGTGATGCAACGTTGTTCTCACCTTGCAGAAGCCTTTGTAAGCCAAGCGCTTGCCTTGGAAGTGAAGGGAGCACAGGTTGGGGTGCTGTTGGCTGTCGGTGTCACACACAGGCTCTAGCTGCATGTCTTTACAGTATGAGCTCTCAGAAACTAAAGCGTAAAAGACAGGGGTCAAGGCCAAACACGATAGAACACAGGTAAATTAATAATCAAAATTTATGTGTAGAATTATAACGACATACAATTAACATAAATTAGGTTCAATGAAAAGGTGATATGCTCTCGGTAAACGGGTAATCCGCCGTGTAAGAACCATTCCCAGAGCCAGAGGACACCTTTGTGTTCAGCTCTCCTTTCATCATGATTCGTTCTACTAAACAAAGGAAGCTTTTATGACGCAGCTGGTGAGTTGTTCCAGGTTCTTACACGGGAGAACAGCCCGGGAAACAAAATATGGAGAGTGGACATTGTTGCATCAATATGCTAAGCTAAAATTGTACAGAAATGAATATAAACTATAACATGGTTTGCTTACCACAATAGTACTGTGTGCATGGTTCTTTGGGAGAAATACATGACTTACGGTCAATTATGCATCTGAAAGAAACGTTATAGATTTTGAAAACTACTACTGTAGTCTTTGGAACATGATCTTCACAGATTTCCGAACAATCATCATAGTATTACTGATTCATTGTGTCACAACATTACAATAATAGTAAGCTTTAAGGTTCACTTTGTAAGTGTAGCGATTTCTCTGGAATTATTCCGAATGTGGTCCGTTGGGCTCATAGATAAGCAAAACGAGCGTCGAAGGTTTGATATTTCGAGAAGAAAACTGGATGTCTTTGAACTCTTTGGCACCTTTTATGCTGTTTATGCGTGGAACACCCGATGTATGAAACAGTTTTTGCACCCTCTAGAGCTTTCAAATGAAGCAATGCCGCGGTTTGGTAAGAAGACTGTGAGGTTCACCCACCTTTGTCCCTTATCACAGGGCTTTCTTCTGCAAGGATCTAACGATTCGCAGTTCCCTTCATTTACCTGCTCCGTCTTATGTCCCGCACACCTGCGAAAATTAAAGTTAGCTAGATTTGCTTCTACCCAATACTATTCTATTCAATTCTCCAGAAGATACAGTAAAAACCCGCATAAAAGAACAGGTGTTTTGGAGAATCAGGCTGATTTTGTTCTTGTATATTGGGTGTTTTCTGCAAAATCAGCCTGAAAATGTTCTTAAGGTGTTCTTAAAGTTGTTTCTTAACATCAAATACTGCATACACTAGAAAGGTGACAGTCATTTAGTAACAACAATTAGTCAAGTCTAAAGAACAATTGCTTAATTACCCTGGAATTCCTGCTGTAGAACTGTGTGTGCATGGTCTAGCACATCATATTGATCTCCTGGGTACTCTACCACAAAGTGGGTTACTGTACTCGAATCTAACTGGCAGCAATTTTTTTATACAAGAACAATTTTCATTTTCAGGCTGCATGTGTTCTTTTGTATAAGGTACCTTTTTGACCAAATTTCAGCCTGAGTGTTCTTAAACCACATGTTCTTTTATGCGGGTTTTTACTGTACTACTGAAATAAGGCCATGTCGTAAAACGGAAAAGCGTTCAGATTTAAAGAGCTTGCAATACTTCCTTTACTTAATCGACACAATGGCTGCAGTCACACCTCTACAGTATGTTGCTGCGACAAATGTATTTGAAAATTGATCGGACATATACATTCTCGAGCCCCTCGATTGACCGGTCATTCCACAGTTTTGGTCAGACATTCATCGATTTTGATCCCACTTGCCTCGTGATTTTCGTGGCGAGACCGACTTGGAGCGAACTAGCGAAAGGTCTCATGGAAAGGGACTCGACGAACCCTTCCCAAGATTCATTGCGCACTCGCTCTCCTGAGCTTTTGGTTTCGCTGTGGATGACTTCCCTCTTCCACAACTGGTTCCGCTAAATATAGGGATGAGGCAGTGATCCCACAATGCCGGACAACCGGTTGGCCCATCGAACCCTCCGCGACACAGGAATCCCGCGCGCCCCAAAAAAATATCCGAAAAAAACAAACACTGGAGAGCCGTCTTGCAGGCTACAATACTATGCTTTGGTCCTTACTTTGCAACACATAGATTTGGATACGTTCTCCCATTCCCAGCACAGACCGGGGCATGCGTATCTTCACATCCGCACGGAAGGTTGTTCACCACGCTCACGTCAGGAGAATCGGTTGAGGATTGGTGCATCTTCATGGCGCGACCTGGAAATGTTTTAACAAAAGGGGTATGGTTATTGGATAGCCCCTACTAACCAATGACCCACATGTCGTGTGTTTGTTTTCCTTGGCTTTTTACTGACACTAAATATGCAAATCCGACATGACCGTGAAAAGGTATTCTTTGCGGCATTTACAAGTTCATCACGGCGCAAGTTCATCACGGACCTCAATCTTTTCTCACTCAATCTATCCTCACTTCAATCTTTTCTCACTTCCAATTATTCACTGCCGTGAATAGAGCGGTTTTCACATGACTGTAGTGAAACCAATCGCAAAGTAGTTACACCAATTCTGAATAAAACCTATAGGAATTACTCACGACAGTCATCTGAAATCCGCTCTAACATATTGTAATCACTCCTGCAGATTCTATTCAGAATTGGCGCCATCACTTTGCGATTGGTTTCACGACGGTCATATGAAATCCGCACTAACAAAAAGTGTGCCTCCTCTGTTGCATTACCTCTGTTAGGCACAGTGTGCCGCGTACACATCAGCTCCCCGGCAAAGCAGGCGCAGAAGTTGTTACCAATCATGAATCTGTCCCCGTGTTCTAAAATAATATATAGATTTAGCCACTGGCTAAAAGCGGAGCTCCCGGTTACATATTTTTCTGTGTTAATGAAACAAAAACAAGGTTGCCATTGTACATAGCTTGTCACAGTATGCTGTCAGAACGACGAGTATGAAATCATAGCCGTGTTATTGACCGACCAGCTCGTGAATATTTGACATTCTGACGAAGTCATCAAAGACAATGTCACGTGATCATTTTATCGCACAGTCAATCTTTCCAAAAAAAAATTCTTGCAGAGATCCAAAAAATTATTGCACAACCTGATCCCTGAAAAAAAATCATGCGCAAAAAAATTGCCTTCCTCACCCTCCCCCAATTTCTAATGGTTCACCCCTGTCATCAATGACGTCATACCATATAATCAATGTCACGATCGTGGCGTTTTCTCTTACCTTTCGGCCGTTTCTGCCCCTCCACAGTACATGGCTTCTTGTATACACAATCAAGATTAGTGCACCTTGACAACTTGCCGTTGTCGCCACAGTGGCAGACTCGAAAGCAGCCATCTTGTCCGGACGCTACGGGAACCTGGGAAAACGAGAAGATCTTGAAGTTTAAATTGACACAGCTACCTTAATATGCAAGCTCTTCTCTCCACTGCATGAACTCGTAAATTTCCTGTTGGCGAAGTAACCTTTCAAAGGCTGAAACTCAGTTTAGTGATATTTAATTGCTGCTAACCTTGGCATATTCGCCGATCCTCACAAGAAATTTGGAAGCTTCCCCAAGAGGACAACCTGCAAGACGAATTAGTGACAAAGAGTATGAGGCCAAAGGATGTAAGTCATAGGGCATGTAAGTAATCCAGTTTGTCAGATGTTTTCCAGGAGTTTTCCAAGCGTTGTTCTGTCAATCAAAATCCCGTTTTTCATCATTTCTACTTTACTCGACAACTTCAGGAGGATATTTTTTTCTTGGACAAAATTCGTTTCTGCATTCCAGGAGTTCCCGCACGAGTCTCTTAAAGAATTCCAGGACCTTTAACGACATTCCAGGACAACCAAAAAAAAAAATCCAGGACATTTCCGGTTTTCCAGGAACCGCACGAACCACCATGGTAATGATATGATACTAACCAGGAACACATTGGTGTTTCTCGCACCCATCCAGTGCAGCGGCGTAACAGGTTCGGTTTATGTCACAAATCTTGCCCTTCCCACAGGGATTGGGATTACACGGATGGGTCACTAGGGAACAAAATGAGTTAATATGGAATCGCATTCTGGAAAACTAATTAGTACTAGGATCTTGGCCATGAGCGTTAAAATATTGGTTTAGTCACATTTTTCTTATACTCACTCGCGAGGCGCGACGTCTCCGGGGGAGGCAGTTCTCTCAGGGGAGCTGTAGGGGGGTTCTCTTGGGGGAGGTGGAGGGGGTTTCTCTCGGGGGAGGTGGAGGGGGGTTGTCTCGGGGGAGGTGGAGGGGGTTTCTCTCGGGGGAAGTGAAAGGGGGTTGTCTCGGGGGAGGTGGAGGGGGGGTTGTCTCGGGTGTAGGGATATCCCCCCCCCCCCCCCCGAGTTATTTCAAGTTGAGCCAAATGTCTCTGTCTCTTTGTTAGTGAAATGAAACAGTTCACATGCAACCGAGACAACTCAGGGATAGCTAACGTTGTGCTATATGATAAATGTGAATGGCTCGCTCCTAGAGATCTATTTATCTCTGCAGTCCAGGGGGATGTATGAATGAACGCATGCGTGCTAGAGCCAATTCTACCTGCCAATGCAACTACATTACGTGAACCCTTATAACCAAGTAATTTCAAGCCGTGTTAGTTGTATCTTCACTAATTGTACAAGCGTCTTTTACCTTCATCAGTAATATCTGTGTATCTACTAGGCTCTGTGGAATTTAAATAAAAGAGGTCAGTACAATTCGAGATATGTACTGAATTTCGCGGGTGTTAAATGAAATCACCAGAACCTAACTTGCTCAATGTATAGCGATCAAATAAAGCAGATTTCGCATGAATGTGAAAAAGCAACGGCGTGTTCCGTGCCGTGTCTGGAACGATATTGTACCGTGCCGTGTCTAAGCAGGATGTGATGGGGTGGATGTTCACAAGAAGGCCGTGCCGTGCGGTGCGTTCCGCCGTGCCTTTCCTAAGTCATGCAAAATCTCTGTATATCTTTAAAACGTTTTCGTGGCAACTTACTAAGATATTCTCCTATTGATATACAACTGGACTGGTCCTTCGATGGTGATAACTTGTTACACAGATCCTCGGGTGTTTTCCTGACCAGCGAGTAACTGGAATTGCCGCACTCTTTCAAAATTCGCACGCAATCAGCCCTGCAAAGGACAACAGATTCGGATTGTGACTTCTATTGACTTTCACGTCTTTGCAATGAGACAATACACCGAGGGACACGTCGTTCACCACCCTACCCAGTTTTACAGGGAGCAATGACCATCCACAGTGCCTGTGGTCCCTTTGCGGCAAGAGTGGCACCGCTAGGACCCAGCGTAATTCAGAGTATGAGCTACAAGTCTGGGGAGTCGGTCCCCAACTGGAGTATTACACAGGAAATCCCTGCTCGCAGGGCACTCGAAATTCTCGATGATTTAGCGCCTCTGCGGGAGCTGGCCAAAATTCACACCCTCATTTGCCGGGGTATTTGTAGCGGCCGGGAAAAAGCAGCGCGGGATCCTCGAACATGAATTCTCGAGCGCGTCTTATCACTACCTTACTAGTGTGAATCAGGCGTTACTCAGATGCAAATTGTACTGCGCCTTCAGTGTAAACCAGGCATTACTCACTTGCAAATTGTACTCCTGTGTGACTTCAAACTACAAGGCTTGATCTGCAGCACACACGCAATAGCTTTCCATGTGTCCGGCAAACATTTCTTAATATCCTGTACCGGTATCGGCATTCCAGGCATATTTATAATTCCTCTCTCCCAGTCCTGCATATGATACTTGGCATGGGAATCAGATTTGGTCGTACAGCTCCTAAAGAGTTCTGTATGTCTATTGTTAAAATTCGTACAAAAGCTCAAGCCGCTGCAACCCAGCTGGCAAGGTTTAGTGACATCTGCTATACAGCTCATAAGTTTCGCCTCTTTTGGGTTGTAGGAACATAGCATGTCGAACTTTTTGTAATTCTGGGACTCCTCCCACGACGAAGTGAACATTGTTATACATAATCTCCAGCAACTGGAATCTTCCGCTTTGGCGCAACACTGTAACTTGGCCCCATCAATACCTGAGTGAAGAAATGAGAGACGAGTAATTGTCTGTCGAGGAAACGTTTGTGATTGGTTGATTTTTTTCCCCGCCACTTTTGGCGCGCGTGCGTGAAACACAGGAAGCCCACAACGTAAATCTTTCGCTGAGCTCAAGACACCCAAGCGCAAGACACGCAAGCGCAAGACCCAAGATAAAGGCAAGTGTAAATCAAGCGACGCAAGCACAAGCCTGAAATCATTAATTAGTTTACTTGCGCTTGCGTTCGCTTGATTCACACTAGACACAAGCACAAGGGAATGCAACGTCTCGATTTCTTGCGCTTGCGTTCTAGTGTAAACCACATAACGGAAATGCATGAGTTTTATGCGTGTAAAGCAGCCCTTAGGGACCATTCGTACCGTATTGGGAGAAGGGAGGTGCTGGATTTTTTTAAGCACAATTTGCATACTTTTCTTGTGTTAAATTCTGTACAGGGTATTTATTTTGGTAATGTATTTACACATTTTGGGGTATTTGCCCAACGATTATATCATCAAATATCCTGGGTCTATGCATACCTGTGACTGGCGTTGGGGTTGGAATTGCTTGCGGTTGGGGGTGCTTGAGGAGGCAGTTCCACATCTGCCGATTTTCCTTGACTTGGAAAGGCTCGTGACATGCATCTGTCAGCCCTGTCATGGAGTCTTGAGAACTCTTACTGGACAGAAGCACCTGCATAAGACGCGAGAAACAAGTCTTTGAGCAAAAGCCAATCATAAACGAGAGAAATTACAAGTTGCTCTGAATGGTTTCCACATCCAGCAATCACAAGCCAAGTAAAACCACTATTACAACACGTGACTGGTTTCTTCGTAAGCCAAGCCAAGTACAATCACTATCACGCGGTGAGCACGTGATCGCAAAATACAAAGCTTTGTGAAATCTTGGGTTTTTTGGTTCACGGGCGTGGCAATCAAGTCTTAAGCGTGACGGTTGGAAGGCTGTGCCCTGGGATTGCTAATAATTGCCACAAGAACTTGGCATGATGATAAGAAATTGTGCCTGACATATTGTTGCTAACTTACCTGTCTGCATCCTCTTTTACATTTCACTTGCATTGCCATGGAACAGCAATGGAGTTGACGACCTGAACATAACAAATCAAATGGGTATTTCCTCGTACAAAGATCAAAGATGTCAACCTCCGACCTTCAAAATGCAGGAGATGCAGTCTAGGGAAATGGGGTATTTCGCCCCAAAAAAAGGTTTTTGTTCTGTGAAATAACTCTATAAAACTTGACAATATTTCTCTTTATAAAATAATTGAGATAATTCGCGTGCTCTGATTGGTCGAGAGCTGTGTTTCAAAACTCTATGAAGGTCATAGAAATGACCCCATAACGCGGCAAATCGGCAGATGCGCTATTGAAACTTCTCCCGCGTATGATTATTGTTCTCGCTTTATAAATTATTTTATAAAAGAAATAAAACATTTTTTTCTGTGCCTTCATAGTGATTTGAAAACCTCAGCTTTTGTTTGGGAGAATTCTTGAGTCAGAACATGAAGCACTTGACAGTGCGTCTCATGCTTCATGATCTGCTCTCGAATTCTCCCAAACAACGCCTCGGTTTTCAAAACTCTATGAAGGCACAGAAAAAATGCTTTATTTCTTAATTTAATAGGCAGCTGAAATGGAAACAAGAAAGGTGGGGTTGCCTGAGTGCCCAGCAGGGTTCTAACGTCAGTGGTATGGTGTCAGGAGACCTGTCTCGAATATTTAGCAATGACTACTCACCTGTTTTATCATCACATTTAGATTTCCCATCTTTGCATTTTGGTGGAACTAGAAATATATGAAAAAAGAAACCATATGAAGCACATAATATAATTTATTTTATTTTATTATATAAACCTCAGTGTTTTACAGGATTTCTGCCACAGAAAAACCGTATATTTTCACATGTGAAAAAACGATATTTTGATATTTTTACATGTGAAAATATCAGCCAATGAGTTGTTTTCTTCCGTGGCCAATAAATGGCGCTTCCCTGGAGCATGGCAGTGTTTCTTGTTTATATAATAAACAGAAAAATACATGGACGCTTGGAGATATGGAATTTATCTTCTCGTGTTCACATTTGATATCTCACTTGTTCGCTGCGCTGACTCGTTCGATATCAAATGTGAACACTCGAAGATAAATTTCATATCTCTGTGCGCCCATGTATTATTCTCTATACACACACACGAGTGTTTTACTGGGAAATACGCCACTCGTAGATCTCATATGAAGCTACATCTGGGACCTGAGTGACATATTTTCTAGTGAGGATATCGGTCAAATCAAAAGTGCTTGGAAATCAATTTGGAATATTTTTTTGTGGTTAGTCTGTATAATAAAAAGAAAAATACACGGTGGCTTGAAGATATGAGTTTTATTTTCGAGTGCCAAGAACAATATTTTACGAATGAGCGCAGCGAATAAGTAAAATATTGTTCTTGGCACTCGAAAATAAAACTCATATCTTCGCGCATCCGTGTAATATACTCTATATCTTATATTGGAATATAGTTAGCCACAAGTTTATGACCCTTTATGTCTGCAGCGAATGTTAGGTAATAAGCATTTTTGATAAAGATTTTAGAAAATATTTTCAGTTTCATACCTGACTGTTGAACACATTTGATAACATGCTCTCCTCCTCTACGGCAGTGCTTAGTTACCCTGTTCTTAACGAGGGAACTGGGATGCCGTTCTGATGAAAATACCTGGAAATTACAATTATAAAATAAAATAATGTATAATATATATATGATATGCATATGACTCAATCTGCAGACTACTGTTTCGCCTTTTGTGGGCTCATCATATATGTATATATGATATATAGATATATGATATTTGATGTATGATATATATACAAGAGAAGACGGAACAAGTTTACTTTCAATTACACAGACTAAAGTAAATCTTTACAGTGCAGTTTACCTAATTATGCTGCCGCAGAGGCTATGCCACCAATAGGAGCAAAAGCCTCTGCAGCAGCATAATTAGGTAAATTAACTGCACTGTAAAGATTTACTTTAGTGTGATGATCGCGCCAAGCATGAAACATGTGTAACTGAAGGTAAACTTGTTCCTTCTTCTCTTGTATATATATATCTTCGCTCTGCTTTGCCAGCATAGAGCACTCTTGGCTTGACGGAATGTACAAATGATCTTCTTGTGCTTATTGTCTGATATATATTTAAATATACATAATAAAATAGTTTACACTGCTGATAGCCAGCAGGCAAGAAATTTTAAATTATTTTAGGCAATTACTATAAGCCTTCACAGCTACCTTAACCTAGAAACTGAATGAAATTTTCTGAAACTTTTTGAACATAAAATCAACCTGGCGGAAAACGTTATAGACATTTTACATAAAGTCATAAATTTTGATCCAACATAATTTACTCTGAAACATAATTTTATCTTGACACTTTTTAGGATAATGGACACAAATAACTCTGGTATAACTTTACCAAATTATTTGGTGGCAGATATCATGTTTGAATAACACTTTATTACCTCTGCATACCACCACTGATAGACCTAAAATTCTTACCACTAGGGGACTATTATAATAAGCATTAGCCCTTTCAAGACCTAAATAGCACTTCTCCTTACTCAAAACAGTGCATTTCACTATAGTCTTGATGGGAGAATTTGGTACTGTATCTGTTCCTCATTAATTTATTAATTAGTGGATGATTAATCAAATTCTCCTGTCTTGTTTTCTTGAAAATGCCTTGATATCATTGGGAGAGTTTTTAAGTTGATCACCTCTGGGCATGAACTCCTGCCATGTGTTTCATAAAACCTTTTATCCCCCCTCTGGATTGAGCATGTGCATCCCATTTTAGCCCACTTTACATGTACCTACCACTTTGCAGGCTTTGATGCAGTCATTGGAAGCACCTTTGCAGCACTTAGCGGTTTCTAGGAACCAATCAACATTGTTTTCATTAGGAGGATGGTAAAATTAATTCAAGACAAAACAAAAAGCAATACAGTTTCATCATATAATATCAAATAGAGCGGATTTCACATGACCGTCGTGACTTGTCATGTAATTGCGATTGCTTGGCATTCTCATTGGCTACTTATTTTTCTCAGCCAATCAAATTCTGCAATAAATGCAGGTCTGTAATTACTTAGTAATGGTTCGATTTGCTATTGGCTGGGAAGAAAGCCATTCAGAAAGCAAGTTATGATTTCTCTTGATTCTGCTTGGCTAGCGATTGCACAATGTCACAATCGTGACAATCTAATACATTTTAAACAACACTTTCACATAAAACGATACAGGTGTATCTTCTCAATAACTGCTAACATAGTAAAAGCAAATTAGCACAAAACTTGCAAAGATGTTAACCTTAACTACTTTTTAAACACAAAATGTAAAAACGTTTGGAAATCCGTCTCATCCTTTGACAGCAAAATGTATACTTTCCCATTAATAACAATTGAATGTTATTAATTATGAATATCCCTGTGAATTTGGCTGTTGGCAAATAATTAATCCTAAGGTGTTATGCTGTGGACCAATATTTTGACAAGACATTTATTGCCACTGTTCACCAAATTTGAATTTCAATAGTATCATTGTAATCCCAAATGAAACATTAATTAAAGTATTCAAAGAAACGGCTCCAGCCTATATGACTGCTGAGCAACATTTTGACAAGCAAGGTATGGGGGCCTATACATCTAATTTTAATTATAACAGTGTAATTTTAATTTTGAAATGGAATTGAGACATGTTTATGAAATAGCAGTCTCCTACCTGCATGCCTGTCTATACAAGAGTGAAGGTGTGCCTAAAATTTAATAACACAAACAGTTAATGCACCAGCAGTTGTACCTGTACTTGACCATATATTTTTGGTGAGCCTAGTGCTAATAATTATACACAGTGGTGATCACTCACTGTGCGAACTTCCAAGAGAGTGGTTATGTTTATGTTTGTGCATGTGAAGGAATGGTTTTAATAGTGATGGACCATAAGAAAGTCATAATACCCTCAAGTCGAATGGGATTATTTCTAGTGGGATTTTTAAAAATTCAAGCTCACTGGATTCCTGTGAAAATGCATCCAAGCATGTGTTTATACATAATGGAAAAAAAAATTAGGACACCATCAAAATTTCCATGAACCCCTATATTTCCACACCTAAAACTTTTTAAGCCCCCTCCCCATAAATAATAACCACTCCCTAATATGTTCTTTATAATCACACAAAACACAAATGTAAAGCAAACCTACATGTTGGTCAGACGCCTTAGGGCAACTCCCATTTAACGCTCGCGTTTTCCCATCCAAACAATCAATTCTGCAGTTTTCACGTGATGTCAAGAGGCAACATATGCCAGCATGGTTAGGCATCTTAGAGCCAACATACTGGAGAACTGAAAGAAAAGAAGGAAACGTTGAATACTATTACTTAGAAAATAACACTGATAGAACGTGCGCTGTGGTTTACTTAAGCATTGGGAGAGACACGAGAACATTGTAAGTTTGAACGTTTAAAGAGTTTCGAGTGTCTCTCCCAACATCACAAGTGCTCTATTTGCCGATAAAGTCATAGAAAGTTGTGCTCTAATGCTTTATGATATAGTGGGGAGAACCAAGAGCATAGATATTAACCAATCAGAAAACATGCTACAGAAAATACATGCAAACATTTTCAATAAAACATTTAGCTGCAGTTCATGATTATGATGGTCAAGGAAAATACTGCTGAATAATGGCTTTCCTGCATTCTGATTGCCTTATTTTCTGTGGTGTGGTATAGGGATACATTTACTAGCCTCAGGGTGGAAGCTGAAAGGGGTGGAAGCTGAATAATGAATAAAGAATAAAGGGTGCTATGAACAAATGAATAAAGAATTATTGCATCGAAAAGGTGAAAAATATTAAATGATTCTAAAAATGAATAACACCTATGTAAAGGAATTAAAGAATATTTGAAACAAAGCCAAATAATAAGGAATAATCAGTGTCCAATAACTCAGCTGCCACTCCCAATACTCAATACTAGCCCTCTTGACCTCTCCAACCCACTGCAGGATCCAACTCACCACCCTTCCTCCCCCCACCCCCCTTTGTAGATGAAATGTGGCAGCCATGCATCTGGAAAAGTTGATTCTGGTTGTTGTTGGCTTTTTTGGTGATTGAAATTCCTTGGTAATTAACTATCTTAAAAGATGTATATAGCATGTTTATACCCCTGAAATATGTCTCCATGAATGTTTTAGCAGAGGTTGGAAATTTTTTTCAGAGTCAGAGTCAAAGAAAAACAAGAGTGGCCAAGACTCCATCTGTGCTTGGCTACCTCAATACTTAATGGTGCTAATGCTATATGTGGTTACAAAGAGTAATTTACTTTGGGTGCCAGTAAAAATGCTATCTAGCCACTTATAGGCAGTCTATGTCGCCAACAAACTCTTGATCTCATGCTTAAATAAATGGATTCTGGAACTGATTACTGCAGTTTGCTAAAATCATAATAACATATTGAGTGGTTAAGCAAAAAAGAGTACATTTATATGTAGTGTCAGCAAAGATATTCAATGGAGGCTACCTTCCAGTTGTTAATACAGGTTGTTCAATGCAAAACACAGTGTGTAACTTCAAATCCCATTACTGTTCAGGAAGCACTTAGCAGGCATCAATAAGGAAGGAGAAGCAAAAATATCTGTCAATAATTTTTGGGTGCCAGAAAAAGAGAATATCTTAGAAGGGAGCATTTCTGGAAAAAGCCAACAATTTTTATTCTGTATTACTGGTATACAGGTACAGAAAATAATTATTTAATCTTATACTCTGACAAAGTTTAAAGTACAATTATTTCCCCAAAATTTTTTTTTACTGACACAGTCAAAGGGCTCCAGAAGTATTCCCTGTCACGATTTTTAGCAAGATTTTATTTTTGCAGAACCCAAAAAAGATCTAAGAAACAAATGTACTGTATTATCAGCAAATCAAGTCACCATTTCATGGACTCTTAATGACTGCATAAGCAAGAAAAGATATGTGCAGAAGCAATCAGTAAAATTTACTCTCAAGCCTGTTCCTATCTGATAATGATTTCTCAAAAATGATTGCTACACTGTCCATTAGAAGGTGCCAAATGTAGTCTTCACCAAAATGCACTTAACAATAATACATTATTTAAGCCCACACAGTCTGACTGAACAAAAAAATGTATCTAAAAGCATGCTTAATAATAGGATGAATATCAAAATCCAATACATTGAGTGGCTGCAGAACTACCTCTCTATCAACATTTTTAAATTGAAAGAAGTAATTTATATTGAAAAAGGGTATTTACCTCTGACAAATGTAAGGCAAATGAACTTACCCACTCCTCCCCTGTGTATCCACACACAAGCCGGTTTTTTATCTTCTTTTCTTTTATCACAAGCCAAGAACTTCATGTTGGAAAATTTTTGACTGCATTTTTAGCCAGTGAAATACCTTACTACATTCAACTTTTAACTTCAACAGCATTCATCCATCAATCAAAGGCAATATGTTTTGTACTTTGTACTTCTTCAAGATATACAGTTTTATTCAAAAGCATTAACTCTGGATAGTTTCTGGAATCACACATTTTACCTTGAGAATTTTGCTATAACATTTTTTTACCCCTGGTAAGGCTGGGAGAGTTGGTATACCTAATAAAATGATGTACTGTACATAAAGTGTAATTGTACTTTTGTCCCCTACTGTGTTGTCACAGATATGCAGAATTTACCCAAACCAGACTGTTTACTTTTATAATTTATAAACAATGGTATAAAAAGTAACAAACATTAAAATATTACTATAAATCAAAGAAATCTTATACACAATAGCAAATTAAGAGTGGCACATGAGGCAAATATACAGAGAAAATTTTAATTGACATGAAAATTGAGACTTTCTTTAGTCTGATAGCATTAAGATTTCTGAGGACATTTGCTGGATAGCAAACCTGGACTTGTATTTTTGTGTTTACTTCAATAATATAATAACAAAAGCCAAAGATTACATGAAGCCATAGCTGACATACCACAGGAAACATTTATCATCAACATTTATTTTGTAGCCAGAGGTGGCATGCTATTTGGTTAGTAATATCATCTCAGCTGCTTTTTCTTGGCCATATCAGCTAATTGACTCTGGAAGTTCAGAGTCACCTTGCTAGGTCAATATGCTATATCACACCAGAAAGGCACCAAGAGTTTTATCAATATAGAATAAGCACATTTTAAGAGCATGTATGTCATTTGAAATGACAGACATTGGAAATTGGAGGAAATCCATATTCATCTCTGTGTTGCTTTATTTTTCTTTTAACATGCCATGTACCCCCAAAAAAATATTACATAACACAGATGCCCCAGATACCCCCTGAGCTGATTTAAAAAAAAAATCCAGATCAACTTGTATCATTTAATCTATAGCTAAAAACCTTTTAAACAGGGCTTTTTATGATTCATTTCTGATCACATAAACTTGTTTAGTATTTATCAGCAAGACTAAAGCAGATCATATAAATCTTAAATGTATTTAGGGAATGCAAGTGTTCGTGTGACTGACAATACGTGGTCTTAAATATTGGTCATAGTGGAAGCTGATAAATCTTAAGTATCTGGCAAAGTAACTTCCAAAAGTCATTAAAATTCAAAATATTGGCGTCCTTTTGTCTGGTTCTCAAGTAATTTATTCTGAACACTAAATGTTGAATTTGCTCGCGGAACGTGATGCCCAAGAGTGCTAAGTGACCCCTTTCTGGGGTTACGATATTTTATAATAGAAGCTTTTCAGCAGTCTCGAAGGATTACAGAAATGCTTTTCATGAAAATATTACTTTACACTGGCGCCTAGAAAGTTCCATGAAATTTCGGGAACAAAGATAAGTGGGTGCGTTTTAATATTTTTAAGTGCTCTAAATGTGTCTGTTGTTAGATTTTGCCATTATTCAATCAAATCGCGCCGGGCAAACCCTTCGAAGCGAGCAAAACCCACAGTCTAAGATGCAAGACGGAAGCATTGTGGTTGTCGCGGTTTGTTAGTTTTGTTTGACTAAGGGAAAGAAATTATGTGATAGGCGTATATGTCTGATGTAAAAGCGTTTATCATAAATGCGATAGAGCTAACAGACATTTTAATCCCTTTTGAATTGCGAGAAAAATGTTACAACAGGGAAGCCAACATAGTGTTTCTCTCGCACGGTCGGGAATCCTTTCCGTGGATATAGATTCTAAATCCCTAAACTGCTAAATCGTGCCTCCTCCCATTTTGTAGTTAGAAATGGCTTGAATAAAGAACAATGGACTACAGCAAGGCCTCGGCGGGAGGCTTAATAGTTGTGTAAACATCTAGTCATGAACACAACTGCGGAAAACTTTGTGTCGACGTCAAGCACAACTTGGACTATCTCCCCTATGTCCGCCGAAGGTGCTAGTATTCGAGGCAGAAAGAGCCGGATGTGTGCTCGGCACAAAATGCATTTGATAACAACAACTCCATCTAGTATCTCTCTCGAATTATGCATTATTCATTTTCGCCGTGGGCATTTCGAAAAGTTATTCACATACTTAGGATTAGCAACAAAGAACAAAAACCTAAAAGGCACAATCCATTTCAGGCAAATTGGAAGTGACGGCTTAAACAAAGCCTGGAAGCCGTCCCATGGCGAACGAAGTCCATTTGCTATTGTCCAACGCATTGGATTCCGTTGAGGAATCGGCAATAAGTCGCTGGTGAATGATCATTTTGTTATTCCAGTACTAGGGTTTGAGCCTCGTATAGGTGCAAGGAATATGAGGTCTAAGGCCTGGGACAATACGATCTCCAATTAATTTTCCATTAAGGGCGACTTCGCTTGGAAATTGATGTCCCCTTAAAAGGTTGCTATTAGCAGCCATCCCTAGATAAGAGGCGATGCGTCTACAAGATCTGAACGGAAATTCGACACGTGTGATTAGCAATTATTTACCCCACAGCCAGCCCTTAACTGAAAAATAAAGAAAAACATCGGAATTTTGCGAGGCAGATTACGTTTCGTGTTGAGCTTGGCGCTGAAGAGCTCTGCTAAGCTTGAGCGATGCGAGCGCATGGAAGGGTACTCATGCGTGCATCGAGAAATTTTGCGGCGACCTTTAGCGCCTTTCTAATCCCCTATAGCTAGATATATTCCCTCCCTAAGCTGCTAAATAAACGAAAACACTTTTCACAGTAAAGTGAAGTGGATTTAAAACGAAGAGAAGCGAGGGCTGAGCGAATTTTATGTCCGTGGTCGTTTATTCTTGGGCCTAATTGGCCTATAATAGTAGGTAGGCCTTTATTTGCAGAAGTTATTAGTCGAAATTAGACTGACAATACTACTACACAGAACTAAAGCATACTGAATCATCACACCAACCTGGATTTGTTTGGTTCAAACACCGCCAGATCCCCGTCTGAAATTAAAGAACAAACAAAATTGAAATCCTAGAACACCGCGGCTCGCCATAAAGGATTTCTCAAGAGAGAAATTTCGACGAGCCGCGAGTTTTAGGATCTCGCGCTCGCTTACACTGACGAAGAAACCGCGAAATGACTTAAACATAACACAGAAGATTATCTAGAATTAGTATTCGCAACTTACCAAATGCCCCGGACAGTGTTTTGGTAACTCCTTTAGGTGGCTAAACCGTTTAGTCACGTCTGTTTGGGCGACAAACTGGGGAAAGAATCATAGAATACGACACATGAGAGGTGTAAGATCAGAATTGAGGCCAGCCGATTTCAATTTGAATTGAATTAAAATAAACTCGTATACGTGCAAAATCCATTGAGCGAAAGTGATGAGCGTATGCTCGCATCAGTAGAGGCTAAACCACTTTGAAGCTCATCTAACAAGAGTGATTACTTGTGTAGACTAACGCGGTACAAACAGCCAGTGGTCGTTCACGATCATCTCACTAAAGCGTCCCGTGGTGAACCAATAAAAGACTTCAAGTTAAAGTCGACAACATTTACCTTGTTGCAAGCGATCTTGCATCGTTTGAATCCGGACGCTTGCTTACAGCACAGGATATCTGGGAAGTCAAAATACAACCCAGTGAGACCTACAACATTTCCGCAGTAAGTGTGCGAGCTTTGGCAGCGAAATAAGGCAGTAGAATCGACAAAACTTGCACGCGAACTCAAGTCCGCCAGGACATTACCGAAATTTACATTCAATTTGAATGCAGGGGGATTCATTCGCGTGGTCGTCCTAATTATTTCTTCTGTTAAATCTACAAATCATGATTAATCCTAACAACTTAAAACCAACAGAGGATTTCGGCCTGCAAGATTTCGCGGCTCGGGTTTTTAGCATTCCAGAGCGCTGGCTGCGAAGAAATAGAAAACCTCCAAGCACCGTAAAGCAACGCTGTAGCGCGCTCGATTTGTGAGCGTTACAAGTTGTCGAATTAAGCGGGATTCCCTACCTTGATTCGATAATACAGCTTGTACAAGCAAAAGTGTGCTCAAAAGCACTCGCATTGTGCCGAGGAAAGGCCAACGACAACATTAGCTTCGTTGAAAACACTGCAATCTATCCATGAGTGGTGGTTGAGCATGGCTAGCATTAAGAGCGATGTCAAGACAGTGTTCTACTAGAGAACCTGAGCAACCAATGGCATCAAACAACCAATTAGCGGAAAAATTGTTCTAACAATGGGCGACCAATCAGAGCGCGCGAATCGTGTACGACGTGTGACGCGCCGTGATGTAAAGAAAGCCACTAGTTTGTTTTGCGTTGTGTGCTTTAATGGACAGCATCATACTGTTATGACAGCTCCGATAGTCGAATAAATGACATAGGTTATTGTTTGTACTACATTATCTACACCACCAAGAATTCACTTCATATTTTGCATAATGCACCTCAAAACAACTCGATCTCGAGCGAGTCACAAAGCGACCGAAGCGCGAGTTTTCGCGATCTCTAAGTTTCTGATCTCGCTGGGGTTTGTATATTTCTATTACTTTATTGAAATTTCGCCACCGTTGATTATTATATTTCACAACGTGAGTGCAAACGCCCACATGAAGATCGACGGAGCAAAGATCTTTGAATTCTAAATTGTAATCTAAAACCTAAAAGAATTCTAAATTTTCTTTGGCTCATTCAGCGGGTGAAGTAGCGAATTCTTGAGCGGATTAGGGATCGAAGCTATTTTGGATCATGCCATTCCTCCTATTGCGAACGAAAAAAACAACGAGTGCCGTGCTGGTTTAATGGAATAATTTTATTTAAGGATATTGTAATTGTTTTTGTGTTGATTTTTGCGGTGGTTTCGTGGTACATGAGCCCGTCGACTTATCTCTTCTGCCCACACGCGACCAAATAACGACATTTTTACAAAAAACGTTTTTTTTTTTTCCTTTGTCTGTCAAAATGAAAATTGTTGTCGTTTTTTGAACTTTCAATTTAAATGGTTCGAATGGATGAAGTTTGCGTTTATAATTACTCTTTGACACGTCTTTGGTTGTTTGATGTGCATGTGTCTGCTGGTGACTTCCGTTTTTTCAAGCTGAAATTGCGATGTCGATTCACAAAGAAAGCAGCACGACATTTGGGAAGGCATCAACTCCCTCTGTACACATACAGATGATAGCGAGCTCGAAGGGAGAGATGAATTGGACAGATAGCTCGATAAAATATGCAAACGTTTCCGATAAAATCCAACCATATCTGGCGATAGACATCTTTTTATGATTCTAGCAGGCTTTTAGTGTGTCTCAATAAATTTACATACAAAATTTGAAGCACTAGAAAGAACTCGACGTTTGGGAGCATTTCCCAGTTTTTAAATGGCCATCTTTTTAGTTTTTCATGACGTGAAATTAACTTCCCCTCCAGTTTACCAATAACTAAATCTCAATTGTAGTTCCCTTCTATACTTTGTGAATGTCCTCGCTTAATGATTGGCTGTAGAAGTTGTTTATTTGGTACTAAAGCTCTCCATTTCTAATGTAGATTTTAAGTATGCCCAAAGCGACGCCCGAGGGCCTGTGCGAGACAAAAAGGAAAATACATGAAAATAAAAGCGGATGTATTTCTCGAAAAAGATAAGAGCTTTTCTGCGCGAGTTTTCAGGGACACTTTCTCCGTTGATTTCTCTAACAACATTACGTCAAGCGTTTTTCCATTAAGCAATTTACAAACAATTGGCTTTTTTCAAGCTCCAATCGTTTCATAGACGGCGATAGCATCGAACAAAATAATAAGTAGGCTTTTTGCAGCTCTTAAATTCTCCACAACAAAGCAGATGTTTTTTCACGTTTCAAGAAAAGCCCCGTCTTTAATCCTCTTACCAAATATTATTACTATTTGTACTATTATCAGCATTTATCCTTTCTCCCGAGAAAGCTCCATTCCTTCATGTACAAAAGTACACAATATTTAGAAGAAATATTTGTTGTGAAGCATTTAAGTGATTGGCTGCCAAACAAATAATTATCTCGCGAGAAAGAGGTGTGAAACGGGTGGGAAACAATTTATCACACCACGCCCGCCCATATAAGTTGAATTTTATTGCCCTTTTACTTGGGAAAAAAATTCCAGTAGCTATCAAGGAGAGTTCTCAAGACAACTACATGTAAAGCTTCTTCGGAAATCATTGTAATTTCCTTTGGGATCTCAGAAATCTTGGAGGCTTTGATATCCTTAATGGAACCACTCGGTTTAATCCCGAAGGCGGTCACTTGCGCACTCCACTCAGCACACTTTAAGCAAAAACGTCTCGAAAATAATTAAGCAAATATTTTTCCCTTTTAGTCTGATAAGGTGGAAAACACCAGAACACGCAGAACAGCAATCTGAACAAAATTGACCGTGTTTTTCACAAGTTGCTGCTTCACAAAAGACTGATAAAGTCCATGTTTTTACATAAAAAAGAGCTGAAGTTTCTCTGTTGTTTCCTGGAATATATAATTGATAATCTTACAAAGGAAATGGGCGGATCTGTTCGAAGACAGATGTCAACCCACTTCGGACCTGACACGAGGCATTGCGTATACACCAGGGGACTCTTACTGCATTGTTACTGTGATTTTCATAATTCTGCGAACTCCCGCTCTAGTTCAAAACCCTCTCAAAGCCTGCATGAAATCACCCAGAGCTGTTCACTCGTTTTTGATTGACGGAAGCCAAACCGCGGTTTGTGTTAGTTGGCGTAGCAAAGTTCAGAGAATTTTAGAAATTACAGTCAATGGCAAAAATGTGCTCTTTTCAGTTAGACGAGCTCACTTTAGAACCTTTAGACAAGTGAATTTCTAGGACGCTCAATTACATTTCTCTTCCTTGTAAAATTTCTGAACCTTTTTTACAAAAGTCACTTACTGTGTGTAAAAGAACCTTTTGGATATTTTGTCTGCAGAAAAGCGTGAAGTCAAAGCAGGAACAAATCAAACAGCTTTTAAAAATCTCTTCGTTTTTCCGAGAGCCGTACTTGTAAATTACGTTAAGAGCCACTTATTTCCAAGGGGTCTTCTTACAGATATGTCTACTTCTGTATCAAAACTCCTGATCGTCAGAAAAAATATCTATTATCAGAAATCATGCGATCTGGAGTACGTACAGTATATTTGTTCTTCATCTCTGCAGTTTATTTGTTCTCTGGCTCTGCTATTCGCCAAAATATGATATACGCCTAGAAGAGACACTTGAGGTCTTAGAAAGCTAAGGGCCTCCCTGTACTGGAAATGCGAATTAAAAACTATTTGCATTTTTGGGTTTGCGTGACTCCGGAAGTCTTTAACTTCACAACCGTCGAAATAGGACACTTGTAATGACCACCTGAAACGATATTGGTGTCAATTTGCAAGAAGACCTCAGCACGAACTAGGAATCTGCTCAATATACTCCGGAAAAACCGACAAGGCATTCTTTCTCCGAATCAGTTCATGACATTGACTATCTTGGATAGAATTCCGAAGAGGGTTATCGCGCTCTCCATTCAAACGCTCCCCTTGACTCGCTTCGCATTTAATATTTCTATTGATGATAGTTTTGTTATTTTTGCTCGCTATTTGCTTATCGCAGCGGCATACACAAAGCCTTTTCGATACTGCTTTGAGGCTCCAGTGACCTCAAATGACAGAACGGAAGTGACCCTTCAGGTTAGGCCTACTCAAAGGCTTTCCGCCGCCACGTCACGTGGTTGCTACTTTTTGCCTTAGCCCTCTCATGGACGGGTCATTAAAAAGAAAAAAAACAGGGTGCTGGTGGGTTCAAAACAAAATAAACCAGCTGTTGAAGGTTCCTCGGAAAACGGAAGAAAATACAACTGACATGTATAAAGGTATAAAAAACATCGAGCCAAGGATAACGCCAAGGATAACGTCGAAATCGTAAAATGAATATTATAAGCTGTATCAACCATTCAATTTTATTATTCTCTTTTATAAAAGAGGCCATCCCAATAATATCAGACGCATATTAACGGAAACATTTGAGACAGATTGTGTGATGAGAAAGGTAAGAAATTTGGGGGTTCGGGCAACTCCATCCCCTGGTCAATTTAATGCAGATCTTAAAAGTATTAACCTAGTCTAAACGTCGAACCAGCGTCGTGCCGAACCGAAATATTGGATTGAGCTTGACGCTAGTGCGACTCTAATACGACGTTTAGAGCCAACTTTAAATTCGGTTCGACCAAGCTCATGGGATCACAGGGGCGTAGCCAGGGGGGTTCCGGAACCCCCCTCTCCCGCAGTGGAACCCCCCTTCACGCCTCTGTTCTGGACCGACTTACTACTAAAATTGTAAATATTTAATAGACAACAAATAAAAGCTCCAATAAAATGTCGCAAATTTCTTCAAACGCTAGTTTTTCCCCGAGATCTATGTGGAGTTTTTTATTTTTTGAATTTTGGAACCCGCCCCTCTCAAAGTGCTGGCTACGCGCCTAGGCTCGACATTCTCTGTCGCGCTATCCGGCCGACTGTAGCGCGACTTGGCTCTAATAACCGCCGTGCCATCGTCGCGCCGGCCGACTCTGATGCATAAATTGTAGAATAAAAAAAAGTGTTTTGCTAAGAATCCAGGCCTGTCACGTGGCCACAGGAATCCCCAAAACTTCGCATTGTCGGCTCCACTCTGGCTCGACGTTTAGAACTGCTACCGCACCAGCGCCGAGCCAAATTAGATTCAGTTCGGCGCGACGCTGGCTCGACGTTTTAGGAGGTGTGTGCATGTGTCAACCTCATTCCCATGGCCTTTCTTTTCAGGTCGTCCCGGATGTACCACCCAACCCGTTTTTTAATGCCCATTTTCTCCGTGCCTAAGTACCTAATCTATCGTCAATTCCAGCGGTGACCATGCCCCCCCCCCCCCCCCCCCCGGGCAACCCCCGCGGGATTTTGGTCATTTCTAAAAATAAAACTGAAAATTCCCCGCCCCCGGGCTAGCAAAAATGCAAAATACCCCACGACGGGGAACACAAAAGCGGAAAAATGACCCACCCCCGGGACAAGAAAAAGACGGTTAGATTCTATCGACTCTGCGTGACAAAGCTTCACAACAAAAACTTCAACTCCATTTATGCTGTCCGAGCATTTATAATTCGTTTTTAAATGTACTTTAGTTTTCTCGTCTTTGAACGACTTCTCATTTCACTGAAAGTGAGACAAAAGTGAAACTACGGTATTAGTACAATATCGGCATCCTAGGCCATTCGCGGTTGTAGCCATTTGGCTTCAAATTGTCCCCGGAATCTCTCAATGCGAAATTTACCTTTATTCTATTTGCAGAGCAACTATTTCGCAGTTATGTTATATGAGTTTTTTGCGAAATTGGAACTCTGTTTATAGTGTCAATTCATTTTTATTTTTCCACTGAGACGAAATTGCGAAATCTGTTTCTTCTCTATAGAAGACGTTAACTGCGAATGTGAAATGTGTCTTCCCCAAACGTGGTGTATACGGGCCATGCTCTGCATTATGTTTTATGTGGCGTTATTTTCTGTAACTGGGACATTGTAACTGCCAATCGATAGTTATTATAACTGGTGTTGTAGTTCGCAAAACCCGACGCGCTTGAGATGAGAAAACCAAAATTCCCCACCCCCCTCCCTCGTGGAAAAACAATTCCAGACCCCGGGCCAGCAAAATTTTCGAAATTCCCCACCCCAGGGAAGGCAGTGGTGTGCAAATGCCCCACTGTGTCCCGGGAGGGATGGTCACCGCTGGAATTGACTGATACATAAGTAAGAATGCTCTCGCTAACGAAAACGGTGGTGCTGAGCCAATCTTTTGTATTCACTTATTATTTTACGAGGTATTTCCTTTCAGGTGGTGGGAACGAGTTTGTCAGTGTGTTGCTCATGTTGCTAAAGTATAGGTCAACCGCCCACCAAGGGGGATGGTGGGCAGGGCCGTAGCTAGCGGAGTAAAATTTTTAGCGAAGTAAAATTTTTTGTGTCAACATGTGGGAAAAAACCTGCTTGCCCACCCAGGAAACACAAAGAATAACCAAGGCGTGCACCCCCAGACAAAATTTCTAGCTACGGCCTTTGGTGGGTTGTGGATCGAAAAGGTACATGTTCTTGCAAGCTGCCATGACAAGAGACGACCTTGAGCCTTAGCTTAATAGGGAGGACTATTAGATATAAAAATCCGCAAACGAAGTATTTTGCTAAGCTGGAACCTGAAAATCGCACCTGTCAACCAGTCAAACTTAAAAATATATATACTACTCTTCCCAGTAGACTGTTACACCTCTCGTTTTTTCAGCCCGGCGCGCACGGCTGTCTCAAATTCATCGCGTGCTAACCTTTTTATGCCACCACGTGATGGGTTGAAGGATTAATGACAGCTAAAATTAACAAAACTTTCATCTCTTATGTTTAAACCATTTCCGATCGAAATATCGGAAAAAACATTTGTACTCGATCGAACGGAACCCGATGTTACCACGGGAGGTGGTAGGTCCCGGGTTGTCCCACCCCACCTGTTTTTTTTTTAATGCCCATTTTATCCGTGCCCAAAAGGGATATGCATGGATGTGTTGCTCTCGCTATAAAGAAGACGACGGTGCTGAGCCTGAATCTTTTGTATTCATTTATTATTTTACGAGAATTCGCAGAAAAATGGCCATGTTTTACTAAAACGAGGTTGGCTGCGGCATACTCCACCCCATCGTGTCCCATTACTAGGCACAGACAGATTCTGCTCAAAAATTCTTTAAACGTTGCCGCAAAATACCCTCAAAGTTGCTCAAAAGTTGCTCAAATTCGAAAAAGTTGCTCACAGAATCAAAAAGTTGCTCCCCAAAAAAGAGCATTTCTTCACGCTTGTCGCCTGATTTATTTTAAAAACGACTAAGAATCACTCAACTCAACATCTCCATAAGATCAGGCAATTATATTCTAAACACCATATGACATCATTATACTAATCAATACGGTTGTTTAAAAAGAGACTCACTTGCCGCCATTCTGTTGGCTTAGTAAAAAAATGGGGAGTTTGTAGTATCAAACTCATACTATAATAGCTGCTGCTACTATTTTTGAAAGCAACAATAAGGAAGCCCTTTTAAGTTATGTCACCTCGGCCCCATTTTCTCTATCAATTTGAATAGGGTCTTCCGCCATTTTGCTTCTACTCTATATTTGGAATGTGATACCCAACGAGACACACATATCTTGAAGATACCTCTGAGCAGTGAGCACCCAAGGTGAAGAAAGTACTTTTTTATTATCTTTCTAGCAAGATTTTTCATTCTGTGTTTGATTTGAATGGCAAATGTATCACAAATTGCCATTTTGTTGTAAAAATTCAATAGGAAACAGCGGAAATGCGAAGAAGTTGCTCATCAGTTGAAAAAAGTTGCTCAGAATTGAAAAGTTGCTCAGAATTGAAAAAGTTGCCGAGCAGAATCTGTCTGTGCCTACCCATTACAGATATTTTGACCACTTTCCTAAACAATAATTTGTTTAACTGTTTGTCGACCTTTCATCATTTGTTCTAATTCAGGGAGCATCTCTATCTTTTGATGGCTCATTATATTCAGTGAGACTAGGGCTCACGTTCATATCAATAACACAGGCTACCTATGGTTTCAGAATTTATTGCGTAAAAACACAGGCTTACCATCCAGTCCAGTGGTTGACTTGCAGCGCACACCGCGATCTCTCGTGTTTACCTCATAATCATGACTCTCAAAATAATCAGTTATTGAATAAAGGTCAGATAAACTCTAGTTATGCAATGTCTTTGATGTCTCAGTGGGAAAAGATCGAAATAGTAGGGATTTATGGTACTTTTAGGTGGAGGGGGAAAGGAAGAGAGGGAGAGAGCAAGTTGTCTTTCCTCCGATCCTGCGCCCCCCGGGACCGCGTGTCTCAAAAATCCAAGATGGAGTCCGATCAGCGAACGGAACCGCCTGCATCTGACTCTCGATCTCTTTCCCTTCTTCTTGCCAAACAAATCCCGTGGGTGGTGGGTTGGGCCGTGGGTAATAGGCGATATGTACAAAACTCGCAAAATCCCTACCCCCTTGGGCACGTTTTGCTTACAAATCTCAACAAATCCCCTCATTCCCCTGGGGGAAGCCGCTGATACAAGCATTATCCGCCTCAGCTTCGCTTCGGTAGATAACACAAACCTCGGCGTTGACAAATCTCACTATCATGCTCAACCTCATCCAATAAGTGTTAATGATTGGCTAAATATGAGAAAGTGTGATTTGAAAGAATCCATTCCAGTGCCTATATCGTCGTCACAGGCGTGTTACTAGAGCGGTTTTCCGCATGGACTGTAGTGAAACCAATCGCAAAGTAATTACACACCAATTCTGAATAAAATGTATAGGAGTAACTACAAAGTAATTGCGAATTTCTCACGACAGAAGGGGCAAATTAGATTTAATTTGCCCCTGACGACAGTCTTCTGAAATCCAAAAATTACGCGCTTGACGCTATAGAGACACATTCGCCTTTGTCGCGGCGCCGCCATTTTGTTTCCAGAATGACCCGGTAAAGCAGAAAAACAGCAATGATCCAATCAATTTTTTTGCTTCTTAAAGAAGCTTGGTCAACTTTTGTACTATAAATCCCAGCATCAGGCTTCCAACATGAGCCAAAGTAGCCAAGAGCAAAACCCGCACGCTGCTTGGCCTCGTTTCCATGCTGAATAAATCGGCTGAAAATTCAAGAAGGCGAATTCACTCAGGTAAAATAATTTTGTTCGTGTGCAGATTTCTATGTGCGCAGCTATGGAACTAGGCTTACTTTCAAAACAATAAATGGTCTGGCCCCCCTTGAATTTTATAGACCTAACAGACAACTCCGTTCATCTTTTAAAAATTCCGAATTACAGCACGAACCCCCCCCCCCCCCCCCCCCCCCCGATATTTCGATTTTACCCCTAAAAGGTACCTAAAATGGCGTCGTTTAGTTGATTTTGACACCTAAAGGTACCAACAAGATGTATTTTCCCTTGTTATTTTCTCTCGTAAAGGGAAAATCACTATGACGTCATATCAAAACATTCTATTGTTTTAGCGCTATGAATCATGGTCGCCAGTAGCCTGAATTTCAGCCGTCTTTTCTTCCTACACTCCGAACGTTGCGGGAGAAAAAACGACTGAACGCCGACTTCCAAAAACGTGCCCAGGAGTTGCGTGATTCTCAAAATCTTGAGAATGGATGGTATTGGACAGTCTTTTTAATGAGCTACATTTATGCATAATTTTCAGCGACAAGAGAACTGCACTCAAAGGCAGAGACATGGTAACCCACAGAACGGCTAAAATTTATCCAGAAAAATATACCTCAGCCCGGTAAGAATATTATGTGTCTGTTACGAAAGGCCAAGCGATCTTAGGGAACCACATAAAGCGGCAGAATATTTTCTCCACGATTTTGCAGGCCGATAAATTAACTTGTCAAAAACAAAGCAAAACACAATGAAAATGTCATTCATGATGTAAAGCAAAGTTGTACGCTAGAATATAAGGACCCACATCTCAAATGGAACTTTTATTTGAACCAAGTTTCAGCTCTCTTGCTCATGTAAACAAACCATGACGTCATAGTGATATAGGGCAATCGGAAGAAAAATGTTTTACTGCGAGTCACGTGCCTTAGGGCCACGTGACCGCAGTAGATTGTCACAGACATGGGGCAGCCGCACCCTCCCCCCTCCCTGTTCATCCAGGTCGGGGCGGCCTTTATTCTAAGGGACCGACCATTGGAAAAGTGACTTGGCGGGGGGGGGGGGGCATTACGAAGTTGCTCGAATTTTTTTTTTTCTGGGCTTAGCGACCTGCAGGAAATTTTTTTTTTGCATTATTATTTTTTCGATGATTATTCCCCCGCACCCTATTTGACCTACCCTACCTGCGAGCATTGATTTCCTCCTCTCTTTGGCCGGCGGTAGCGAGAGGCCTTATTAAGAGAGGAGGAAATCACTGCTCACAGGGCATATTTGACCTAGTAGAAGACATTTTACAGATAGGGGTAATTATTTTTTTCTTTCGTTGCGGGAATTTTGATAAACGCATTTCATCAAGCGTAGATTAACATTCCGTTTTTTGTGTATAGTAAACAAAGCCTGTAGGTTTTATTATTTATGCGCGCAACTGTGCGCTGCAAATGACGAAATTATTATTATGCGTGAAGCGGTTCCAAATGACGAATTTCTATGCTATGTAACGTTGAACTCGCGCTTGTCTAAGTGGTCTTCTTTCGAACATAGTGACTGCCTGCCAGGCCGATCACTGCAGGGCATTTTCGGGAGAGTTTTTTTCCTCGGCAAGATACACTTGTTCTTAAGAACAAGTAAAACGGCGCAAGGGTAGTGTCTTGATTCATTGCGTGAGTTCTCACAGTTAGAAATTATTATTGAGTGAAGTATTGAGTGAAGTAAAGTAGAAAAATGCAAATGATAGACAAGTTGCCTGGAATAACTACTTGATGCAAGGACCTTGAAGCATGAATTTTTTTCCCTCTGCCGAAGCTGCTCCAATTTTTTTTTGTGATTATCGCTTGCTAGAATTTTTTTTTTTTTGCTTTGGGCCTCACATTACAATCACATTACCCGTGTAGATGAACTTTCATCAAGAGAAAATGATGTTTCCAAAAAAATATGCACAAAGGAAGATGTAAAAAAATCCTGTACGTCATCACAAGAAAAAAAAACATGCCTACCCCTTGGGCTAAAAAAAAAAAGTCAAATGGTCGGCCTCAGTAAAGCGCCTAGCACCAGAGATGAATAAGCGCTATCTGATCCTTATCTTATCTTCTCTTAACTAACGTGTACTTCTTGGTACTATCCAATGTCAGAAGCTCTTGATTCTTTACAAGGACGAAAGCGAAAAGTTATACTAAAGTTATACTAAATATATATTTTTTATGAACCTGACGGCCAGGTACAAACTGTTGAACATTAAGACTACTGGTAAAAGTTACGGCCTTATGTCCCACTGCACTTGGGGCGAAGAGGATAAGTAAGTAACGGGTAAAAGATGATCATGTAATAACATTTAGTTACTCACCTGCTTAAAAGTCATCCTAATTGATTTTACGTTTGCTTTTTCTCTTGAATTCTTAATCGTTATATCTTACTCTCCACAAATAAAGTTTTGTCGTTTCCCTGTGTTAGTTTACTGGTGCCGCTCTAACGGAGAGTCCTCATTGGTTGCGGTTTCTGACCTTGAGGTTCGGGTGTTAAAAACATCGAGTGTGCGTTTTACAGTTTAGGCCTGTTTACTGCGTTAGTAGCCGTGTGAACCAGCCAGAACATTATAATGCATTGTTGTTTGGTCTCCTTCGCGGCTTGGGTAGGCTGTGGTCGATTGGCTCATACGGTTCGCATTGCCTGACAGACAACGCAGGAAACTCCATAATGCTATATCGAGATCGCGTGTTACTGAACAGCCACGCACCTTGCTCACAAATGCGTTTCGTTGGCGTTGCCTTACAGAATTCATTGCATCAGAACACCCCATTCACACCAAAACCATGTTTAGTTAAACAAGGTTTTTCTTCAGCTCACATCATGCCAAGTTTGTTACTGCGATAAACTCTTACTAGCTAAATGATCACTTAGTAACATGTACAATACAGTCTATTCAGTTTTGCCCTTGGAACAGTATCCTCTTAGGAGATAATGATTTAAACCAGTTTAATTAAACTACCTTTAAACTAGTTTAAGCGCCGGTGTGAATGGGGTACAAGTTATATCTTTCTGATCAGAATTAGTTGACCTAATGCAAATGATCTGCGTATAGTTAGGTGCGAGCCTTTCTCTCGTTTTTATGGTAAAATGTGCTCGACAAGATTTTTTTCATTTCTCTCAAAATTTTGCCATGCTATCACAAATGGTTACGAAGTTGTGCATTGCGGTCACGGCGAGTCGGTCCTTTTACAGCTATAAGCCCTAAACAAATCTTGTCGGCTTAGGTACACCGGCAATTAAAAAAATCATTAATTTTTTTGCAAATGTTCCGAAAAATGAACTCGTGTTGGCACTCACATTTATATTATTATCAATGCAAATGCTCTGTACAGCTTTACGAACCTTTCTCCTGTTTTTATCGAGAATTTGCTCGACCAAAATATAAAGGTTTATTTAAATGGTTCTCTAAAGTTTGCTGGTATCGAAAAATGTGAGGAGGCAGTGCATTATTGGCAGAGTAAGTCCTTTAGCATACATAAACCCCTTTCTACACTTGTAAATCCCATGGTCTCCGTAACAGATAACTCAGCCACAAATCATATAGTTTGATTATAATTTTATTCGATCTGAAATGATACGATGGCGTATTACTTATCGATACCTATATTCTAGACGTACTGTATAATCCTTCAAAATCACAAATGAAAACTTACTTATGTGGCGGGTTTAAGTCTTGTAATGCTTCTTTGTGCCCTTTTGAGTACTGGTTAGCAGTTTCTGGTTAGCAGTGTTTCTTATCGACTTTTCACATGTATTACTTATAACATACTGAACTGAACTGAGTACACGACGCTAAGCTGCGTTTATGTCTTGTCAATCAAATGTGAATCTACTAACCGGTTTATTAATAGAAAATCAAATAATCTAATCACTAATTTGTTAACGAACGAAACATTCTCCGCCCGGAAAAGGGCGTTGTCCTTTTCCACTAGTTTATTCATCAAATCCCTCTACTGGGTGAAGAACTGCGATCTTTGAAATCGGCCTTTGGTATTCTCCCTCGGCTGTCTTCACCCTGACATTCCGTACTTTTCCATCTGGCCCTGGGAAGACCTCGATGACTCTACACATGGTCCACTTGCCTCTTGTCACTTTATTGTCGTCGGACAGGACTGAATGTCGCCAACTCTCACATTCCGCTTGTTTGCGTGCCATTTCTTTCTTGGAACAAGAATCGGGAATACATCCCTAGCCCAGCGCTTCCAGAACGAATCCACGATCTTTTGAACAAACTCTACTCTTTTCCTTGGAGTTCTTGTTTCTTTGAATGGACCCTGCGATGCTGTAGGTGAGGCACGTCCAAGCAGCATGTCGTTTGGGCATAGATAAGAACCGTCATCCGGGTCGTTTGGCAGGCGTCCGATTGGGCGCTGGTTCACGAGGTTGCCCGCTTCTAACAGACAGGTATATAATTCAAACGGGGTCAAAACTTGAGAACCGATGGCGCATTTAAGCGCTTTCTTGCATGACTTGACAAGAGACTCAACCATTCTGGTGTGGAGCCGCGGGTGTTACAAACTTCCATTGGATTCCTTTCTCAGCGCAGAACGATTTCAGCTCCTCTACATCCCAGTCTTCAATCATTTCTCTCAGCTCTCTCTCTGCTCCAACCATCTGTGATCCGTTGTCGCTCATGATCAGTGCGGGTTGACCACGAATCGAAAAAATCTTCGTAGAACTTGCATAAAATCCATTGTTGACAGATCAACTGCGAGCTCCAAGTGCACTGCTCTCGTGTTTAAACAGGTGAAAATCACACCATAATGCTTCATCTCTTTGTTTTCTTCCAATCTTCACATTGTAGGGACCAAAGTAATCACATGATGTATAATAAAATGGCGGTGTGTGCGGAGCGAGACGAATATCGGGTAGGTCGGCCATCACTTGGTTTTCTGGTGTATGCGCCATCTTTCTTCAGACTACACAGCGGTGTTTCACAGACTTGCTCAACTTGTTGGCCTTTAGGATCCAGTACTTCTGCCTGGTCTTGGCAGTTGTGGTGGCTACTCCTGGGTGACCGAATTGGTGTGCATGGCGCGTTATCAACAATGATATCCAGTGTGTATTCGGGAGCAGGGCAGGATGCTTGGTCTCGTAAGACGCGACGGCTCTATCCACTCTTCCTCCTACCCTTATGATGCCCTTCTCATCTATAAAGGGGCTAAGTGCCTTGAAGTCGCCTTTTGCCATGCGCGCATGAAGGTTTCTTTGCGCATTCTTTACCCAATATATTTCTGCCTTTTGTAGCTCTTTGGGTGTTAGCGGCCGTTCTTTGCCATCTTGCTCGTGCTTTCTCAGTCTTATTTTCTCAGCAAATCTTAGAATTCTTGCCGTCACTCGTATGAGTCCTCTCCAGCTAGAGAAGTCTTGCGGATTTATGGGGCCGTCGTTCGCTTCAGGGCTTTCGGTCACTCGTGTCTGAAGTACTGCTTCCGCTCGGCGACGTTCCATTTGTTCATCGGGGGGCGTCTGTACTGTATCTTGTTTTGGCCATTGATCTTCCGGCAGTTACAGGAACTCAGGTCCGTTGCGCTATCTTCCACTCAGATCAGTCGCAGGGATGCCTCTGGATAAATCATCGGCTACGTTCGATTCACCTGGGAGATGCCTCCATTGACTTGGATCACTCTTGCTTTGGATTTCTCCCACTCTCGCTGATACAAAGGGTTTAAACTGTCGTGATGGGCTTCGTATCCATGCCAACACGATAGTACTGTCAGTAAAAAACTGAACAGCCTTGAACTGAATTCTTGATTCCTCCTGGATTGTGTGCGCTAAACGGGAAGCGAGTACAGCTGCTTGCCGCTCGAGACGCGGAATGGTTAGCTGCTTTAAGGGTGCCACTCGTGACTTGGCGGCTACTAATCTGACATCATAGTTCCCGTCCGGATTTTTCTTCCTGATATACGCACAGCTTCCAAAAGCTTCCGTTGATGCGTCTGAGAACACGCATAAGAGCGGTGGTTCTGCAGCTCCTTGTGTGAGAAGACATCTTTTAAACTCGATTTTATTGAGGTCTTTCAGTTTTTCAAACATACATAATAATAATAATAATAATCCATTTCTTCTTCACTTGTACTGATAGCTCGTCATCCCAGTCGACTCCCATTCTCCACAGGTCCTGCATGCCGATTTTAAGGCGAATCGTGAACGAAGCTGCGAGTCCAATAAGGTCATATGTCCTTGCGATTTGTCCAAGCAGCAATCGCTTCGTCAATTTTAACTCTTCTAGGCTTTGATGATCCATGGCAAGCTTCATTAGATCTGACTTTACTTTAAGAGACACGACTCCTAGTACCTTCTCTTCTCCTTCAGGCTGGAATACTTTCGTTTCATCTTCGTTATTGTTTCCTTCCACTAACGCTTCATTCGAGATCCACTTTTTCACACTGAAGCCACCCTTCTTGAGAAATATGTCCATCTCTGCAGATAACTTTCTTGCCTCGTTCAAGTTGTTTACTGAATGACAGATGTCGTCCATGTACACGTCCTCTTTCAGCACTTTCGCTGCTTCTGGGTACGAATCTTCTCTCTCCTCCGCTGTCTTTCTGAGGGCTATCTGAGCCATGGCTGGCGCCGGCTTGTCTCCAAATGTCAACACTGTTTTTATGTAGACGTCCGGGGGTTTGTCGGTCTCCAGCTTACGCCATAAGTAGCGGTGGACATGCTGATCCAGATCCGGTATCAATATTCTATGGTACAACTTTGACAGATCGCCTATCAACGCATATTCTTTTTTCTCGAAACCGCAGCAAAACCCCAAACAGATCGTTTAACAGGTCTGGTCCTTTCATCCAATAGTCGTTAAGCACGTGACCCTGGTAACTGGAGGACGTATTAAAAACTATGCGCAGTGGGGTACTTGAGCTCTCTGGGCGCTTGACTTCATGGTGACTGATTTAGTGTACCGGACCTTGGTGGTTCTTTATCTCATCTTAGTCAACTTCCGGGCAAACTTAAGTTCACACATTTCGTCCATCTGCTTCTTTTAGGCTTCCGCATGTTCTGGGTTCTTCTTCAGGCGCCGTTCTGTTGCTTCTAGTTTCTTTATGGCAGGCTCTTTGTTGTCTGGCAGTAACTTTGGGTCCTTTTTCCACGGGTAAGGGATGAGCCACTGATCATTTACTTTTTGACATGTTCTATTATAGCTTGCGCTTGTCTTTCAATTCGGGATAGCTTGTTTGCGTCACAGGTGCACGGCTGAACTTCAACTCCCATCACTTCTGTCTTCCAAAAGTGCGTCAGGTCAATCGGTTCTGCTAAGCGTACATGTAGAATTCCGTGATTTCTTTCGTTTGACATGACGAACCTCCAAAAATCACCAATCCGGGTGGGGTCTGGCGGGCTACCACTTGATCTGCTTGCTTAGTTGGGCCCGTGTGCATGTGGGCGTGGTCGATTCCAATGAGTAGATCAATTTGACCTTTTCCGCGGCGGATGCGCTCTTCTAGTCTCGCTTTCAATGGCGCCAACTGAACTCTCGCCACCTCGTCACTGATGCTGGGAATTCCTACTGCTCGAATAGTGAAACGTGAACCACCTTCAACGGATGAAACGGGTATCTTGTATTCTTTAGTCGCTATTGTTTCCTCTTCTCCTCCGACTTTGGTGATTGTTATTGACGTGTATTTTCCTTTTAAGCAAAGAGATGCGGTGGTGTCGTTTCGGATGAGACTGATTTGCGCGCCTGAATCCAACAGTACATTGCCATGTTTTAGAATACCGTTTTGACCTTGAAGCGTTGCCGTTACCACTGGAAACAGAGTTCCATTGTCTTCGCGTGCCGTTGCCATATTCACAGGATTCATCGTTTTGTGCAATAGCGGATGATGAAAGAACTCACATTCCTGGCCATCGTCCTTCTTGTCACACTTTTTCCTTCGAGTGCAGTTACTAGAGCGATGGTTGCGCCCTGCTTGCTTTAAACAACTGAAACACACATGATTTTCTTTAGCCGCTTTCATGCGCTCGTCTTGTTTAAGGCCGGCAAACTTCTGACATTGATCTGGCCAGTGCGCATTGGACTTGCAGTGCCAGCACTAGTAAAGTTGGTTCTTTCCTGCTCGCCGGCTCTTAAGTGGTGGATTCCTCCTCGATTTGTAGCGCCGCTTCGTACCGAGGCAGTGGCTCTCATTCTCGATAGTCATCTATGACAAGAGCTCTTGCAGTGTAACAAAGTTACTTGTACTAGGACTGTTTGCGCCGAGTTGACCTTTTGGTCGAGGGTCGAGGGTACCTAGTCGAGGGTCGAGGGTGGACATGTCGAGGGTGAGGGTAGCTGGTCGAGGGTAGCTAAAAATGGCTCAAATTTTCTCCCGGAATATTGTACACAACTGGAGATTTTTTACCGATACATTTGTGTCCGCGTCCGCAATCTGTCGTGTTTATCAAGCGGGCACATGCAATATTTTTCGGGAACTGCGCCGATAAATACGAAGCCAGTGGAAACTGCAGTCTCATTTCGCCCAGTTATGTTCAAGTTTAAAGCTAAACTAAAAACCTTTTGTTTGTTTGTACCATATAGCTTCTATGCATAAAAAACATAGCAGCATACGGTACGTGTTTGGCACTACTCTTTTCCGAGTTGACGTGAGTTTTATATCGAAAGTAGCTCTAGTGGTAGTTCATATAGTCATGTATCTCAAAATTCGCAAGTAATTCGAAATAGTTTTCCCTTCCAGCTGTTTAAAATGGGTCGTAAATGTTGTCCGTCAGCTGGCCTGACCGCCATTTTGTTTTGAGGAAACTCTGCCTGTGGATCGTTCCATTGACCTTGACAAGTAGCGTTATCTCCCCCGGTGTGCGAAAAATGTAACGTGTAACGTACATACATCATCTGCAACGCTTAAATATTTTCTTGTGAACTTGTGTAGGATAGTCTGCGAGAAAATGATATTGGAGACGTATTCCATGTCTCTCCTGGTGTTTGATATGGAAAGAGTTGGACCGAGAGACTTTAGGAACGTGAAACGAAGCAAAATTGCGGACGCTGACACAAATATCACGAAGGTGTGAAAACAACCCTAAACAATCTCCGGTCTTGTGTATTATATTCCACGAGAAAAATTGAGACATTTTTAGTTACCCTCGACCAGTTACCCTCGACATGTCCACCCTCGACCCTCGACTAGGTACCCTCGACCCTCGACCAAAAGGTAAACCCGTTTGCGAGTGCCAGTGTCATGTTTCCCTAATTCCCCTTTGTCTTGGCCGGAAATTCCGATCATAGTTTCGCCCTGATGAGTTGGTGAAACAATCGAATGTCAATCTACTAACCGGTTTATTAATAGAAAATCAAATAATCTAATCACTAATTTGTTAACGAACGAAACACTACCCTTTATTGCCTAAGTACACAAAAACAAGTTTTCTGCAATAATTTTTTTCCGAGGCTCTCATAAAGAGCGCGGTAAAATGAGAGGATGTCACAGCTATAAAAGGTACGCTTTTATCTTACTTTTCGCTGGAGTCGCCCTGGGCTGCTTTTTTATTCTACAGCAGCTCCAACAGAAATTTGATGGTTACACATTGTTCACGGGCGAGACAGTCGAGCCCGTCGTAGCGGGGAAAAGCGAGAAAGACTCACCAAAATTTATCTACCTTACACAAACGGAAAAGTGCTTGCCAAAGCGATACGTCGGCGAGGGAGCACTGGGATCGTCAGCGTTTTGCAAGTGCGATGTCATTGTCTTGAGTTATAAAGAAGAATGCTTCGACAATTTGTCCCATTTATATCACATTTCGTACTTGTTCATGCAGAATACTACATGGAATACTGGACGAAATGCAATTTATAAATTAGCAAGGTCGAGGGAGAAACAGTACTTGTATTATATATTTCTAGATGACGATTTAACGCTTTCTTTCAACTCACGTATCTTTGCTCCTACTCCTTTGACAAATACCACTCCTTGGCGAGCTTTTGAGCAGTTCCTCGTGGACTACGAACCAACCGTTGGACAGGCGGGAGACTATGATCGCAAAACCTACGAAATGTGGAATAACAATCGTCGAAAACTTTGCAGAAATAAAAGCGCGACCAACAGCAGTACGCTTTATCTTCCAATCACGCACTTTGACGCGTGTTTCAACGCTTTTCATCGCGAAGCTATTGATCATTTATTACCCTATACAACAAAATACGATCATTCCAATTGGTGGTATAGTCAGAGACGTGTAACAACTGTTACAGAATTCAAATTCCGGGGGCAGGTATGGCTTTTTAGCCCAATATATGTATCGAACCATCTACATAGAGCGTACCCTCGTGACAGCAGGAACGCCGCTAGAATTTGGTCGGACTTTGTTCGTGAGATGGCGAAGGAACTACCGAAACAGTTTCAGAATTCATCTTGGGTGAAAGAATTCTTGAGAGATCCTGTACACTACTCGGAGAATTCGCCTTCGGTTTGTTTCGACTTTAAACCGCATCATCCCATAGTTCCATATAGTCATTTAAACATCACGATTTAAAAAGAACAAACGGAAAGGCGAAGTGTTATCGCAGTGGCGGATCCAAGATTTAATAAGGGGGTTCCGTTTCTTCTTCATTCCTACAAAGACTGGTAATATATTAGCGAGCGGTCTGGGTATCACAATAGTGGCGTATTATCCGGGCTCTAATGATCATTTTGGCGGGCTCTAATATATTAGAGCCCGCGCGAGTAAATCGGCGTTATGATGGTCGCCATAAATTCTCATTTTTGTTTGTGAATCTAAAAAGCGCGCGGGTATAGGTAGCAAAGTCAACATTTCCCTATCGTTTGTTCTCCAAATGAGGGACTTCAAGGAGTCAAGCATACAACCCTCAAGTGAATGAAGGCATCAATTCCAATATTGCGGAAGCCGAAAAACCAAGGGGTGACCATTTCACTGCGTTTCACTGCGGTGGACTTAGGATGCTATAAGTATAGCTTCACCGTTTGCAATTAATTAAACAATATTTCCATCATAGTTCCCGTTAAAATGTGTCGTTAAAATTTCCTTATAAGGACGTTTCTACTTACCATCTTTGGAATTCCAGAGGTTTTCCTAGCTATTTTCTTACTCTAAATTAAAAGTTCGTCATCAAAACTTGCTGATTTTGAAGAGGACCGCTGTTCTTGTGGGTATTGACAACAACGACACATCTTTCTTGATATGGGTCTCCATAGCAACAAATCTTATGACCTATGACCTCAAATTAAGTTTTTGAAAGGAAAGGCCTTGTATTCAAACGTTTATTGGAAAAACTCGGTTGAATTCCAACAAGCAAAAACAGCCTCAAGTACCACAGCTAACCCCTGAAGAAAAGGCTCGGCATTTACGAGAGAACAGATGCTTTATATGTCATAAGATAGGCCACCCCGCAAGAGACTGCAAGTCCAAAGAGGAACAGAAGTCACAAGAAAATAAGAAACCGCATAAAGCTGCTGGAGGCGTACAGACCCCAGGTGGACGCAACAAGGAAGCGCATTAGAGAAGTTACAGCAGTGTGTAGAAGATGGACAGCTCAAGCTAGCAAATGGAGACCAAGTTCCGTTTGTGCTCGGGGCATGTGACAAGCATCGAGAGAGCCCTACAGAGAATCTGCCGGTTGCTGATGGTTATGTCAACAACGCCAAGATATACGTGTTCTACGAGATACCGGATGCAGCAGTGCCGCAGTGCGTCGAAGTTTAGTATCTGATGACCAACTCACGGGCGAGGTTCATTTGTGTGTGCTGATTGACGGGACCGTGCACAAGTTTCCCATAGCCCTCATCACAATCGACACGCCATTTTACGCGGGAAAACTAGAAGCAATGTGTATGATGTCTCCTATTTAAGATCAGGTAATAGGAAACATTCCCGGTTCCAAAAGTCCAGCCGACGTAAACAGACGCCTAGAAGTAAAAGAAGACGAAGACGGCCAAGAAAAGAATGAAGTAGAGCGAAAAGAAGACGTCAAAGTAAAGAAGAAAATAGAAGAAAAGAAGACGCCAAAGACAAGAATGAAGTAGAAGAAAAAGAAAAAAACACCAAAGGAAAGATTGAAGGAAATGAAGAAGATAAAGGAAAACTCGAAGAGAAAAAGAACAAAGCGGCTGCTGTTATTACACGAAGCCAGCAAAAGCAAGAAAAGCCATCCTTCAAACCGCTGCAAGTACCCAAGTCTTCTATTCCAGATGTAAGTCCTGAAGAACTCAGCAGAGCGCAGAAAAGTGACGCATCTTTGTCGAAGTTATGGGAGAAAGCAAAGAGCCAAGCTACTTACAAGACGCGAGGAGAAGGAAAGTTTTATTTAGAAGACCGGAAAGGTATACTTTACAGGGTATATGAAGACAAATGAGGAGCCGTGAGCCGTCAAGTTGTTGTGCCAAAGCCTCTGCGTGAGCAAGTTCTCAAGTTAGCACACGAGTCCATAGTGGGAGGACACTTAGGAGTCAGAAAGACGACAGATCGAGTGACCAGCAACTTTCATTGGCCTGATGTAGCTGGAGACGTGACGCGCTTCTGTCGATCATGTGACATGTGTCAGCGGACGATCCCTAAAGGCAAAGTTAGCAAAGTCCCCTTGGCAAGATGCCGCTGATTGAAGAGCCATTTCACAGAGTGGCTGTGGATCTTGTGGGACCATTAGCACCGAGATCAAAGAAGGGAAATCGATACATCCTTACAGTCGTCGATTACGCAACAAGATACCCTGAGGCGGTGGCACTTCCTGACATCGAGACTGAACGAGTCGCTGAGGCGCTGTTCGGAATCTTTACCAGAGTTGGATTTCCAAGAGAGGTATTACGCGATCGCGGAGACCAGTTCATATCCGACCTGATGAAAGAGGTGTGCCGCCTTGTGAGTATGAGACAACTATTCACCACGCCCTATAACCCCAAATGCAATGGTCTTTGTGAGAAGATAAACGGGGTCATGAAGAGTATGTTAGTGAAGATGTGTCAAGAGAAACCCAAGTCGTGGGACAGATATCTACCAGCAGTCATGTTCGCATACCGTGAAGTTCCACAAGCAAGTACCGGATTCTCCCCGTTCGAACTTCTATACGACAGAACAGTGCGTGGCCCGATACAGATCCTGAAAGAGTTATGGACCAGAGAGCAAGAAAAGACTGAGACAAGGAACACATATTAGTATGTGTTGGACCTACGCAATCATTTAGAAGAGACATGCAAGTTAGCCAGAGAAAGTCTGTACGAAGCACAAGGCGAGCAAAAGAGTTACTATGACAAGAAAGCAAGGTCAAGAACGTTTCAAGTAGGCCAAAAGGTGCTCGTGTTACTTCCGACGGATAACAACAAGCTCACCATGCAATGGAGAGGTCCTTACACAGTAAAAGAAGTCATCAACAAGATGGACTACAAAGTTGAAGTCAAGGGTAAAACCAAGGTCTACCATGCAAACTTACTGAAGAGATAAGAGGGAAGAGGAAACTAAAGATGCTCTACTGCCTAAGGGTGAAGAGAATGACAAATCAAGTAAAGAGAAACAACCGCCAGCGCAGAAAGCGGCTGCTGTCGCTGTAATCGACATAGATCAGACCGAAGAAGAGGAATTGTTGGTGCTACGACCAACCAGTGTCGAGACATACAAAGATGTCAAGTTAGGCGACAATATGACAGAGCAACAGAGAGAAGAAATGAAGAGACTCCTGAAGGACTTTGACAATATCTTCACTGAGCAACCAGGCAAAACAGAGATCGAGAAACACAAGATAGAGACAACGGTAGGAGAGCCCATTCGCGTGAAGTTTTACAGGATGCCGTACACCACACGAGAGGTCATAAAGGAGGAAGTAAAGTCCAGGCTGGATGCAGACGTGATCGAACCTTCCAACTCGGCATACAACTCCCCTATAGTAATCGTGCAGAAGAAGGATGGCAGCAACAGATTCTGCATAGATTTTCGCCGCCTTAACCTCGTCACCAAGTTCGACAACCAACCCATGGGTGACACAGATGATATCATGGCCTAGCTTCAAGGAAACAAGTTCTCAAAAATTGACCTCAGCAAAGGCTACTGCCAGAAACCGATGGACGATGATTCCAAGGAGAAGACCGCCTTCACCACTGAGGATGGATGTTACCAGTTTAAGCGCATGCCGTTCGGCCTGGTGAACTCCGCCGCAACCTTTAACCGGATGATACGAAAGGTGATAAAAGACGCTCCTCACGTGGAACACTACGTAGACGATGTACTAGTCCATACAGACGACTGGCAGACGCATCTCGAAGTAATAGAGCGAATCAGATCAGCGGGATTTACTGCCTGACCTTCCAAATTTTCAATGGAACGGGACACCGTAGAATACGTAGGACACAAGATCGGAGAAGGAAAAGTCTGGATGGAAACAGACAAGCTCACTCGGATTGTGGAAGCACCAGTACCCACCACCAAGAAGCAAGTGCGGGCTTTTCTGGGCCTGTCAGGTTACTACAGAAAGTTCATCCCGAATTACGCTCAAGTGGCTACCCCTCTCACGGATCTCACAAAGAAAGGACAAGCAAACAAAGTAGATTGGAGAGAAAAGCGGGTTATGCTCTATATACCAAGTCCTGTATTACGTCACAGGTCATGTGATAGCACCAGAAATGTTGAATTAATCTTTTTGCACACAGGACAGTAAGACACAAGGTGGGTCACATGTGTCAATGGGTCAGTTGGGACAGTAGTGGGTCAGATGTCAGACTGACCCATTGTCCCAACTGACCCACTGTCCCAACTGACCCACTGTCCCAACTGACACACTGTCCCAACTGACACACTGTCCCATCTGACCCACTGTCCCATCTGACCCACTGTCCCAACTGACCCACTGTCCCAACTGACCCATTGACACATCTGACCCAACTAACCCACTGTCCCATCTGACCCACTGTCCCATCTGACCCACTGTCCCATCTGACCCACTGTCCCAACTGACACACTGTCCCAACTGACACACTGTCCCATCTGACCCACTGTCCCAACTGACCCACTGTCCCAACTGACCCACTGTCCCATCTGACCCACTGTCCCATCTGACCCACTGTGTCAACTGACCCACTGTCCCAACTGACCCACAGTCCCATCTGACCCACTGTCCCATCTGACCCACTGACACACTGTCCCAACTGACACACTGTCCCAACTGACCCACTAATAATAATAATAATAATACTTTTTTATACACGGTTATTACATTCAGCTAAAAATCTAGAAATACTGGTTTACAAGTAAGCCGTGTGTCATTAACCTATACATTTACAAAATAAATATACTCAAAAGTAGAAAAAGACCCGAAACCCAAACCATTATATACATATCCCATCCCATGTAACAAAGTTATAAGACTAATTACACTTAGCAAAGTTGTTTCTAAAACTAAAAATAGATGGAGCATCTCTAAGGTTATTAGGAAGAGAGTTCCATACTGCAGCTCCGCGATATGAAAGGCTACGCTTCTTAAACTCAGTGTTGGGCTTTGGTAACGTTAGATTATTTTCGACTCCACTCAAGCCATAGTTATGGTGTTCAGAGGTTTTATGAAAAAGTTCAGATAAATACGAAGGAGTCAGCCCATGAGTCACTTTGTTCATTAGGGTAGCATCGAAGCGCAGCCTTCTTTGCTCGGGAGTTTCCCAATTAGAAAATGAAGGATTTCCGAGGCTGCGGCGTCAAAAGGTGCAAATGTAATAATGCGTGCGGCGCGATTCTGAAGTTTTTGGAGTCTATCCTTTAGAACCTTACCACAACTGCCCCATACCGACGAGCAATAATCAAAGTGAGGAAGAACAAGTGAATTATAGATGTCGAGAAGTGTATGAGGTGGTACAAAACGCCGCACCCTACGGATAACCTTTAAGGCATTAGAGATTTTGAAAATCTTATCAATTTGACTACCCCAGGCCAGCTTTTCGTCGATTTGGACTCCAAGGGAGGTCTTACATGACACTCTTTTAATTGTAGTCCCTGATAATCCAATAACTGGGTCCCCTTCCAATGCCGCAATTCTTTGGGCTGAGCCTACTATCATGTATTCGGTTTTCGCCTTATTTATGTGTAGTCGGTTAGCCCTTAGCCACCTATCAACACAGTTTAGCTCCTTATTCAATTTGGTCTCTATGTCATGAGAGGAAGATCCAGTTATTGAAATATTCGTGTCATCAGCATACATGTTTGAGATAGCATCACAAAGACAATTTGGAAAGTCGTTAATATAGAGAATAAAAAGGAGAGGCCCATATACTGAACCTTGGGGAACCCCATGAGTAATGTTTCTTTGTTTTGAGCTAACCCCGTTAACTGAGCAATACTGATAGCGATCGGATAGATAGGACTGGAACCACGATAAAGTACTCCCTTTGACCGCGTAGAGAGAAAGTTTTCTTATTAAGATATTATGGTCGACAGTATCGAATGCCTTTTTGAGATCAATAAAAAGAATTCCATTTAGAAGGCCCTCATCCATATTAGTCAGCCATAAATCAACAGCTTTCGGCAATGCAGTAAGCGTAGAATGCATTGGTCTGAAACCCGATTGCTCTGAAGCAAAAAGTTGTTTATCGTGAGGTAATCATAAAACTGGTCAAAAATTATTCGCTCAAAGACTCTACAAACGATTGGTAAGATGGAAATTGGTCTATAGTTGGAAGGATCCGAGTGTTGCTCAGCCTTGTAAATAGGTGTCACTCGAGCACCCTTCCAATCATTAGGAAAGACTCCCTTCTCTATCGATCTATTAAAAATTCGAGCCAATGAAAACGAGATAACGGGTGAGGCAGACTTGAGGAACTTTCCAGGAGTTTTGTCTGGACCTGCAGCCTTGTGAGCAGAGAGTTGTGAAAGAAGATTAAAAACATGCTGCTCATAAATATGCGAGAACCGGAACAATTGCCCCGCAGGGGCTAAATATTCCTCAGGTTGCTCCCCATTTACCAACGCAAGGTCACGTGAAAGACTGGATCCCACCTCAGAAAAATGGCGATTGAATTCAGCAGCAATTTTGTGTGGGTCAGCAGTTTTTTCTCCATCAATAACTAGTTCATTTACACTAGCTGAGGCGCTGCTTCTACCCAAAAGCTGATTAATCGTCTTTCATGTATCCTTCACATTACCTTGCGTGGTACTAAATTTAGCGGAAAAATAATCTCTTTTAGCCCTAATCACCTCAGAATTAACAGCATTTTTTGCATTTTTATAGGCCCTTCGTGCATGCGTAGATCCTGTGCGCACTGCAATTTTTTTCAATTTGTCGCGGTTAATCATTACCTTTTTTAAGTTTTTGGTTAACCGCGGGTGGCGACGACTGCTAACGCGCTTGGTGCGCAATGGTGCATGAACGTCTACAACTTGCAAAAAAAGTGTTTTCCATCTGAGCCACATTTCATTAGGATCATCACAGCCCAAAACTGTATCCCATGGCAGCTGATCAAGGTCACTGAGAAAATGGTTTTCATCAAAATTTCTAAGGTCTCTAGTTTCTATTATCCTAGGACTACCCCTGGGAATGCGAAACTTTCTGATAGCAAATACTAAATTATGATCACTAATAGTTAAATTACAGCTACCTTTAGAAATGATCAAATCCGAATTAGTGGTTGCAATATGATCAATCAATGTTTCTGAGTCCTCTGTGATACGAGTGGGCATCTCAATTTATTGTGTATATTGATAGGCATCATAATAAAAAGACAGAGTCGTTGTCTGACTGTCTGGTTTCAAAAGGTCGCAATTACTATCAGTTAATATAATAGATTCAGTTTCCTTAGAATCAATAAACCTCAGAAAATTTTCAAAACGAGACAGCACCGCGATAGGAGAGTCTGGAGGTCTATACCAAGAACTAATTAATATCTGCTTACTAAACGGTTGCGAAATCTGAATGCAGACAAGCTCTAGATCTGAGTACTCCGGTAAATTGACTTGTGAGTAATTGAGATTATTTTTTATAAGTATCGCTACTCCACCCCCTTCGCGGTCCCTAATTATAGAGTAGCTATTTATGTAAACTTCAGCATCAGGAATGCTAGAGTCCAGCCTAGTTTCGTCCCAGCCTAGTTTCGTCCCAACTGACCCACTGTCCCAACTGACCCACTGTCCCAACTGACACACTGTCCCAACTGACACACTGTCCCATCTGACCCACTGTCCCAACTGACCCACTGTCCCAACTGACCCACTGTCCCATCTGACCCACTCTCCCAACTGACCCATTGACACATCTGACCCAACTGACCCACTGTACCATCTGACCCACCGTCCCATCTGACTCACTGTCCCAACTGACCCATTGACACATCTGACCCAACTGACCCACTATCCCATCTGACCCACTGTCCCAACTGACCCATTGACACATCTGACCCAACTGACCCACTGTCCCATCTGACCAACTGTCCCAACTGACCCACTGTCCCATCTGACCCACTGTCCCAACTGACCCATTGACACATCTGACCCACTGTCCCAACTGACCCACTGTCCCAACTGACACACTGTCCCATCTGACCCACTGTCCCATCTGACCCACTGTCCCAACTGACGCACTGTCCCAACTGACACACTGTCCCAACTGACACACTGTCCCATCTGACCCACTGTCCCAACTGACCCACTGTCCCAACTGACCCACTGTCCCATCTGACCCCACTCTCCCAACTGACCCATTGACACATCTGACCCAACTGACCCACTGTACCATCTGACCCACCGTCCCATCTGACTCACTGTCCCAACTGACCCATTGACACATCTGACCCAACTGACCCACTATCCCATCTGACCCACTGTCCCAACTGACCCATTGACACATCTGACCCAACTGACCCACTGTCCCATCTGACCAACTGTCCCAACTGACCCACTGTCCCATCTGACCCACTGTCCCAACTGACCCATTGACACATCTGACCCACTGTCCCAACTGACCCACTGTCCCAACTGACACACTGTCCCATCTGACCCACTGTCCCATCTGACCCACTGTCCCAACTGACGCACTGTCCCAACTGACACACTGTCCCAACTGACCCACTGTCCCATCTGACCCACTGTCCCAACTGACCCATTGACACATCTGACCCACTGTCCCATCTGGCCCACTGCCCCAACTGACCCACTGTCCCAACTGACCCACTGTCCCATCTGACCCACTGTCCCATCTGACCCACTGTCCCAACTGACACACTGTCCCAACTGACCCACTGTCCCAACTGACCCACTGTCCAAACTAACCCACTGTTCCAACTGACCCACTGTCCCAACTGACACACTGTCCCAACTGACACACTGTCCAATCTGACCCACTGTCCCAACTGACCCACTGTCCCAACTGACCCATTGACACATCTGACCCAACTGACCCACTGTCCCATCTGACCCACTGTCCCATCTGACCCACTGTCCCATCTGACCCAATGCCCAACTGATCCATTGACACATCTGACCCAACTGACCCACTGTCCCATCTGACCCACTGTCCCAACTGACCCACTGTCCCATTTGACCCACTGTCCCATCTGACCCACTGTCCCATCTGACCCACTGTCCCATCTGACCCACTGTCCTATCTGACCCACTGTCCCAACTGACCCACTGTCCCATCTGACCCACTGTCCCAACTGTCCCATCTGACCTACTGTCCCATCTGAACCACTGTCCCATCTGACCCATTGACACATCTGACCCAACTGACCCACAGTCCCATCTGAACCACTGTCCCATCTGACCCATTGACACATCTGACCGAACTGACCCACTATCCCATCTGACCCACTGTCCCATCTGACCCCCTGCCCCTCTGACCCACTGTTCCATCTGACCCACTGTCCCATCTGACCCACTGTCCCACCTGACCCACTGCCCCAACTGACCCACTGTCCCAGATGACCCATTGACACAACTGACCCACTGTCCCATCTGACCCCCTGCCCTCTGACCCACTGTCCCATCTGACCCACTGCCCCATCTGACCCACTGTCCCATCTGACCCACTGTCCCATCTGACCCACTGTCCCATCTGACCCACTGTCCCAACTGACCCATTGACACATGTGACCCACTGTCCCATTTGGTCCACCGTCCCACTGTCCCATCTGACCCACTGTCCCAGCTGGTCCATGGTCTTATGTGACCCACGGCCCCATGTGACACATTGTCACATCTGACCTTGTGTCTTACTGTCCTGTGTGCAAAAAGATTAATTCAACATTTCTGGTGCTATCACATGACCTTTGACGTAATTCAGGACTTGGTATATAGAGCAAGACGCCTTCGACAAGCTAAAGAAAGCCTAGGAGAAGCGCCAATACTCCGCCTACCAGACTTCACCAAGCCATTCATCGTGCAAGCCGACACGTCAGATGTTGGAGTCGGAGCTGTACTTATGCAAAGACACGAAGATGGTACATTTGTCTTGCAATTGTGTTCGCAGTGAAAAAGTTCAAAGAGTTCCTCTATGGCAAAGAGTTCACGTTGCAAACAGATCATCTGCCACTGACGCACATACAGCAAGCTAAGACGGAAAGTGGACGGATCATGAGATGGGCGCTGTTTCTACAGAATTACCGATTCCAAGTCCAAGCTGTAAAGGGCGCAGACAACGTCGGCGCGGACTATATGAGCAGAGTATAAGTAGTTTGTTTAATTAGTCATCGGGTAAAAAAAAATACAAAACATGTTCTGTTTTTGGGGCTTGTGTGAGCAAATGAACAAAGAAATCCGGTTGTTAAGATGCAATTGTATAGAACGTAATTAAGTCTGGTTGTAATTAAGCTCTATTCGTAAAAAATGTAATTAGGTTTGGTTTTAATTAAGCTGTAATGGTATAGAACGTAATTAGTTTCCGAAGTATTTTGTATTGGCCAAGTAATTAGTGTAATAAGGTGTAAAATATTCACACTTGTTCGGCATAAAAGCTGAGCTGACCAAAGCTTGTTCTCGACAGTCTTCTCCAGAGTTCAATAAAGCCCAGTAAATTACACCGCGTCTAAAGGGCCTTTCTTTGACATAAGCCACAAGCCCTAAACAAATCTTGTCGGCTTAGGTACACCGGAATTTACAAAATTCTGCAATAATGTAAATAAATTTTTTGAAATAATGTTCCGAAAATTAACTCGTGCTGGCAATCACATTTATTCTCAATGCAAATGCTCTGTACAGCTTTACGAACCTTTCTCCTCTTTTTATCGAGAATTTGCTCGACCAAAATATAAAAGTTTATTTAAGTGGTTCTCTAAAGTTTGCTGGTATCGAAAAATGTGAGGAGGCAGTGCATTATTGGTAGAGTAATCCTTAAGCATACATAAACCCCTTCCTACCCTTTATTGCCTAACTACACAAAAACAAGTTTTCTGCAATTAATTTTTTCCGAGGCTCTCATAAAGAGCGCGGTAAAATGAGAATAGTCACAGCTATAAAAGGTACGATTTTATCTTACTTTTCGCTGGAGTCGCCCTGGGCTGCTTTTTTATTCTACAGCAGCTCCAACAGAAATTTGATGGTTACACATTGTTCTCGGGCGAGACAGTCGAGCCCGTCGTAGCGGGGAAAAGCGAGAAAGACTCACCAAAATTTATCTACCTTACACAAACGGAAAAGTGCTTGCCAAAGCGATACGTCGGCGAGGGAGCACTGGGATCGTCAGCGTTTTGCAAGTGCGATGTCATTGTATTGAGTTATAAAGAAGAATGCTTCGACAATTCGTCCCATTTACATCACATTTCGTACTTGTTCATGCAGAATACTACATGGAGTTCTGGACGAAATGCAATTTATAAATTAGCAAGGGCGAGGGAGAAACACTACTTGTATTATATATTTCTAGATGACGATTTAACGCTTTCTTTCAACTCACGTATCTTTGCTCCTACTCCTTTGACAAATACCACTCCTTGGCGAGCTTTTGAGCAGTTCCTCGTGGACTACGAACCAGCCGTTGGCACAGGAGACTATGATCGCAAAACCTACGAAATGTGGAATAACAATCGTCGAAAACTTTGCAGAAATAAAAGCGCGACCAACTGCAGTACGCTTTATCTTCCAATCACGCACTTTGACGCGTGTTTCAACGCTTTTCATCGCGAAGCAATTGATCATTTATTACCCTATACAACAAAATACGATCATTCCAATTGGTGGTATAGTCAGAGACGTGTAATAACTGTTACAGAATTCAAATTCCGGGGGCAGGCATGGCTTTTTAGCCCAATATATGTATCGAACCATCTACATAGAGCGTACCCTCGCGACAGCAGGAACGCCGCTAGAATTTGGTCGGACTTTGTTCGTGAGATGGCGAAGGAACTACCGAAACAGTTTCAGAATTCATCTTGGGTGAAAGAATTCTTGAGAGATCCTGTACACTACTCGGAGAATTCGCCTTCGGTTTGTTTCGACTTTAAACCGCATCATCCCATAGTTCCATATAGTCATTTAAACATCACGATTTAAAAAGAACAAACGGAAAGGCGAAGTGTTATCGCAGTGGCGGATCCAAGATTTAATAAGGGGGTTCCGTTTCTTCTTCATTCCTACAAAGACTGGTAATATATTAGCGAGCGGTCCGGGTATCACAATAGTGGCGTATTATCCGGGCTCTAATGATCATTTTGGCGGGCTCTAATATATTAGAGCCCGCGCGAGTAAATCGGCGTTATGATGGTCGCCATAAATTCTCATTTTTGTTTGTGAATCTAAAAAGCGCGCGGGTATAGGTAGCAAAGTCAACATTTCCCTATCGTTTGTTCTCCAAATGAGGGACTTCAAGGAGTCAAGCATACAACCCTCAAGTGAATGAAGGCATCAATTCCAATATTGCGGAAGCCGAAAAACCAAGGGGTGACCATTTCACTGCGTTTCACTGCGGTGGACTTAGGATGCTATAAGTATAGCTTCACCGTTTGCAATTAATTAAACAATATTTCCATCATAGTTCCCGTTAAAATGTGTCGTTAAAATTTCCTTATAAGGACGTTTCTACTTACCATCTTTGGAATTCCAGAGGTTTTCCTAGCTATTTTCTTACTCTAAATTAAAAGTTCGTCATCAAAACTTGCTGATTTTGAAGAGGACCGCTGTTCTTGTGGGTATTGACAACAACGACACATCTTTCTTGATATGGGTCTCCATAGCAACAAATCTTATGACCTATGACCTCAAATTAAGTTTTTGAAAGGAAAGGCCTTGTATTCAAACGTTTATTGGAAAAACTCGGTTGAATTCCAACAAGCAAAAACAGCCTCAAGGACCACAGCTAACCCCTGAAGAAAAGGCTCGGCATTTACGAGAGAACAGATGCTTTAAATGTCATAAGATAGGCCACCCGCAAGAGACTGCAAGTCCAAAGAGGAACAGAAGTCACAAGAAAATAAGAAACCGCATAAAGCTGCTGGAGGCGTACAGACCCCAGGTGGACGCAACAAGGAAGCGCATTAGAGAAGTTACAGCAGTGTGTAGAAGATGGACAGCTCAAGCTAGCAAATGGAGACCAAGTTCCGTTTGTGCTCGGGCATGTGACAAGCATCGAGAGAGCCCTACAGAGAATCTGCCGGTTGCTGATGGTTATGTCAACAACGCCAAGATATACGTGTTCTACGAGATACCGGATACAGCAGTGCCGCAGTGCGTCGAAGTTTAGTATCCGATGACCAACTCACGGGCGAGGTTCATTTGTGTGTGCTGATTGACGGGACCGTGCACAAGTTTCCCATAGCCCTCATCACAATCGACACGCCATTTTACGCGGGAAAACTAGAAGCAATGTGTATGATGTCTCCTATTTAAGATCAGGTAATAGGAAACATTCCCGGTTCCAAAAGTCCAGCCGACGTAAACAGACGAGTAGAAGTAAAAGAAGACGAAGACGGCCAAGAAAAGAATGAAGTAGAGGGAAACGAAGACGTCAAAGTAAAGAAGAAAATAGAAGAAAAAGAAGACGCCAAAGACAAGAATGAAGTAGAAGAAAAGAAAAAAACACCAAAGGAAAGATTGAAGGAAATGAAGAAGATAAAGGAAAACTCGAAGAGAAAAAGAACAAAGCGGCTGCTGTTATTACACGAAGCCAGCAAAAGCAAGAAAAGCCATCCTTCAAACCGCTGCAAGTACCCAAGTCTTCTATTCCAGATGTAAGTCCTGAAGAACTCAGCAGAGCGCAGAAAAGTGACGCATCTTTGTCGAAGTTATGGGAGAAAGCAAAGAGCCAAGCTACTTACAAGACGCGAGGAGAAGGAAAGTTTTATTTAGAAGACCGGAAAGGTATACTTTACAGGGTATATGAAGACAAATGAGGAGCCGTGAGCTGTCAAGTTGTTGTGCCAAAGCCTCTGCGTGAGCAAGTTCTCAAGTTAGCACACGAGTCCATAGTGGGAGGACACTTAGGAGTCAGAAAGACGACAGATCGAGTGACCAGCAACTTTCATTGGCCTGATGTAGCTGGAGACGTGACGCGCTTCTGTCGATCATGTGACATGTGTCAGCGGACGATCCCTAAAGGCAAAGTTAGCAAAGTCCCCCTTGGCAAGATGCCGCTGATTGAAGAGCCATTTCACAGAGTGGCTGTGGATCTTGTGGGACAATTAGCACCGAGATCAAAGAAGGGAAATCGATACATCCTTACAGTCGTCGACTACGCAACAAGATACCCTGAGGCGGTGGCACTTCCCGACATCGAGACTGAACGAGTCGCTGAGGCGCTGTTCGGAATCTTTACCAGAGTTGGATTTCCAAGAGAGGTATAACGCGATCGCGGAGGCCAGTTCATATCCGACCTGATGAAAGAGGTGTGCCGCCTTGTGAGTATGAGACAACTATTCACCACGCCCTATAACCCCAAATGCAATGGTCTTTGTGAGAAGATAAACGGGGTCATGAAGAGTATGTTAGTGAAGATGTGTCAAGAGAAACCCAAGTCGTGGGACAGATATCTACCAGCAGTCATGTTCGCATACCGTGAAGTTCCACAAGCAAGTACCGGATTCTCCCCGTTCGAACTTCTATACGACAGAACAGTGCGTGGCCCGATACAGATCCTGAAAGAGTTATGGACCAGAGAGCAAGAAAAGACTGAGACAAGGAACACATATTAGTATGTGTTGGACCTACGCAATCATTTAGAAGAGACATGCAAGTTAGCCAGAGAAAGTCTGTACGAAGCACAAGGCGAGCAAAAGAGTTACTATGACAAGAAAGCAAGGTCAAGAACGTTTCAAGTAGGCCAAAAGGTGCTCGTGTTACTTCCGACGGATAACAACAAGCTCACCATGCAATGGAGAGGTCCTTACACAGTAAAAGAAGTCATCAACAAGATGGACTACAAAGTTGAAGTCAAGGGTAAAACCAAGGTCTACCATGCAAACTTACTGAAGAGATAAGAGGGAAGAGGAAACTAAAGATGCTCTACTGCCTAAGGGTGAAGAGAATGACAAATCAAGTAAAGAGAAACAACCGCCAGCGCAGAAAGCGGCTGCTGTCGCCGTAATCGACATAGATCAGACCGAAGAAGAGGAATTGTTGGTGCTACGACCAACCAGTGTCGAGACATACAAAGATGTCAAGTTAGGCGACAATATGACAGAGCAACAGAGAGAAGAAATGAAGAGACTCCTGAGGGACTTTGACGATATCTTCACTGAGCAACCAGGCAAAACAGAGATCGAGAAACACAAGATAGAGACAACGGTAGGAGAGCCCATTCGCGTGAAGTTTTACAGGATGCCATACGCCACACGAGAGGTCATAAAGGAGGAAGTAAAGTCCAGGCTGGATGCAGACGTGATCGAACCTTCCAACTCGGCATACAACTCCCCTATAGTAATCGTGCAGAAGAAGGATGGCAGCAACAGATTCTGCATAGATTTTTGCCGCCTTAACCTCGTCACCAAGTTCGACAACCAACCCATGGGTGACACAGATGATATCATGGCCTAGCTTCAAGGAAACAAGTTCTTCTCAAAAATTGACCTCAGCAAAGGCTACTGCCAGAAACCGATGGACGATGATTCCAAGGAGAAGACCGCCTTCACCACTGAGGATGGATGTTACCAGTTTAAGCGCATGCCGTTCGGCCTGGTGAACCCCGCCGCAACCTTTAACCGGATGATACGAAAGGTGATAAAAGACGCTCCTCACGTGGAACACTACGTAGACGATGTACTAGTCCATACAGACGACTGGCAGACGCATCTCGAAGTAATAGAGCGAATCAGATCAGCGGGACTCACTGCCAGACCTTCCAAATGTTCAATGGGACGGGACACCGTAGAATACGTAGGACACAAGATCGGAGAAGGAAAAGTCTGGATGGAAACAGACAAGCTCACTCGGATTGTGGAAGCACCAGTACCCACCACCAAGAATCAAGTGCGGGCTTTTCTGGGCCTGTCAGGTTACTACAGAAAGTTCATCCCGAATTACGCTCAAGTGGCTACCCCTCTCACGGATCTCACAAAGAAAGGACAAGCAAACAAAGTAGATTGGAGAGAAAAGCGGGTTATGCTCTATATACCAAGTCCTGTATTACGTCACAGGTCATGTGATAGCACCAGAAAAGTTGAATTAACCTTTTTGCACACAGGACAGTAAGACACAAGGTGGGTCACATGTGTCAATGGGTCAGTTGGGACAGTAGTGGGTCAGATGCCAGACTGACCCATTGTCCCAACTGACCCACTGTCCCAACTGACCCACTGTCCCAACTGACACACTGTCCCAACTGACACACTGTCCCATCTGACCCACTGTCCCATCTGACCCACTGTCCCAACTGACCCACTGTCCCAACTGACCCATTGACACATCTGACCCAACTAACCCACTGTCCCATCTGACCCACTGTCCCATCTGACCAACTGTCCCATCTGACCCACTGTCCCAACTGACACACTGTCCCATCTGACCCAGTCCCATCTGACCCACTGTCCCAACTGACCCACTGTCCCAACTGACCCACTGTCCCATCTGACCCACTGTCCCATCTGACCCACTGTGTCAACTGACCCACTGTCCCAACTGACCCACAGTTCCATCTGACCCACTGTCCCATCTGACCCACTGACACACTGTCCCAACTGACACACTGTCCCAACTGACCCACTAATAATAATAATAATAATAATACTTTTTTTATACACGGTAATTACATTCAGCTAAAAATCTAGAAATACTGGTTTACAAGTAAGCCGTGTGTCATTAACCTATACATTTACAAAATAAATATACTCAAAAGAAGAAAAAGACCCGAAACCCAAACCATTATATACATATCCCATCCCATGTAACAAATTTATAAGACTAATTACACTTAGCAAAGTTGTTTCTAAAACTAAAAATAGATGGAGCATCTCTAAGGTTATTAGGAAGAGAGTTCCATACTGCAGCTCCGCGATATGAAAGGCTACGCTTCTTAAACTCAGTGTTGGGCTTTGGTAACGTTAGATTATTTTCGACTCCACTCAAGCCATAGTTATGGTGTTCAGAGGTTTTATGAAAAAGTTCAGATAAATACGAAGGAGTCAGCCCATGAGTCACTTTGTACATTAGGGTAGCATCGAAGCGCAGCCTTCTTTGCTCGGGAGTTCCCCAATTAAGAAAATGAAGGATTTCCGAGGCTGCGGCGTCAAAAGGTGCAAATGTAATAATGCGTGCGGCGCGATTCTGAAGTTTTTGGAGTCTATCCTTTAGAACCTTACCACAACTGCCCCATACCGACGAGCAATAATCAAAGTGAGGAAGAACAAGTGAATTATAGATGTCGAGAAGTGTATGAGGTGGTACAAAACGCCGCACCCTACGGATAACCTTTAAGGCATTAGAGATTTTGAAAATCTTATCAATTTGACTACCCCAGGCCAGCTTTTCGTCGATTTGGACTCCAAGGGAGGTCTTACATGACACTCTTTTAATTGTAGTCCCTGATAATCCAATAACTGGGACCCCTCCAATGCCGCAATTCTTTGGGCTGAGCCTACTATCATGTATTCGGTTTTCGCCGTATTTATGTGTAGTCGGTTAGCCCTTAGCCACCTATCAACACAGTTTAGCTCCTTATTCAATTTGGTCTCTATGTCATGAGAGGAAGATCCAGTTATTGAAATATTCGTGTCATCAGCATACATGTTTGAGATAGCATCACAAAGACAGTTTGGAAAGTCGTTAATATAGAGAATAAAAAGGAGAGGCCCAAATACTGAACCTTGGGGAACCCCATGAGTAATGTTTCTTTGTTTTGAGCTAACCCCGTTAACTGAGCAATACTGATAGCGATCGGATAGATAGGACTGGAACCACGATAAAGTACTCCCTTTGACCGCGTAGAGAGAAAGTTTTCTTATTAAGATATTATGGTCGACAGTATCGAATGCCTTTTTGAGATCAATAAAAAGAATTCCATTTAGAAGGCCCTCATCCATATTAGTCAGCCATAAATCAACAGCTTTCAGCAATGCAGTAAGCGTAGAATGCATTGGTCTGAAACCCGATTGCTCTGAAGCCAAAAGGTTGTTTATCGTGAGGTAATCATAAAACTGGTCAAAAATTATTCGCTCAAAGACTCTACAAACGATTGGTAAGATGGAAATTGGTCTATAGTTGGAAGGATCCGAGTGTTGCTCAGCCTTATAAATAGGTGTCACTCGAGCACCCTTCCAATCATTAGGAAAGACTCCCTTCTCTATCCATCTATTAAAAATTCGAGCCAATGAAAACGAGATAACGGGTGAGGCAGACTTGAGGAACTTTCCAGGAATTTTGTCTGGACCTGCAGCCTTGTGAGCAGAGAGTTGTGAAAGAAGATTAAAAACATGCTGCTCATAAATATGCGAGAACCGGAACAATTGCCCCGCAGGGGCTAAATATTCCTCAGGTTGCTCCCCATTTACCAACGCAAGGTCACGTGAAAGACTGGATCCCACCTCAGAAAAATGGCGATTGAATTCATCAGCAATTTTGTGTGGGTCAGCAGTTTTTTCTCTATCAATAACTAGTTCATTTACACTAGCTGAGGCGCTGCTTCTACCCAAAAGCTGATTAATCGTCTTCCATGTATCCTTCACATTACCTTGCGTGGTACTAAATTTAGCGGAAAAATAATCTCTTTTAGCCCTAATCACCTCAGAATTAACAGCATTTCTTGCATTTTTATAGGCCCTTTGTGCATGCGTAGATCCTGTGCGCACTGCAATTTTTTTTCAATTTGTCGCGGTTAATCATTACCTTTTTTAAGTTTTTGGTTAACCGCGGGTGGCGACGACTGCTAACGCGCTTGGTGCGCAATGGTGCATGAACGTCTACAACTTGCAAAAAAAGTGTTTTCCATCTGAGCCACATTTCATTAGGATCATCACAGCCAAAACTGTATCCCATGGCAGCTGATCAAGGTCACTGAGAAAATGGTTTTCATCAAAATTTCTAAGGTCTCTAGTTTCTATTATCCTAGGACTACCCCTGGGAATGCGAAACTTTCTGATAGCAAATACTAAATTATGATCACTAATAGTTAAATTACAGCTACCTTTAGAAATGATCAAATCCGAATTAGTGGTTGCAATATGATCAATCAATGTTTCTGAGTCCTCTGTGATACGAGTGGGCATTTCAATTAATTGTGTATATTGATAGGCATCATAATAAAAAGACAGAGTCGTTGTCTGACTGTCTGGTTTCAAAAGGTCGCAATTACTATCAGTTAATATAATAGATTCAGTTTCCTTAGAATCAATAAACCTCAGAAAATTTTCTAAACGAGACAGCACCGCGATAGGAGAGTCTGGAGGTCTATACCAAGAACTAATTAATATCTGCTTACTAAACGGTTGCGAAATCTGAATGCAGACAAGCTCTAGATCTGAGTACTCCGGTAAATTGACTTGTGAGTAATTGAGATTATTTTTTATAAGTATCGCTACTCCACCCCCTTCGCGGTCCCTAATTATAGAGTAGCTATTTATGTAAACTTCAGCATCAGGAATGCTAGAGTCCAGCCTAGTTTCGTCCCAGCCTAGTTTCGTCCCAACTGACCCACTGTCCCAACTGACCCACTGTCCCAACTGACACACTGTCCCAACTGACACACTGTCCCATCTGACCCACTGTCCCAACTGACCCACTGTCCCAACTGACCCACTGTCCCATCTGACCCACTCCCCCAACTGACCCATTGACACATCTGACCCAACTGACCCACTGTACCATCTGACCCACCGTCCCATCTGACTCACTGTCCCAACTGACCCATTGACACATCTGACCCAACTGACCCACTATCCCATCTGACCCACTGTCCCAACTGACCCATTGACACATCTGACCCAACTGACCCACTGTCCCATCTGACCAACTGACCCACTGTCCCATCTGACCCACTGTCCCAACTGACCCATTGACACATCTGACCCACTGTCCCAACTGACCCACTGTCCCAACTGACACACTGTCCCATCTGACCCACTGTCCCATCTGACCCACTGTCCCAACTGACGCACTGTCCCAACTGACACACTGTCCCAACTGACCCACTGTCCCATCTGACCCACTGTCCCAACTGACCCATTGACACATCTGACCCACTGTCCCATCTGGCCCACTGCCCCAACTGACCCACTGTCCCAACTGACCCACTGTCCCATCTGACCCACTGTCCCATCTGACCCACTGTCCCAACTGACACACTGTCCCAACTGACCCACTGTCCCAACTGACCCACTGTCCAAACTAACCCACTGTCCCAACTGACCCACTGTCCCAACTGACACACTGTCCCAACTGACACACTGTCCAATCTGACCCACTGTCCCAACTGACCCACTGTCCCAACTGACCCATTGACACATCTGACCCACTGTCCCATCTGACCCACTGTCCCATCTGACCCACTGTCCCATCTGACCCAATGCCCAACTGATCCATTGACACATCTGACCCAACTGACCCACTGTCCCATCTGACCCACTGTCCCAACTGACCCACTGTCCCATTTGACCCACTGTCCCATCTGACCCACTGTCCCATCTGACCCACTGTCCCATCTGACCCACTGTCCTATCTGACCCACTGTCCCAACTGACCCACTGTCCCATCTGACCCACTGTCCCAACTGTCCCATCTGACCTACTGTCCCATTTGACCCACTGTCCCATCTGACCCACTGTCCCATCTGACCCACTGTCCCATCTGACGCACTGTCCTATCTGACCCACTGTCCCAACTGACCCACTGTCCCAACTGACCCACTGTCCCAACTGACACACTGTCCCAACTGACACACTGTCCCATCTGACCCACTGTCCCAACTGACCCACTGTCCCAACTGACCCACTGTCCCATCTGACCCACTCCCCCAACTGACCCATTGACACATCTGACCCAACTGACCCACTGTACCATCTGACCCACCGTCCCATCTGACTCACTGGCCCATTGACACATCTGACCCAACTGACCCACTATCCCATCTGACCCACTGTCCCAACTGACCCATTGACACATCTGACCCAACTGACCCACTGTCCCATCTGACCAACTGTCCCAACTGACCCACTGTCCCATCTGACCCACTGTCCCATCTGACCCATTGACACATCTGACCCACTGTCCCAACTGACCCACTGTCCCAACTGACACACTGTCCCATCTGACCCACTGTCCCATCTGACCCACTGTCCCAACTGACGCACTGTCCCAACTGACACACTGTCCCAACTGACCCACTGTCCCATCTGACCCACTGTCCCAACTGACCCATTGACACATCTGACCCACTGTCCCATCTGGCCCACTGCCCCAACTGACCCACTGTCCCAACTGACCCACTGTCCCATCTGACCCACTGTCCCATCTGACCCACTGTCCCAACTGACAAACTGTCCCAACTGACCCACTGTCCCAACTGACCCACTGTCCAAACTAACCCACTGTCCCAACTGACCCACTGTCCCAACTGACACACTGTCCCAACTGACACACTGTCCAATCTGACCCACTGTCCCAACTGACCCACTGTCCCAACTGACCCATTGACACATCTGACCCAACTGACCCACTGTCCCATCTGACCCACTGTCCCATCTGACCCACTGTCCCATCTGACCCAATGCCCAACTAATCCATTGACACATCTGACCCAACTGACCCACTGTCCCATCTGACCCACTGTCCCAACTGACCCACTGTCCCATTTGACCCACTGTCCCATCTGACCCACTGTCCCATCTGACCCACTGTCCCATCTGACCCACTGTCCTATCTGACCCACTGTCCCAACTGACCCACTGTCCCATCTGACCCACTGTCCCAACTGTCCCATCTGACCTACTGTCCCATCTGAACCACTGTCCCATCTGACCCATTGACACATCTGACCCAACTGACCCACTGTCCCATCTGACCCACTGTCCCATCTGAACCACTGTCCCATCTGACCCATTGACACATCTGACCCAACTGACCCACTATCCCATCTGACCCACTGTCCCATCTGACCCCCTGCCCCTCTGACCCACTGTCCCACCTGACCCACTGTCCCAACTGACCCACTGTCCCAGATGACCCATTGACACAACTGACCCACTGTCCCATCTGACCCCCTGCCCCTCTGACCCACTGTCCCATCTGACCCACTGCCCCATCTGACCCACTGTCCCATCTGACCCACTGTCCCATCTGACCCACTGTCCCATCTGACCCACTGTCCCAACTGACCCATTGATACATGTGACCCACTGTCCCATTTGGTCCACCGTCCCACTGTCCCATCTGACCCACTGTCCCAGCTGGTCCATGGTCTTATGTGACCCACGGCCCCATGTGACACATTGTCACATCTGACCTTGTGTCTTACTGTCCTGTGTGCAAAAAAATTAATTCAACATTTCTGGTGCTATCACATGACCTTTGACGTAATTCAGGACTTGGTATATAGAGCAAGACGCCTTCGACAAGCTAAAGAAAGCCTAGGAGAAGCGCCAATACTCCGCCTACCAGACTTCACCAAGCCATTCATCCTGCAAGCCGACACGTCAGATGTTGGAGTCGGAGCTGTACTTATGCAAAGACACGAAGATGGTACATTTGTCTTGCAATTGTGTTCGCAGTGAAAAAGTTCAAAGAGTTCTTCTATGGCAAAGAGTTCACGTTGCAAACAGATCATCTGCCACTGACGCACATACAGCAAGCTAAGACGGAAAGTGGACGGATCATGAGATGGGCGCTGTTTCTACAGAATTACCGATTCCAAGTCCAAGCTGTAAAGGGCGCAGACAACGTCGGCGCGGACTATATGAGCAGAGTATAAGTAGTTTGTTTAATTAGTCATCGGGTAAAAAAAAATACAAAACATGTTCTGTTTTTGGGGCTTGTGTGAGCAAATGAACAAAGAAATCCGGTTGTTAAGATGCAATTGTATAGAACGTAATTAAGTCTGGTTGTAATTAAGCTCTATTCGTAAAAAATGTAATTAGGTTTGGTTTTAATTAAGCTGTAATGGTATAGAACGTAATTAGTTTCCGAAGTATTTTGTATTGGCCAAGTAATTAGTGTAATAAGGTGTAAAATATTCACACTTGTTCGGCATAAAAGCTGAGCTGACCAAAGCTTGTTCTCGACAGTCTTCTCCAGAGTTCAATAAAGCCCAGTAAATTACACCGCGTCTAAAGGGCCTTTCTTTGACATAAGCCACAAGCCCTAAACAAATCTTGTCGGCTTAGGTACACCGGAATTTACAAAATTCTGCAATAATGTAAATAAATTTTTTGAAATAATGTTCCGAAAAATTAACTCGTGCTGGCAATCACATTTATTCTCAATGCAAATGCTCTGTACAGCTTTACGAACCTTTCTCCTCTTTTTATCGAGAATTTGCTCGACCAAAATATAAAAGTTTATTTAAGTGGTTCTCTAAAGTTTGCTGGTATCGAAAAATGTGAGGAGGCAGTGCATTATTGGTAGAGTAATCCTTAAGCATACATAAACCCCTTCCTACCCTTTATTGCCTAACTACACAAAAACAAGTTTTCTGCAATTAATTTTTTCCGAGGCTCTCATAAAGAGCGCGGTAAAATGAGAAGATGTCACAGCTATAAAAGGTACGATTTTATCTTACTTTTCGCTGGAGTCGCCCTGGGCTGCTTTTTTATTCTACAGCAGCTCCAACAGAAATTTGATGGTTACACATTGTTCTCGGGCGAGACAGTCGAGCCCGTCGTAGCGGGGAAAAGCGAGAAAGACTCACCAAAATTTATCTACCTTACACAAACGGAAAAGTGCTTGCCAAAGCGATACGTCGGCGAGGGAGCACTGGGATCGTCAGCGTTTTGCAAGTGCGATGTCATTGTATTGAGTTATAAAGAAGAATGCTTCGACAATTCGTCCCATTTACATCACATTTCGTACTTGTTCATGCAGAATACTACATGGAGTTCTGGACGAAATGCAATTTATAAATTAGCAAGGGCGAGGGAGAAACACTACTTGTATTATATATTTCTAGATGACGATTTAACGCTTTCTTTCAACTCACGTATCTTTGCTCCTACTCCTTTGACAAATACCACTCCTTGGCGAGCTTTTGAGCAGTTCCTCGTGGACTACGAACCAGCCGTTGGCACAGGAGACTATGATCGCAAAACCTACGAAATGTGGAATAACAATCGTCGAAAACTTTGCAGAAATAAAAGCGCGACCAACAGCAGTACGCTTTATCTTCCAATCACGCACTTTGACGCGTGTTTCAACGCTTTTCATCGCGAAGCAATTGATCATTTATTACCCTATACAACAAAATACGATCATTCCAATTGGTGGTATAGTCAGAGACGTGTAATAACTGTTACAGAATTCAAATTCCGGGGGCAGGCATGGCTTTTTAGCCCAATATATGTATCGAACCATCTACATAGAGCGTACCCTCGCGACAGCAGGAACGCCGCTAGAATTTGGTCGGACTTTGTTCGTGAGATGGCGAAGGAACTACCGAAACAGTTTCAGAATTCATCTTGGGTGAAAGAATTCTTGAGAGATCCTGTACACTACTCGGAGAATTCGCCTTCGGTTTGTTTCGACTTTAAACCGCATCATCCCATAGTTCCATATAGTCATTTAAACATCACGATTTAAAAAGAACAAACGGAAAGGCGAAGTGTTATCGCAGTGGCGGATCCAGGATTTAATAAGGGGGTTCCGTTTCTTCTTCATTCCTTCAAAGACTGGTAATATATTAGCGAGCGGTCTGGGTATCACAATAGTGGCGTATTATCCGGGCTCTAATGAACATTTTGGCGGCTCTAATATATTAGAGCCCGCGCGAGTAAATCGGCGTTATGATGGTCGCCATAAATTCTCATTTTTGTACTGAATGCTCTCCAAAGTTATAAAAGTAATGTAGATTGTTCTGATGCTCAAGGGCCGGGGGGTGTCAATGAAACCCTTGGAATCCCCTGGATCCGCCACTGTATAGCACGTCTTTTACTCGAACCTATACGCCGCGCCGTGTTTTGAGCGGAGACCCAAACAAGACGTGTTTGTGAATCTAAAAAGCGCGCGGGTATAGGTAGCAAAGTCAACATTTCCCTATCGTTTGTTCTACAAAAGAGGGACTTCAAGGAGTCAAGCATACAACCCTCAAGTGAATGAAGGCATCAATTCCAATATGGCGGAAGCCGAAAAACCAAGGGGTGACCATTTCACTGCGTTTCACTGCGGTGGACTTAGGATGCTATAAGTATAGCTTCACCGTTTGCAATTAAGTAAACAATGTTTCCATCATAGTTACCGTTAAAATTTGTCGTTAAAATTTCCTTATATGGACGTTTCTACTTACCATCTTTGGAATTCCAGAGGTTTTCCTAGCTATTTTCTTACTCTAAATTAAAAGTTCGTCATCAAAACTTGCTGATTTTGAAGAGGAACGCTGTTCTTGTGGGTATTGACAACAACGACACATCTTTCTTGAAATGGGTCTCCATAGCAACAAATCTTATGACCTGACCTCAAATTAAGTTTTTGAAAGGAAAGGCCTTGTATTCAATGGAGGTTGATTTAGCCGTTAACCAAACTGTCTTGTCATGATTAGTACAAGGTATAGAGAGCTTCGTATCCATTTCCAACGTCATAATATTTGTGTGTTCTTTGCAGCTTCTTCGTTTGTAATGCAAGAACTTAGAAACTCAATAGTTTTTATATGTTATGTTTATGGCGAAGCTATGCTCCACAAACTTTTGTGAATAAAATAGTCGAAATATTTTCAGGACTAGCTAAGTTTGTGAAATCCAATGCGTTTTTTTGTATTCTGTACAGAGGGAAGTTCTGACAGAAGGAAGTTACGTAAAAGAAGTTAAGGTATGCAATATGTGGAGAAAAGGCTCAAGGGGTCTCTTGCCGATGAAGGGTTACCATTTTCAGTTTCCTTTTACATATTAAGGTACATGTATTATATACCATGCTAAAGCTTTTGACTAGTAGAAAACAAATATGATATTTTTCGCTAAAAATATTGATCACATCATTTAACGTGCCCTTACATGCCTAGTTTTATCAAACTTGATAAAAACATCCAAATTGTAAGATACATCATCAAGAAAGGAATTCCAGCCTACACAGTGAATAGTCCATTTTCAAATTCTCTGCTCTGCCGCTGAATAGGCATCGATGGCGCATAAATACAGTGGGAGCCTCAATCTGAGGTCTAAAAGTTGTGAATACTGATGAATTGAGACAATAGACAAACCTGAGGAAGCTTTTCCGACTCGCCTGGTATTCACAACTTTTTCGACTTCAAATTGAGGCTCCTGCTGTATTTATGCGCCGTTCATGCCTATTCAGCAGTACAGTAGAGAATTCAAAACTGGACTATTCATTTGTTTTTGTGTTCTAAAAACAGAACATTTGAGACTGTGCTAGGGATCCCATCTTGACCATAGCAACACTCTTATCTAATTTACTCTTGATCGCATATAGTGTATTTTTGCAGTGGTATAATTGTTACCTCTCATAGCTTAAAATTGCAAAAACATTTACAGCCGGCCTTGATGGAATGGTATACACTGTCGAACACTACTAGGAAAACGTACGATTTGACTCCCATTGCACAGGGAATTTCTGCAGAAACATCCTTGGGAAAAGCTGACTTTTTTCCAAGGCACGCACACGGAAAGTGTTCGGAATTCACATGAATAGCTACGCACCGAAGGATTTATGAATATGGAATCATTCCAAACAAAGAGAGAAAACTCATGGGAATGACACGTGATCTGAAATGGACAAAACATTACGCCCAAGCCGAGGAGGTCTAGATTCGGATAAACCGAACCCAATTCTCAATTTTCGGGCCCGCGAATTCTCGAGAAATGGGCCCCAGGTACCAGGCAAAACCAAAGAGCTTCCAATGAACACGTCTGTTGCGCGTCCGTTTATTGACACGCGCCTTCCGACATGCCATTGATTTGATACAGAGCTGTCGAGAGAAGCACCTTTCTGCGCACGCCCCAACGTTCAAAATCAGCCAATCAGCGGAAGCCCTCGAATGGAAGTCCCAAGAGCCTCCCCTGCGAGGCCAGGAGCAGACGAGCCGGGGAGCTCTGGGTACGAGAATGGGGCAGCTCTGGTTACAGCCGCTTACGCATGCGCGTGAGATTTGATACAGATCCTCTGATATTCTCGTAGGAGGCTTTGAAGACAGCCATTTAAGGGCCCTCACTGATTGGTTGATTTCGATTTCTCTCAAAAGCTTTCTATCGTGAAAAAAATCCAAAATTTTTAGTCTAAAAATCTTACGAGTCAACTGAATAATCGGTATACTAAAACAATTTATTCGTCGATGAGTATGCAAGAGGAGAATATTCACCTCGTCTCGGTGACTCGAGCCCGAAAGGGCTACGGGCCAATAGTCCATGAGGTCGCAGGCCGAATGGGCTATTGACCCGTGGCCCTTGAGGCGAGAGGCCTAATTGTTTTAGTATCACTCAACTAGTTGGACACAAAAAGTGAAAAATTGTCTAAAAAATCACCAGAAACCTCGACAAAACGAGAAGCGGCCGCCATTGTTTTCATGTTCAAAATCGGCGCTTTCGCTACTAGAGGTCTGTTGATAATAGTCCCCTAGTAGCGTAGCCAATCAGAATGCAGCATTTGCAATAGTCTACTAGTTGGGTGATACTAATCACCGATAGTCATGTCGCATTCGGCAACTAATTGTTATATATAGATAGCGAGCCATTTTGCTTAAAAACGGCTTTAATAGATTTCCCATTGGGTTCACTTACATAATGAAAATATATATACTATAGCCCATCCGAGCAGATCCATTTGATTCTATAAAACTTTATACAAGTTATCACTTGCTACACTTGTTGCTAACCTACGTCATCCTCATTTCAAGTCAACAACCATCACAAAATGGAAATTATTCAAAAAAGTGCAAAAAAAGAGAGGGAAAAAGTAAAAATTCAATTCGTGTTCTGTATTCCGTGGGCCAAGTATACCGCGTCTTACATTATTTCCCTGATATTTTCATTGTTTTGTTATTTTTACTGCACTTCTGCAAGTTGACTTTTCTTTTGATATTTTGACACTATATTTATTTGTGATGGGGCAACTCTTGCTGTTGTTGCTGTTGTTGTTGTTGTTGTTGTTGTTGTTGTTGTTGTTGTTGTTGCGTTATCAGCAGCATCTGACCCACCCTTTTGTAACCACAGTTATCATTCTCAGTTCATTTCAACGAAGCGGAGTAACCTTCCTGGTTTTCCGAATTCGAAGTCTTGCATTCCAATTTCTCTTGTCATTTTGACGAGTACAACATGAAGCTCACATCGTCCTTCTTTCAGATTAAAGCGTCTGCTGCTATTAGAATTCGTCGTGAATAGGAGTTTGCTGAAAGAAGAAGCGAAAGAGAATAAAAAGTAAGGTAAAACCAAATCGCATATCAAGAAAAATCGTTTTCGTATACGTCTCTGCAGCCCGAGCGGTAAGCCCTGGCTAAACTAGGACACATGTACCAAGCAACATTGTAGCCGGACACATGCCTTATTCATGTTTCCCAGCTTAGCCACGCGAGAAACATTGTTGCGCGCGACAAATTTTGTAGCCGGAACACAAAGAAATGCTTCTTCGCAAGACAAGAAACATTTGATGTGTCCGAGACACGCGTGCGATGTTTCCTAGTTTAGCCACTCGAGGAAACATGCAGGACAAATGTTGCGCGCTACATGTGTCCTAGTTAGCTTTAGAGTCACGAGGGGTGCGTTGCGTGACTCTAACACCTGTGGCTGTGGAGGAGTCTATCGTTTTTGCAGATCCCCAAAACTTCCTTATATGGAAATTGTGGCACAACATATTAGGAATCCAACGAGTTTATCCTGCCATTTCAAATATCCATCAGAACTTACAGAAATTCGAGGGAAGAAATTTCGTTTCTATCGGCAATGGCCGAGGCCGCCATTTGTCCCGATCAAAGAGCCTTAGCACGAGCTTTTGCGAAAATCCACAGGTAGCCCATGAAAGTCCTGAAACCCTTCCCCCCTTGGTGCGCTGATCGTGATTGGTAACTCGAGACACAAACAAGGCGCGTAGGTGAATAAAACGCCTTGTTTGACTTTTCTTTTGTATTTACGGACGTTCGCCAAATAAGGAACTACAAGCACGCGGTCTACACAGGTAGCCCAACACCTCCTTACCCTAGGTGCAGCATCTTCATCTGCTGATTGATAACCCTCATCGTTTTCATCAACACCTGTCACCATCTCTTCGTCGGGTCCAACAACAAACTGCTCTTGGTCCTGATCCTCGTGATCCTCCATATCCGCACCTGGATCTCCCTCCTCCTCGTGGCGGCTCTTATCTTCCTCATCTGCCGTGTAGCTCTCGTGATCCCTCTTATCCAACTGATCTTGTTTGTCTTCATCTCGACCCCCGAGGGCTGCTGTAACTATGTTGTAAATCTCGTGCGGATCTTGAGTCCCCACTTCCATTTCCCCGCTGATTTCCTATCATTAAGACAGAGCGTGGTGTTTTTAAGGATTTGGCGCTAAAAAATTCTCAGCCAATCAGATCCTTGCCTTGCTACACTCGGTGCACTAGACTGGCTTCCAAGTGAGCCGAGTGAGTGCCGCACTTAATATCGCTACGTGAGATACATGATGCAAGGCATGAATGCCACGAATGGTATGCGAGCGGGCAAGGATCTGAATTGTACGAGAGCGGGCAAGGACCTGCATGGAACAGATTGTATGAGAGCGGGCAAGGACATGCATGGTATGAGAGTGGGCAAGGAGCTGCATGGAACAGATTGCATGAGAGCGGGCCACGACCTAACCGGACAAAGAAGGACGTGAAAGGAACAGATGGTATGCGAGCGGGCAAGGACCTAAATTGTATGAGGCCTGGCAAGGACCTGCATGGAACAGATTGTATGAGAGCGGGCAAGGACATGCATGGTATGAGAGTGGGCAAGGACCTGCATGGAACAGATTGAATGAGAGCGGGCCACGACCTGACCGGACAAAGAAGGACCTGAAAGGAACAGATGGTATGCGAGCGGGCAAGGACCTAAATTGTATGAGGCCTGGCAAGGACCTGCATGGAACAGATTGTATGAGAGCGGGCAAGGACATGCATGGTATGAGAGTGGGCAAGGACCTGCATGGAACAGATTGCATGAGAGCGGGCCACGACCTGACCGGGCAAAGAAGGACCTGTAAGGAACAGATGGCATGCGAGCGGGCAAGGACCTGAATTGCATGAGGCCTGGCAAGGACCTGCATGGAACAGATTGTATGAGAGCGGGCAAGGACATGCATGGTATGAGAGTGGGCAAGGACCTGCATGGAACAGATTGCATGAGAGCGGGCCACGACCTGACCGGACAAAGAAGGACCTGAAAGGAACAGATGGTATGCGAGCGGGCAAGGACCTAAATTGTATGAGGCCTGGCAAGGACCTGCATGGAACAGATTGTATGAGAGCGGTCAAGGACATGCATGGTATGAAAGTGGGCAAGGAGCTGCATGGAACAGATTGCATGAGAGCGGGCAACGACCTGACCGGGCAAAGAAGGACTTGAAAGGAACAGATGGTATGCGAGCGGGCAAGGACCTAAATTGTATGAGGCCTGGCAAGGACCTGCATGGAACAGATTGTATGAGAGCATGCATGGTATGAGAGTGGGCAAGGACCTGAATTGTATGAGATCAGGCAAGGACCTGCATGGAACAGATTGAATGAGAGCGGGCCACGACCTGACCGGGCAAAGAAGGACCTGAAAGGAACAGATGGTATGCGAGCGGCCAAGGACCTAAATTGTATGAGGCCTGGCAAGGACCTGCATGGAACAGATTGTATGAGAGCGGTCAAGGACATGCATGGTATGAAAGTGGGCAAGGAGCTGCATGGAACAGATTGCATGAGAGCGGGCAACGACCTGACCGGGCAAAGAAGGACTTGAAAGGAACAGATGGTATGCGAGCGGGCAAGGACCTAAATTGTATGAGGCCTGGCAAGGACCTGCATGGAACAGATTGTATGAGAGCATGCATGGTATGAGAGTGGGCAAGGACCTGAATTGTATGAGATCAGTCAAGGAACTGCATGGAACAGATTACATGAGAGCAGGCAAGGACCTGAATGGTATGAGAGCGGGCAAAGAAGGACCTGAAAGGAACAGATGGTATGAGAGGGGACAAGGTCCTGCATGTATACGTCATTCAGCGGAGAAATGTGCGCTTAGAATGAGATGTTTTTCAGACGGAAAAGAAACAATTTTAGATAGAGTATATCAAAACCAATTTCCTTGTTTCTAGCATTTTATGAAAGGTATTGATAAAATAAAGAATTGGCGATAACACCGAGAAGAAATTCCCAAGGAAACCTGAGAAATAATTTTTCAAAGTTGTGAAGATATGGTGTTGGCTGTTGATGTTCATTTCATAGTGCTGTCAACCTATAAAAATTGTATGGATTTGGGCAACTTTCATGATTCATTTTCGATGTTCGGTGTTGTAAGAAATGTTTTTTTAGTTTAGTAAATAATTTTGTTTCAAGAATTTTTTCCAATCGTTACTCGATTTTCAAATGGATTACGTCTTAAATATTCTTTGGAAAGTCAAGCCCTAAAAGGTGGATCGCCATTTGGTGACTAGGTTGACTTTTCGGCTCGCCAAACCCTCAAATCCAGTCGCCATTGGCGACCTATTGGTCACAATGTCGGACCCTGTATTCAAGTCCTGTCCTTTTACCTGCGTCATTCCCTGTCTGGGGGTCCCTAAGTAAAGCCTGACAGTAGGGTAAGACTGAATGTTCGCCTCTGAGCAGAGTCGGTAGTCTTGTTCACAGTTCACCTTCGCGGCCTTGACTTTGCCTTCTAAGAGCTGGAGAACCAGAAAAGAATCTGAATCAGCTCTTTATATCAGGGAAGGTTGACTTTTTGTGTCATAGGGGAGGTAGGTTTGCGTGTATTGGTACTAATTTTCGCGGGCACTTAATTTCGCGAAAAAGGCATATTTCGCGGGTCTTTTGGGTGCAAAATTATTTTCTCAGGAAATTAATTTTTGGGAAAATAAAAAAAAAATCATTAAAATAATTTTATTTCGAGAATTGTATTATTATTTTATACTGAAATTATATACTTATTGCTGAAATCATCAACTCATAACAAAACCAAACTATAGAAACTGCATCGTGTACCATAGCATAGCTAAAGACATTATCACCATTGTAGCCGCGAATTCTTCATAAAATTGAAAAACAAGAAATATAGGAGGGAATTAAATTTCGAGACATTAAAGTTCGCGGGAATTTTTTTTCGCGTCGCTTTAAGTTCGCGATGTTTTTTAAATCGCGAAAATCGCGAAATTAAAGCGACGCCAAAATTAGTACCAATAAGGTATGTAACGAAGGAGGAGAAGGCTGGTCATTCTGGAAACGTAATTGGGATTACATCAACAATGACTGAATGAACTATTTTATCAAGTCGCCAAATGGTTCTTAATCATGAAAAAAGTAGTCGCCAAGTTGAAAAAACCCTGCTCACCTTAGCAGCTTTCTCATATTTTGGCGCGAATCTCATACAAGGTCCGCACCATGGCGCGTAAAAATCCACCAACCACGGCCCGTCACTAGTCAGGACTGTACTGTAAAACATACTGGCGGGAGTCTCCGTGACTATGGAGGGTAGGTAACGATACGCCCACATGTAGAGTGATTCCACGTCACGCCAGCCTTGATGCACCCTGAGGAAGAGATTGTTATAGCATTTCAATACTGGATGAATGTAATAGTTTCGCATGTTTACCCGATCTTATCCGATGTTTTCATTAAACAGACTGTGGGAACAGAGCTGGGAGCAGGTTGGAGGAACACTGGGAACAGATTGTAGAAACAATGCGACAGATTGTAGAAACAATGACAATTGGTTGTAGAAACACTGGAAACAAATTGTAGGAACACTAGTAACAGATTGTAGGAACACTGGAAACAGATTGTAGGAATAATGGAGACAGATTATAGGAACATTAGGGTTACATTAGGGTTTTGATGTACATTTAAAGCATGTAAAGCACTGAAATGTAAAGCATTGAAACTATGGTGTAATGCTATATCTATTATTATTATTATTATTATTGCAGGGACACTGGGAACAGATCTTACGAAACAGGGTACAGATGGTAGAAACACTTGGTACAGATAGTAGAGACACTAGGAACAGATTGTACGAACACTGGGAACCGATTGTAGGAACACTGGGAACCGATTGTAGAAACAATGGGAACAGATTGTAGGAACACTAGTAACAAATTGTACAGCAGATTGTAGGAACACTGGGAACAGATGGCAGAAACACTGTGAACAGTTGGTAGAAACACTAGGAACAGATTGTAGAAACACTTGGAACAGATTGTAGGAACACTAGGAACGAATTGTAGGAGCAGATTGTAGGAACACTGGGAGCAGATGGTAGAAACACTGGGAACAGATTTTGGGAACACTAGAAACAGATTGCAGGAACATTGGAAGACAAAGTACATTTTCCAATGCTGGTTCTAGTAAAAAAAAACTTACACAAAATCCCAGCCTCCTCTGCTTGTATGAGAATACAGTCTAATGGTAGGATACGAACGAATACCCTGACTGTCGCATATACTTCTATGGGCTACACAATCCACAGATCCCAAATGAGCTTCGCCAATCATTTTCTGCAACATAATAAACGTAGTGGATGAATGGATGGCTGCGTTTTTCTGACGTCCTTTTCTTAGGCACAACTCATACGTCGCACCAGTGTCGATTCTAATTACCTGCCTTCAATGTAATAGGATCGACTTTGATTCAGGCGCCGATTTTAACGTGCCGATCCCAATGAGTAAAACTCCATAAGACATACCGCTTTCCTTTGGCCAGCGGTGCATTCATTTTGGCACAACACAGAGCTTGGACATTTGAAACAGCGGCACGACTGTTGAGCCAACTTCACGTCGAACCTAATTTGCCCCGGCGAACTTAATCGGATTCAGACGATTGGTGCGACGCAATCCAGCGAATCAATTTTGGAATGCCCTTGTCATGTCCCACAACTACCAGGATGCAGCGTTACACTTTGTTAACAATTCATTATAGCGAGAATGTCTAGAATTAACAATTCTATGCTAAACAAGCTTCTCGATTTTTTTTCCCGCGGCGCGCTTAGATTTGTTTACGATGTCAACCCGTGGCGTGTCTCCCCCTCCTGAGTAACTCGACACCGTACACAAATCGAAGCGCGCCGCGGGTAAAAAAACATTTCCCTCGATTTACGGACGTTCGCCGAAGAGGGGGATGCAAGCTCTCTAACTTCTCGATGACCTAGTACAATACGAGTACATTTATGTTACCTTGGCCAGTTTATTCCAGTCAGGCAGCAGTTCCTGACATGGACCACACCATGGGGCGTAGAAGTCGACCATCCAGGTCTCGCCCAGGTTCTTCTCGAGCACAAGTGACTGGAAGGTCTCGGGCGTTAACTGGACTACAGATGGTTTAAGGGTATTCTGCGGCAAAAAAACAACGGATATCAATACGCATATCAATTAAAAATAGCAGCACCGGACAGGACTGCATGACAAAAGAACCCCTTCCAACTAAATAAATTCCGACACAAGACTCTCATTGGACTCGTTCTAGGCTTTCGACAAGTTGCTCTGATTAGGAGGAGTCTTCAAACTATGACGACACCATCGGATGATAATAAAACATTAATAAAGAGGACGCTCGGACGATCAGGTGACGTAATAGACAGGTAAACATAGATACAATCAGAAGTGCATCACCAGAAGTGTCCATTTTGGTATTACGCGCGCGCCCATGTGTCGGGTGGAAATTCTATTTTAAGAGACACCACAACCAGAAGAGACCATCTTGGTATTACGCGCGCCCATGTGTCGGGTGGAAAATTCTATTTTAAGAGACACCACAACCAGAAGAGACCATCTTGGTATTACGCGCGCGCCCATGTGTCGGGTGGAAAATTCTATTTTTAGAAACACCACAACCATAAATGTCCATCTTGGGATTACGCGCGCGCCCATGTGTCGGGTGGAAAATTCTATTTATAGAGACACCACAACCAGAAGTGTCCATCTTGGTATTACGCGCGCGCCCATGTGTTGGGTGGAAAATTCTATTTTTAGAGACACCACACAGGTGCGTGCGTAATACCAAGATGGACACTTCTGGTCGTGGTGTTTCTATAAATAGAATTTTCCACCCGAGACATGGGCGCGTGCGTAATACCAAGATGGACACTTCTGGTTATGCTCGATCTTCTGATAAAATTTCTTGATGGAAAAAGTGCAGCCTGAGTAAACAGACGTCCTTTATTGCAACGGTCTATGGGTTTCCCATGTTAGAAAAGGCGTCTGAACAACAAGTTGATACATTCCATACTGATGACGTCTGGTATTTTAAAATGTATCAACATCTTACCTCTATGAAGTCTATTATGTCTCTTGCATTATGTCTTCCACTGAACTGGTGTGGTATGGAGTCATTGTACAGAATGGTTGTAGGATATGAACCAATGTTATACTATAGAAATAACAGGAACAAAGTTTTAGAAATGCTATAAGGGAATGACAAGTACATTTTGCTAGAAATGAAATTGCAAAGAAGAAATCTCCAAAACTTTTGCAAAAGCAAAAGTGGTTGTTGTTCTTTTTGTCATACCGACTCATTGCCATTCATCACTCCCCTTCTTCTTTGCGGGTACACGAAAGGGGTTGCACAGTAAAACGCTATTCAACAAATCGTAAGTAAGTATTTGCAGGTCCGTTGCAAGACAAGACATTCCACCACCTTGTATCGTTACCCAAAATGAGCGAGGAGGATGGCAAATCAATGAACATTAAAACATAGGGTGGGATGGTCATAAAACCTAACACGTGACATGTTATTATACTATCTCTCTGTTCACTTTTTCAGAGGAATCGTTTTGCTTGTAACAAATTCATTGCAAGTAACAAAATTCAGCCAGTAAGAGTCAGTGTGCACCCAGACATGTATATTAGATGAGCATGAAACACTAAAATATTGTGCACTGTCAACGCCCCTCTCAAAATCCAGCCCACGCAATTGCAGGCATATCCTTTGAAGTTTCCCGATCATCCTAACCATTCCTTGCTATCAAAAAATAAAGTAGTAGTATCAGTCCTACCTGATGACAGAGATTTGAGTGTATAGTACAATCTACAGTGCCAAACCCAATATGTCGAGCAGCGAACGATTTGGCGGCTTTGCGGTATTCGGGTAGCAATCTCATGCACGGAGGACACCACTACAACGACACAAGAAAAGCCATGAGAAATGTTCTTATATTATTCTATGAATTCTGTGGGATTTGAAACGTCCCGAGTGTTAGACTGCGGGCCAGGACCAGAATCTCCTAGTGTGCGCTCTTCACCCGTGTAATCTGACCCACAGTATTATCACTCAAAATTGGCGAAAATGGGGCGAGCGAAAGCCAAAAACTCGCTCGTCGAACTACTCGCCGCTTTCTCCTCTGTTTCTCTAGGTTTCTTTTCCCTGAAAACACACGGGAACGTTTCCTACGCAGGCTAGGCGAAAATGCGCAAAGTAGAGACTTAAAGCGCAAAGAATGGTTCGCAGTCTTCTTTGCCCCGACGAAGGGCCATATCAAGATAAATGTGTCGTTTTTGTCAATGCCAACCCGTGCGTGACGCGGGCTACCTGTGTTTGAATTTCCGGGCTCCTGGGGCCAAAATAAAGATGGCGGCCTACAAGAACAGCGATTCTCTCCAAAATCTGCAAGTTTTGGCGAACTTTTTGACAGTTTAGGGCAAGAAACAAGCTAGGAAAACTTCTGGACTTCCAAATATGGTAAGTAGAAACTTCCATATAAGGAAATTTTAGAAAACGACACATTTCAACGGGAACTTTCTTGATATGTAACGCTTGAAATGTCAGCAAGACACTGGACAAACTTGTTCTGCAACAGCTATTGTTTGTCCACGACGGCTGCATCATATGGAAACCAACCTATCTTGGAACGGCTACCGTTTCTAAGGAATAAGTGGGTGGGACAATGTCTTCAAGATGCGCGCCTTGGTCGCGTTTCACACAATCTACTTACAGGAGCAAAGAAATCAACGAAGAACGGCCTAGAGGGAGTAATAACAGGCGAAGGGAAGTCGTCAGGGCCAAGGGAGTGGACATTAGAGGACGCACTCTCTTTTGCGAACACGGCGATATCATGCGCTGTGAAGCGACCTGCGATCAAGCAAAACAAACATGTTGGAACGTAAGGTCGCTAGGTACACAATCTTGCGCACCAGGAGCCCCCAATCACCGAAGCACAGGAGTAGATGAATCAAGTTTTAGATTGTAGATTTTAAAGAGCCCGTGTCATTTGTTATTGTTTTCGCGTAGATATCTCTTGACAACATTTAAAACAAAGTTTCAGATTTGTTTTACCAAATTCAATCGAGAAAATTCCTCTATTTTCTCTAAATCAGCAGATGGAAATGGATGCTTTTTCCGACTTGGTATGTTGCTATGCCGTCAAATCCCGCGAGAACTAGTTGCCAAGGTTACAAATTATGGCCCCTCGCAAAAGAAAGGTGGCTGAAATCAGGCTAAACTCTCTAAACTCTCTACTTCTGTACATATGGCTAGACATTAGTGGAGTAGATGGAGGCTCCTGCTGATGGGCTCCTGTGCATGCAAAACATGTACATCGGGGAAATTGGTTTGGCGTTAACCGGGATTTCATTGCCACGGAAAAATTATTAATGCTAAATCAGGTTCCAAATCAAAAGTACATGTGTGTTTCGAATCTGTATTTGGCTTGTGGTTAGCTACCAAGGAAACCAATCAGCAGCAAAGTGTAATTTATCGATGTTGAATGGCTGAGCCATCAGTAGCAGTTTCTGCCGATACGATTGGCCGACAGAGAAGCCATTCAGCAGTTTGCTGTACCATTCAGTAACAATATGTAATATTTTCAAGACAATACAGATTGGTGATTGGCTGAGAGGGAAGCCAGCCAGTAGCATTTTCTGTTGATAATGTTTGGCTATCATGGAAGCCATTCAGTAGCTCAATTTTATTGTATCGAAAATTTATTTGACTGGATTGGTGCCAAGGATTTCAGTATAGCCATACAGGCATCAAGAAAAAAGTGAGCCAAAAGCCATTTTGATAGCAAGGGGCTCACTTTTTTCCTTTGTTCAACACTAATGATGCATTGTTCGCGCACCGCGAGTAGTGTGGAACTCTTGATGCCTGTATACGAGTTTCACTGTAACTCGTATACATAATTACATACCATAATGCCATTCATATCCTTCTGCTTTTAATAAAGCAACGACTGGATGCTTTCGAACGTGGAACACATTACAGACATCAGAATTTTTTATACAATCCACATAACCAATCTGTGAAGAAACAATTGTAGGGTGTCATGTTGTATGTTGGTTTGAGCGCTCAGAGTTCGCCGGCTCGTCACCTCACGGGACAGGCTCTGGTGACGGAGAATGGTAGCTCTGGGTTTGAGAATGAGATATGCGTTGGTTTTTAAGAAAATGCGCTTTTCAATCTGTGGCCTGCATATATGGTTTTGCATTTACCGGAATATCTTTTGTACATTTACCGGAATATAATTTTGTTCCAAAGAAAATATACCTTCTAAGACACCCTTTGACACAAAACATTTAGCACTCCCACACACCATCACAAAAACAAATAATACATTATTGTGATTGAAACCACTGAAACCTGAAGTGCAACAAAGCTAGATTTATGGTAAACATTAAGTTTGTAGTAATAAATTTGCATACTTACATTTATGTCTGTTAAAAACGCAGGTAATTTTTTCACTTCTAAATTGTCGGATTTTTCTTTATCAAAAACTAACACCCAAGGTCTTTCTCCATCCTCAGCTAATCTCTGACGAATTTCCTTCAAAAAATAACACAAAAACAAAATTAGCATACGCATAATTGCTTACACCGAATAATTTTGTATATTTTTGTATATAATTTTGTATATCGCCTCTGACTGATAACGAACCATAGTTAGTACCTAAATACTACGCTGCGAAGTGATGGCTGGCTGCAAAACATTTTCGTAGCTCTAAAAGCTCAAAGGCAGTGGCTAACGGGCGGACCCAGAGGGAGGTGGTGACCCTTTCTGTTGCTCATTTGACCCAATTCCGAAATGGCACTAAGTTCTATGGGCATTGAAAATCCAGTAAAAAAAATGCAATACAAAATGAAATCGGGTTTATAAAGGCCCATCATCAAGAGGTAGCCTTTGCGCACCGTTTTCTTTTGTTTTCAAATTGATCCATTTTTTTCGGCTGCTCTGATTGGCTAATAGCCCGCAAAGGCTCTCAGTTGATTAAGGAAAAGGAAAAAAAGCATTTAAAGATTACCGTAAATTTATTGCCATCTATATCTTCGGGTCCTGATGTCATCCTTAGAACGTGATCAACTATTTCTTTGACGTCTAAACTATGTATAACCTGAGAAAGGAGAGAAAGATGAGTATAAAAACAATTAGTGCATTTGTGCCATGTGCAAGGGACTTCTTGAGGGAAAACTGCTCTCTGCAGCTTAGCTACATGTTTATGCCACAAAATATTTCTCAAATATTTTTGTTGTAACAGACCCCGGTAACAGGCTACAAAAGCTCGAGGATCCAGCGCTACTACTGCTACTGTTTTTATGGCGGATTGAATATCGAATCGAATATTAACTTAGTGGGTTGTGACCCTGGGTACTCCCTTAAAAGGAGTGTAGGTTTTGGTCGAGGGTTGAGTGTCGAGGGTAAGGGCCTGTTTACATGAGGGAGGGTGCCCCTGGGGGATAGGGGCACCCTACCGATAAGAGTTTCCCTTCTCTATTGTATTATACGGTTCGTTCTACATGCGAGATAGGGTGCCCCTAGGGGGAGAGTTTCCCTACCTAGAGGGTAGGGAAACCCTACCTAGTAGGGACAAGTTTTGTTTACATAAGCCCATGTAAAACCAAACAGGAGGGTCAGCCCTAGGGGCTAGGGCTATGTTTTGTTATGATAACGGCTAGTCACGTGGATAGAAAGCACGGATTTCGAGTTTCAAAATGTCGGCTTCAAGCTATAAACCTGGCGAATTTTTCGCAAGCATCAACTACTTGTCTTGGTGCATCTCGCAGTCGAGCTACAGCAATTGTCGTATTGATTTGCCATTTAAATTCCCATCAATTCAAGCCGCCGTTTCTCGAGAATGAGATACGTTAATAACAATCCACTAACTGAAAAGCGGCCACAAGAGAAGAGAGATACATTAGAATTGCGATATCGCAGCAGCGATTTCTTGGCGGTCCGCCATCTTTACTAGCACTGCGAGCTTGGTGACCGCTCCAGCTATTGTTTGCCCTTGCCCCTACCAGGGAGGGCGCCCCTACCTAGCGAAAACTTGTCATGTAGAACGACGGTATCCTCAACCCTTTTAGCTAGGGTGCCCCTATCCCCTAGGGGCGCCCTCTTTCCATGTAAACAGTCGAGGGTCGAGGGTAAAATGTCGAGGGTCGAGGGTAAAATGTCGAGGGTCCAATTTTTTCTGAAAATAAATGAAATAATTTTTCCCGTGATACATGTTGAAATATTTTTTAAAGAATGCAAATTTTGGTTTTCCAGACTGATACGTGGATAGACTCCGACACAGTCGTGCTGAGAATTTTCCCACCTTTTTCGACCTTCGTGGAGCGGGATAAAACAAAAGGTTTTCCGAAAACTCCAGGCGTAAATTTCGGGCAATCTTTATCAAAATCAAATTCCCTAAAACTGTGGCAGATTTGTTGTGCTTTTTCGCCAGGAGAGAAAAGTTTCCTCGACAGAGCGTACCGAGCGTGCGGCACGCGGATCTTGCTCAAACAGGAGAATACAAATGAGAACAACAATAAACATCTTTTGGTCCGAGATAATATCAAACCAAAGGAAGTCCACTCTACGTTCATCGAACTGGTGTTTTTCGAAGATTTTGAACACGGCGTTCTTCAACTGGCAATGAACTGGAGTGTTGGTAGTCCCATTACGATATGCTGCCAGCGCAGAAGCAATCGCCAACGTGATTTTATACCCAGCACTTACTAGTTTTGCTTCCAATGTTACTCATTATACTACAGCTAACTTTAGGAGACTCAGGGATAGGTAGCACAATAAAACGAAGCGAAATGAAGTTAGGTCGAATATCATTTGCGATCTTTCACGAAGCACTCTAGTGAAGTGAGCGCTAGAAATAGGCTGAATAGGTTGTGAAAATGCCGCGGAAATCTTGGTTTTCCCGAAGATTGAATAAAAGCAAAACATTAATATCTTTTCTTGCTCAAAATACTCAGACTCGGCAAGTTTGCTTGCAAGTTTGCAAGCATCTAGCTTTAGAGATTTCCACGGTTAAACAGGAGATTTTGCTTCCCTTCCCTTCAGTCTAATTAGCGAAGCAAACGTTTGATTGACAAATGTCTGCGATAAGAAACTTGTAGCGGCAAGTCTGAAGAAGCATCTGCAAGAACGCTTTCACCAACATGCGGGCATGTGAGCGAATAAAGCGGGGAAAACCGCGAATTTGCATTTAAAAAAGAAATAGACCCTGAGAAAAAGAAAAAAAATTGGACCCTCGACATTTTACCCTCGACATTTTACCCTCGACCCTCGACATTTTACCCTCGACCCTCGACGTCTTACCCTCGACACTCGACCAAAACCTACACTCCCTTAAAAGAGGTTTACGGGTATATGTGCCGCCAAACGGGGTCCGATTTTTTTCCTTCAGCCGACGAAATCTCTCTGGAACGGGGTATGATGATGAAGATCACCCAGACTTTAGCTGGTTCTTAGAATTAGAAGGTATCGATGGTGCAGTGGGCGAACTCGTTGACGTTTTATCTCTTACGAGGAAGATTTTGGCACAGAAATTCTATTTTATCCAAGTCGCGGTATCTTTAAATTTCTATTTAGAACGAGGTCTCAATTTGGATACAAATCATAGAATGGGATATCCTTCCTTATGACAATCGTTTTCCGCATTGGAGGCTGCAGCGGCGCATCACAGCGGATTTCTGCAGAAAAACCATCCATGGGAAAAGCTGTATTTCCCAAGGCACAAGCATGGGAAATGTTTGGAATTCACATGGCTATCCATGTGAATTCCAAACACTTCCCGTTCTTCTACCATGGGAAATTCAGAAATTCAGTGGCTACGGGTGCTTTGTCTTAATACTGCAGTCATTTGACATTTGCTCTATCTATGTGTTAAACTAAACTTACAGTGCCCTTTCCAGGCTCAACGTGCCCCCCTTTAAAATATACAATCTCCCCTGTGTGCTCCATGTGACGACACAACTGTTCATTTGCTGTACAGTCGACTGTACCGACTTGTACAAGGTTATCCTGTGGGAAAAATAAAAGACATCACAATCACAATTCTTGCTTTGGGATTTGGTTGCTGTATATCTAATTCTTGGTGGAAAATACAGTAGTTCGGATGGGGGGGGAGGTTTGGTCAAGCTTCAGGGACCAGGTGCTACTTTTCCTGGCAACTCATTCAGGAGGTGCACAATGTAAGCTGGATCATCGATAGGCATACACTGCCTTCTTATCCCCAGAGCTCTGGTGACAGCCATTCGGGGGCCTTTGCTGATTGGCTTTTTGAACAGTAGGGCATGTGCAGAAACATATTTCTCTCCTTGAAAACTCAATAATTTTTTATGGTACTATACTCACCAAAACTGCTGACAGTTTTACTCTCTGATCATGATGCAAACAGTCTAAAAAGAAAACACATTTTATGTTAATTTTGAAAAAGTAACGAAAGATTCTGCTCCCAGGGAGACACCCAATTAAAGCCCATATATGTTGGCTGGGAATGATTGTTGTTCCTTTAGAGGTAAAACGCTGCTTATAGTTTTACCTGTATGTACTCTTTTTGTGAATTTAGCGAGCTGTACTCCTATTAATAGCCATATATTAGGGATGTACAGTTAGCATACACCATTACTACTACTCCCAGTAGATCATTACACCGTTATTTTTTTCAACTCACCAGCATTGTTTATGTATCACATTCATGACTACCCTTGGCTCACCACGGTGATAAGGTGCAAAGAAGAACACCATATGAGTGTGACTCGTGCTGCGTGCCTGCGGACAATGGTACCATGCGAAAAGGGAAAGGTGTAACGGTCTACTGGGAAGAGTAGTATGAATTTATTATTCACTTACCTCCGTGTGTATCACAAAATTCTATCAGCCATGGTTGATCAGCTGCTGATATTGCAGAATCGAAGTCATCTAAAAGAAAAAAAAGAGAGAAATTCACCTTAGGAAGAGCCCCCACCTTCCCTCAGAACAGAACAACTAATTTATTTTTTTAAAGTTACATACGTTGTGATACAATGGATTGGGTACTTGCTAATATCAAAAAATGGTTGCTTTCACTATTTGTTAGCACTGAGCTAACACTTAATGAGAGCATTTTACTGAAAACATCCATCAAGCCCCTACTCACCACTAGTGAGATCATGGACTTTAACATCTAATATCTGCATAACATATTTTGTTAATGCATCCCTTGTTCTTTGGCCATAATAAAGGTGTTGCTGAAATAAGAAAGAATACATTTTGTATAGTAAAGTACCAAGGTGCAATAGTAATTAAAGTACCAATAACGGGCCCCCAGTTGCAGCCATTTGCCAAACAAGCAAGATGCCATGTGGAGGGTGGCAAACATTATGCTGAATTTTTAGATTCGAGTACAGAAAATACTGTTATATAAAAAATTTAGACAAAATTCCTGAGAAATGTGGTAAAAAATATTGAGACTCCCAGTAAAACAAGGAGAGTTAACATCCCAGCCTCTATATATTTTTATCAAAACAAAAGAGATCACATGCACATTCTGCCAACTTAGATTACCTGAAAGTGTTCTGCACTCTAACATTCTTGGTCATGGCTAAAAGGGATGACTCAGAAGGACCTGATTAATAATCCATAGGCATGCCATGTTATGAGCTTTGTTCTGTTGTTTATCCTATGAATTATTAATCAGGTCCTTCTGAGTTATCCCTTTTAGCCATGACTGACATCCTCATAGCAACACACTTTCTGAGGCCGGTTCCTAGAAGGCCAGTTAAGAGTATCAGTGGATAAACACTTATCCAAAGGATAAATCCTGAGCAAAACCTATACAACAGATAACTTTTATCCGTGGATAACTTTATCCAACCTTTCAGGAACCGGCCCCTGGTAATTAAGGTGTGTGCTGAGCCATCACCCTTGAAAAATCAGATTTCTACTTACTGAAGGATAAAGAACTAAGGAGGGATAGCTTTGTATTCCCTGACGCTGACATAAACTCCAGTCTTCTTGGCAGTTCACAGCACCAATTCGAATAACACCCTCTAAATCTCTTGCTACTTCCCGCCACTGTCACAAAAATTTAAAAAAGAAAATCAAAGAAGCCAAGAGTGAGGCACTAAAATGCTTCAGATAATGGAAAGGTGTCTTTTTATAGTAGCAGTGAATTTAATTCAGAGACAAATACAAGAGATGCAAGAGATTTGGGGTAGCAGTAACACATGGATGTCAACCTCAGGTCTTCAAAATTCTGGAGACTGCTTTGATAGGGAAATTTCCTGAAATTCTCCTGGGAGAAATACAGTAAATGTATGGCAGTCGTGTTGATTTTTTCCGGAAGACGAAACCAAAAAATATTGAGACTCCTGGCAAAACAGGGAGAATAGATGTCCCTGGTAGCATTTTAGCAGTTATGAATTTCAGTAGATACTCACAGTTGGTGCTAAATCATGGCAGTGAGAGCAGAAGGGAGAGTAGTAATTTATAAACCACATGTCTTCACTGCCTTCTACTGACATCTCTGAAATAGATTAATGGAAATGTGCTGGTTAGATTAGGAGATAAGACGATTTTCTACATGAAGACCACACTTATAGGTCCCACCTTCAACTCACAAAAAAGATAATTTGATTAATTTGGCTGAGCAATAAATTTTGTTGAAATAAGACTTGGCTGGTGCTTTTGCACTACTTGCAAAAATTACCATGAATGTCAATCAAGGTGATCAAATTTGGTAGTTGCCAAAGTACAAAATGGTTTTCATTTGAGCTAAGCTCAACTTGATGGCCCTAAAGGGCCTCAACAAAATTGTAGTCAGCTTCTTTTAACTTACAGTAGGCAGTGCTCAACAATGGTCACAATTTACACGTGTCCTTTGTGCTGTTTTTGGGCTTTTTTTTAAATTAATATGAACACAAAATTTGCCCAATGAGCGAATGAGAACACAACCTAAGAACAAAATGTGTGATTCCAGAAATTATCCATACCCCCCTACGGAAGGGCAATGGAAATTCTGGAGGGGTGGGGGGTCAATTTACCTGATCATTTCCATACAAATACTGTATTTTTCCTTGGAAATTCCAGAGGGGTGGGGGGCAGGGGTCACGTTTCAACACCCTTCCATGGAGGGGGTTTGAATATTTTCAGGAACCACACAATAATCATTACATTTTTAGTAAATTTTCCATTTCAAATGGCAGCCTGTCACTACCATAGAGTATCATTCTAATAACTAAAGTGATGTCATACTGACAGTAAAAAATGTCCTGAGTAAATTGCACTAATACATAATCCAAATTAGAGAATTACTTACGGAAATCAGAATAGCTAAGAGTAATTATTTCTGAATCCTCATCATAGAGACCTGAAAAGGAAACAAAGTAATAACAATAAATTATACAAAGCCAATGAAATGACTTGCACTGTACTTTATAACACGCCACAGCAGCTAACCAGAATGAAGGAAAATAACAATGATTAGTCAAATCACACTAGTGGTCTATTGTGAATGCTGCGTTCTGATTGGTTGAGCTACTAGTAGGCTATAAGTTATAGCCTACTAGTAGCGAAAAGTGTCGGATTTGAAAGCCAGAAAATGGCAAATGACCAGACTAGAAAAGGTTTTGGTTATACAAATTGACCTACTAGTGTGATTTGACTAAAACAATTATTCCTCTCACCCTTACGGCCTCTGAGTCAATAGCCCATTCGGCCTTCAGCCTCATGGGCTATTGACTCAGAGCCCATTCGGGCTCGAGGAATAATTGTTAAATATTTGATGGTATGTATATTGCACTGCACACTGTGCTAAGACTTTTATTTTTTTTAATGGGATATATGGTTTATTGTCAATGCTGCATTCTGATTGGTTGAGCTACTAGTAGGCTATAAATTATAATAGGCTATAAGCCTACTAGTAGCAAAAAGTGTCTGATTTTAAGCCAGAAAATAGCAAATGACCTGACCAGAAAACGTTTTTGGCTTAGCAAACTGACCTACTTGTGCAATTTCATTAAACATTCAATTATTCCTCGAGCCCATCAATACACCATTTGGCCTAGCAATTATCTATCTATATGTGATCTGACGATAGGTACTTACCAAATTCTTCATTAAAATAGTTCCAGCTCTGGTACTGGTTAGTAAAATGATTATCTTTAAGACCCTCTTCTCCATACAAATCATATTTTTTACGAAGTTCATCATCTGAAATAGGAAAATATCAATAAAAGCTCTGCCCTTTTAGTATCTTCCTGGACATCTTTTCTTAGATGCAACATTGTGTAATTCCAGAAAAGATCAAACCCTCACCAAGGACAATTTCCTCGTATATCAAATACTATCACTTAGTTACCGTAGTTTTCACTGGAAATTCAAAGGGCAATCCTTATGCAATTAATTCCCTCTCTGGAGGTATGAGTCATTAGTCATTTCTGGAATTACATACGGGTAAGTGTCAACAGGTTTGGTTGATATAAAAATGATGCTAAAAAGTTGTATTATTCATTGTGCAATTTCAGAAAAATATAACTATACCTTCCATGAAAGAGGTTGAAATGACCCCCAACCCTCTGGAGTTTCCATTGAAAATTACAGTATGATTGCATGTATGGAACATGGAAGGACAATAACCTGTGACCCTCTGAAATTTGAAATCTTTTCTGTGGTAAGGTATGGATTTTTCTGGAATCACACAATAATAGTTATTTTTGTGTGTAATTAAAGCTGACATTCTACTCTTTGCTTCCTTTTACGTCCTGCTTTTCAGCAGTGGCAGATCCAGGATTTTACAGAAGGGGGTTCTTTCCTCTATCCTATGAAGACTGATACGGGCAATATAATAATATGCAGAGCTCAGCCATGCGTGGTCCTTCAAACTCCCATCTGGATTGGCCAAAATTTTATATGGATCAGCCAAAATATTATACAATAAGCAAATCTGTTCTGGAAAAATAATTATTAATTCTTCAAAACACTTGAAAAATACATTAAAATGCAAAGATCAACGTGGCTCTAAAACAGCTGAACTTTGTGAAGACTAATAAGCTTTGAAGTTGAAATTGCACCCATCCTAAATTTTGTGATTTTACTCTTTATTTTTACTCTTTATCTTTGACCCAAGAAATGCAAAAACAAACATATAAAACACAAACAGATGTAGTAGGACCTCCTTGTAGCATTCTGTGATTTTGAATGACAATTGTCCATGCCTCTTGACCATCTATTATAATCTGACCAATTACATTGTATGGAAAAATTAATAGAATACTAAGCTTTAAAAATGCTAATCAATTAACAAGCCAAGCTTAACACAATATCAGATTTAAATTAAATGTATAAAAAACTACCAATTAAAAGATTGAATTGGCCAGGTAGGAATGGCATCTAGTATGAAGAAGATTACAGTAAAATATATATTGTAAAGTTGAGAAACATGAGGTCTTAACAGCGTTAAGCGTACATACATGTAAGCTCATGACACACGTAACAATTTTCTGGTCAAATGAGCTTACCTTTTAGAACTTCATAAGCTTTGTTTATACGTGTAAATGTCTCGTGTGCTTTTGGATCATCCTGGAAATCAGAGATAAAAAATCATTGAAATTAAGTCTGATCTTCTTCTCAACAATGTATGATTAAATAACAAGCTGTGATAACTTAGAATAATTGAAATCTACAACTGGATCCACAGTGAAATGTCAATGTTTTGAAGCTTACTTTATTTTTGTCCGGGTGAAGCCGCAGCGCCAATTTCTTGAATGCTTTCCTAATTTCCTTATTTGTTGCATCTCTGCTTATCCCAAACAAGTCGTAATAATCTTCGGAAAAGACAGGAGAGTATAATAGAGTAGAAAACACAATAAATAGTACGTTTCGCTTCATGTTGTTATTTTAGATGGTGCAGATTTCTTGACATTCTGACTGGACTTGGTCAGCGGTTTACATAACCTGTCTGTGTGAGCATGCGTGTTAGGGTTCCCACACGTGTCATTTAATGATTCCTCCATCTCTTGGCAACCGAGCGAAGCGCCGAAAAATGGCGGGAAACTTATAAATATTGAAACATGAAAATGAAACCCCTTGGCATCCATTTTGCGGAGACCCACACTAGATTCACTAGATACCGACGACCGGTTAGCGCAGTGGTAGAGCGCCGGGCTTATGTTCGGGAGGTTGGGAGGTCAAACCCTGGCCGGGCCAACACTCAGGGTCTTTTTCTAATAATTGAGGAGAAGGTGCTGCCTTTGCTCTAACATCTGCAAATGGTTAGACCTTCGCGTCTTCTCGGATAAGGACGTTAAACCGTAGGCCCCGTCTCTCACATACACTACACTAACCGGAACCAGAGGGACGTTAAAGAACCACTAGGACCGTCGGAAGTTGCCCAACCTCAGTGTCACAGAACTCACAATACTAAGGCACACACTCATGTTTATAAAGCTGGTTCTTATAGGATGAGTTATCCATTAATGTAAAGCGCTTTGAGCCGCGAGGATAAAGCGCTATATAAGCACGTTATTATTATTATTATTATTATTCAACGATTTTTCCGCTCCAGAAAGACCATCGTCATTGTCAAACAAAATTAGTGTAAAATAGTCGCTGAGGTTCAGTCGACTCTCGTCGGCACCCCGGCACCGGCGGACACCAGCCAGTCCCCCGGCAAAGATAGAAACAACTGAAACTCGCTGCCGTTATTACGTACTCTTGCTATTACCTCGAAACATGTTCAGGTTTCCGAAATTTATCTCGCCCATTTCGTCACCACACTGTGAACACCACCGAATGCACAAACACTGCACAAAGAAGCGTGACTAGTGTTGCGTGACAGAAATTGCAACATCAATATCTCAGGAGTTAAAAACAGGAATCCGATTAAATTCGGTGCGAAGACTCCTATTGGGGAACTCTAACTGGTCTGAAAAGCACAGTTTCGTAGAGGCCATAGCTTCAAAGTTAGGATTTTGATGACGTCATCTGAACACAAGAATATGCCGCCCATCTACTGTGGTGGCATTTGCACGAGAGTGAACGCACATGGTAATCAATCAATCCGACGAAATCAATCAACAGGAATACTAAAAGGCAGTTTCATCCCGACTGAAACTTACAAATCCCCTCTTCGGGGGCTGTGTAAAGGAATTGGGGAACGGATCCGGTTCATAATATTAATTTTTCTGAGGATTTTTCTGAAGGAATTTTTATATATGTTATCCAGATATTTGTATAGAATTGTTTGTAAATAGTTTCATCTTTATTATATTCCTTTTGTAAATAACGCAATTCAGCCCTTGGCTGCGAAGTTATCTTTATTTTAAAAAATAGTTTAAAAACTATCTATCTATCTATCTGAGGATCGGGAATACAGGATCGGAAGATGTCGGATGTCTGTGATTCAAAGAAGCAAGGATCAGCTTTAGAGAGTTTCTGCCCTCCCCAAGGCTTGGGAGAGTCCCAAGCTTCTTTTATAGCCCACACGCAGAGTCCGTGAACTTTCTGAATACATTTGGTTTTCGGAGTAGAATGAGTATCACAGTAAAAAAAAAACATGCGCGCGGCAGCCATTTCACAAAGGGCTTTTCAAAAAACAATGCCGACAATGAAGGAATTCGCTGTGCAAACACACAAGGACTTTAGATTTTATCCCAAGAGACAAATCTGCATGTTAATGTATGACAAGTTGCCACTTTATTGGCGTGTACAATTCGCTGGAAATTGACCTCGACGCTCTGGGTTTTGTTGTCACGACGGCGAATTCAGCTTTTACCAAAGAACGTGGCCAATCCATAGTTTTAAACCGGGGTTAATTGATTCTCAGACTAATTGACTTCTGCTTGAAAACGCGTGACGACCTCGCTACACAGCAGAGCTTTGCTCTGAGACATGCAGCTGATTCACAAATGCAATGCAATTCCGTTTGCCTTTGATTTTGCGTTCGTGACAACAGCAAATCTCGGGAAAACACGTTTGAAATCATCTGGCACAGCTCTGGGTGTATTCTTTGGTCTTCTTTGCCGTACAGGTAAGAGATAATTCAAAGTGAAATTCCATTAGTGTAATACTATTTGTAGGAACGTTCTAATTTTAAGTTAATTGGGGCCATTGATACAGCGACCCTTTATCGGTATTTTCTCGATCTATAGTGGTATTTTCTCGTATTCAAATGCAGTATTTTACTTTCGCTAATGAAATGTTAAGTTGACTGATATAGTCAGTCAGTGCATCTGATGTACTTAAGATTACTGTAAAGATAATGCACGCTTTCTAGATATCGATTCGTCCCAACAACAACAGCCGCTGAACATTTTCTATCGACACCCAAAGCATCTGATACAATTGATTCCTCTTGAACAATTAATGACTAATCGAGATTCAATTCGTAAGGCCACGCTCATTCTACGTCCTGGTACCCTTGAGCCTGACGGATTGAATCGACGAGATGAGACTTCATTTTAGATTATATTGTATTTATTTTTTCTTTGTCTTTTCCTTTAATTCTTAATTTTTATATCTCTTATCTAGTGTAATATCACAAACGTCATCATCAGCATCATTTTTATTGTATCACGTTTCACCAAGAGTGGATTACCAAGAGTTTCCATATTTACTATGTACGCCCGAATCATCGTCAGAAAAGTGTCTATTTTTAGAACTAGGATTCCCGGGAAAATTCGTCATCCACAGGGTTCCCACTTTCTCGCCACGCAAACAGTTGTGAGATCCAGCCTAAAATTAAATCGCAGATCAATCGAAAAACCTTTAAAGTCGCAAAGATAAGGTAGGATATTCTCTATTTGTTGTGTATTGGGTATACGAGCATTCGAACCTGAGCATTCGAATACTTTCGCGCGCGAAATTCAAATCTAAAAATAGACACTTTTCTGACTGTGATGTGGACAAATACTGTACGAAAGATTCTAACTCTTGTTAATCCACTCTTGGTTTCACCTTATATATAAGCCTATCATGCCATTATGTATTTACAGTACCTGAAGAAGGCTGGTTTGGCCAGCCGAAATATTGTACTAAAATACAGCTAAAACCTACGTTGTAACGCCGACTTTTCTTATTTTAAATTCCAATGACAGTCACGACCTTGTTTATCGTTTTGAGAATGTTCGACCGTGACACAGTACACTAAGGGGAGGAAGGAGGGGATGTTTTGCAGCGATGGCCCGATCTCACGCTGCGATTTCAATGGCGCTCGGCGACGTCACATCGCGCCGACAATTTGTGTAACTGCGATATTTATCAGCTTGTTGGCGATCTGAAGGAATTGCACCTGCATTGCAGTGAAATTTGAACGCATGCGACATCGCGAGTGAAATCGCAATATGAAGATCTCCGGCCGTTCACAAAGCGCGATAGGCATCGCCATGAGATCGCGGTAGAATTCGCACCTCAAGTCGCAGCTATAAAAATAGGCAGCGTTGATAGTATATGGCAAGAATTAGAAAACGTTAATTTTACAAAAATTCATAGCATTAACATGCATTTTGTTCGTTTTGAAAATACCTAAACTAAGTTCTAAGAAATATCGGAAATCTCACTTATTTTTGTTTCAATATTGATTTGCGGGTGCGGCGCTTCTTCTAAGACAGCGCTTATTAACTTTGTAGTCCCAAATGCAGTACTTATTTTGAGGGCGGCGTTTGTTCGAGTAAATGAGGTATACATAGGCATATGGTGGCGAATCTAGGAGGGAGATTCTGCAGACAGTATTTCATGCAGTTCTTTCATTGTATTTTGTAACATTTTCAACACCTATATGGTGGCATGGCTGATATGTAGTATTAAAAAAAACATGTTGACAGTTCCTTATATATGTACTTTTGCTCTGTTGTACAGGGAATTGTTCTTGGAAAAAGTGCTGTCTGCAGTATTTTTCAGATTAGACATACTACCACACGGAAAAAGTGTCATTGTTGAGTGTCTGGCACGTATTGATAATATAACGGGGCTGATCAGGTGCCAAAGGGGGGCACAAGCAATCACGAAAATATAAAACGACAGTAACTTTTGTTGACCAAAATTATTTCTATTCCGTCGAGTCTCAAACAATGATAACAGCGAAGTTTAGTATTTTATTTAATATTTCGTTGTTATAATATGATCTGAGACGGATATTGTGACAGCTACATAATGATTTTACTTTTTTTTAAAGGAATAATTGATTTTATCAAATAATAAAGAAAAGTACGCAGCAACAACCAACTTCGTCACGCTGGCAGAATTTCAACACTTTTACTTCATGCGACTTGTGGCGGTATTTTGGTTGAATTTTAGATTGATAAAGTACATTGTACCATGATTCTATTGCTTTAAAGTATGTAAACACACGACGGTTTTACGTAGAACTAGACGCAGAAACTGCGTGACCTCGGGCTTCTCTGGCGTAAGTTCTTTTAATAATGAGTTTGTGCCCGGGTTAACTTAGATGATCAGATTGTTTAAAAAAAATTAAATATATTTTTGCACCTTCTTGTCAAATTGTGTGGTTGCAGAAAATATCCATACCCCCACCACGGAAGGGTATTGAAAAGTGACCCCCCCACCCCTCTGGAATTTCCAAGGAAAAATACAGTATTTGTATGGAAATGATCAGGTAATTGACCCCCCTACCCCTCCGGAATTTCCAATGCCCTGTAGGAGGGGTATGGATAATTTCTGGAACCACACATTGCATTGAAGCAATAAGCATAGAAGAATCACTGGTGTCATCAGAACAAAAACAGTATCTCTTATTTACCCTTTCAGGATTTATGAGAAAACCAAACTTTCATTTTTGTTTGTTCGGTTTTAATTGATGGCTTGGTAAAAACTAACAAAGGAAAGGCATAATCTATATGTGTAATAGTAGCAGGAAGGTCTGATGAAGAATACCGGAAAAGAGCCTTTATATTGTCATTTTTGCTGTTGCCTATTATTGTCCCATCATTGTAATCTAATGTGATCTCCAGGTCTCTAGTAGGCTATAAAAAAATATTTGCTCTCTTGCAACCCCTATCTTATCTGGTTTATCTTTGAAGCAACATCAATATTCCAAAGGTTTACTTCAGAACATATTAATTCACCAGTAGTACTACTATAGAAGTATGAATGCAATTCCCTTAGATAGTTATATTGGCGAGAATGGTTAACAGTAATGCACCAATCAATTCCAGCAGTGACCATGCCCCCCATGCCAAACCATCGGACCTTTGCATTTTTTTTGAAAAAAATCTGCAAAATTCCCCACGGTGGGGACGATGTAGGGGTGCAATTTCCCCAGGGTGGGGCAAAAAAAGTGGTGTAAAGTGCCTGGCCCTGGGGCACATTCACGAATGTGAAATAAAGAAAATAGAGTGGCAATGTATATATTCTATTGTTACAAATAACTTGAAGCGTGGTTTCTCAACAATCGCAATATATTTACATGGGCAAGAACAACAACGTGTCTACCTTATATGCATATCTGAGCCTTTAAGTTGTGCAAAAGCTAGAGAGAGAACATTTAGGAATCGCATAGCTGGGTTTTCTGTGCACGCACAATCTATTTTCGGTGGTTATCATTGGAAAATTAAGACACAGACCGAATATAGACAGCAATCTCTGCTATCACCACTGTAATGAGAACTGGGGCTGATTGAGATATCTCAACTTAAAGTTGGTCAATGAAATTGCAACAAACCAGTTCCTATCGCCTTGCCAAACACAAATTGTTTAAAAAAATTGGATTCAAATCTGAATTCATGGTACATTCGAATACCTCAGCTAAACCCTGTATGCGAAGCTACTCCGCTGCAAGCCCAATTTATTTCCCGTGATAAGCATCCATAGCATCATTTTGCTATGAACCTGACTTTACAAAAACTTTTTGGGAAATTTACAAATAAAAAAAAAATTTACAGATAAAACTGAAATAAGAAGTAAGATGAAGATGGAAAATCTAAAAACAAAAAAATATAAGGCTCTGGTGAGTTGTCCAGATATTAATCTCCAATCCCAACCTAAGAATTTTCATTTGTACCATTGATCCATGCCTGCCAACCTCAGAGTAGTCAAAACCGAGAGATTGTATTATTTAACAATTAGTTGCAACATGAATATCGTCAGATGGTCCCCTGAAATGGACTCGAGATGACTATCCAACGATATTCACTGAGGCGACTTATCTTTTTAGTATATTACACATGTGATTATTCTAAATATTTTTGAATTCCATTTTCGAATCCAAAAACATCGATAAAACTGCCAATGTTGGCAGGTCACTATTGAAATTTAGTGTGAGATTCTAAGCCAATCAGCTAGAACGCTCCATTTACCAGAACGCTCCATTTCGATAGTCACCTGATGTAAATGTATAAGTTATTTTCATTTTTTTTACTGGGAGGCAAGGTTCAAACTGTGAGTCTTCCAAGTAAACCGGGAGAGTTGGCAGGTATGTTGATCTGTCCCATCATCTACAGGGCCTCTTATGCTGTAGAGGTGTAAGCCAGAGTGTCAATCTCCACTGCATCTCTCACACCTGGGTTTGCTTGCTGAGTGTACCTCTCCAACCTGAGCAGGTCTAGGGAGCACAGTTGATGTAGTGGCTAAGCACTTGCCTCTTACTTCCGCCACCGGGGTTCAATTCCCTGTTGGGACACAGAGACATTTTCTCTGTTTCTTAACCGTGGATTGAGTTTGGTCAGTTTGTTGTCTTGTTAGAAGCTTGTGTTCCCTTAGATTTAAATCTTGGTGATGTGAAAAGCTTTTTTTGGCTTACTGCGTGCTGAATAGTCAAAGGTAGTATTTTGTGTCTGAAACCAGGAAAAAAAAAGAACATTACAAGAAACAAATAAATAGGCCATGGAGTAAAAGACAATCATAAAGGCATTTGGAGTTGAAAAGGCTCCTTTGCTCCCACCCAGATAATATAATTTTAATTCAAATTAGGGGCATGTACTTTTAGCAAGCTATAAAAATGTAGGTTTTTGATTGAGTTTTTTTGGCCCTCAGCAACAAGCCAGACAGTCATCAGAAGTCCAAAAAATATTCATTCATTTTCATTCATTCATTTTATTGGGATATTTCAAGTATAAAATAAATAATCGGACTGACCCGCAGATAGTACAAACTAATCGAGGCGGGCCAGTCTTACAGATTTCTCAGAGTAATTAAATTACATGTGACTATTAAGAGGTTTATATTTCATATAGCTTTAAGACTTAAATTTAAAAAAACAAGGTAAAGGAATTAAGTGAGGAAAAAGAAGAAGAAACGAGAAAGTGAGCATAATGTATCAGTCAATTCCAGCGGTGACAATCCCCCCCGGACACCGTGGGGCATTTGCACACCAGTGCCTTCCCTGGGGTGGGGAATTTTGAAAATTTTGCTGGCCCCGGGGTCGGGAATTGTTTTTCCCCGGGGGAGGGGGGTGGGGAATTTTGTTTTTCTCATCTCAAGCGTGTCGGGTTTTGCGAACTACAACCCAGTTACAGAAAATAACGGCACATAAAATATAATGCAGAGCATGGCCCGCCGTATACACCACGTTTGGAGACTGACACATTTGCACATTTCACAATTAACGTCTTCTATAGAGAAGAAACAGATTTCGCAATTTCGTCTCAGTGGAAAAACATAAAAATGAATTGACACTATAAACAGAGTTCCAATTTCGCAAAAAAGTCAAGTAACATAACTGCGAAATAGTTGCTCTGCAAATAGAATAAAGGTAAATTTCGCAATGAGAGATGCAGCTAAATGGCTACAACCGCGAATGGCCTAGGAATGTCACTTCTTTATTTATATTTTGTCTCACTTTCAGTGAAATGAGAACTCGTTCATAGACAAGAAAACTAAAGTACATTTAAAAACGAATTGTGAATGCTCGGACAGTATAAATGGAGTTGAAGTTTTTGTTGTGAAGCTTTGTCACGCAGAGTTACAGTCTTTTTCTCGTCCCGGGGGTGGGGCATTTTTCCGCTTTTTTTGTTCCTCGCCGTGGGGTATTCTGCATTTTTGCTAGCCCGGGGGCGGGGAATTTTCAGTTTTATTTTTAGAAATGACCAAATGGCGGGGGGGGGGGGGGGGGGGGCATGGTCACCGCTGGAATTGACTGATACATAATCTATGTCTTCTTTGAAATCAATACAGATATTTCATCTGTATCGATATTATACCGATTTTCAGACATTAGAATATCTAATAGAATTTCTCTTAATTTCTCTTTCTTAATATGCACCCATGTAGTTAACTCTTGCCGGATTTTCAAAATAAATAGCTCTCAATTATCATATTTCAATACAAGATTCATGTTTGTATCGAATCAAGATCGCTTCTTATTTTTGAGATTGAGTAGAGGAACTCGATGTTTTATACTTTGTTTAGCAACAGGAATCACAGATTTATACCGAATCTCCGTTAAATATACAAACTAGACACATCAGAGATAGATATTTCTGTCGTAATGGGGAAATAAATAGTTTCAAAGAGGCAGGAACATTGGGTAAGGTTGGTTGTTATAATATCATACATATGGGTCAAGTCGCATTGTGAGAGGGAGACGAGCGACAGACAGAAATATTGAAAAAAATACCTGGTTTGCGGCATCGGAGTACTCTGACATCCCATCAGCATCAACAAATCGACCCTCTGCACAGTTCCTTGTCAAATCATGGTTCATAAGATGGGTTTTGAGTTCTTATCTTAGCCTATTTATACTCCGATTCGTGTAATCCAAGATGGCGGCTCATTTCAGGATCCAAACGCAGTGTGTGGACTTCCGATTGGCTAGATTTTCACCGGCTGTAAACGTTGACGAATAGGCTATAGCCGAAATCTGAGTATCGTGTACTGCTGATTGGCTAAATACACACTGATTGGCAGCTGTCAAAGGTGCGTTTTGCGACTGAAAGGAAAAATACGACGAAAGCCCATTTTATACCTCGGGCCTTCCACAGGAAGCCCGAGGAATTAATGAAATATTAACGATTCCATTATTCTTTCGTTGCAGAGTATTCTACTATCATTTAAAAACAACAACAAACTTGATACATCTGGGAAATCGACTCTACTCCAGAATGTAATTTGCAAGCTGAAAAACAAAGTAACAGCTTCAGAGAGCGACGTAAGGTTGGAATCAGCATAGCAAGACATATTTGATGAGTTAAAAATAAGGGTTAATGGCTTCGAGCGTGGATTGAAGGATATTTGCAATATGAACTGATTGCTAAGGTCACGGGAATTGGCCGCACTGCGAAAGAAAAACCGAGGCAAATATACATTCATCCAGACAGCAAAATAAATACATTTGACAGGGCTGATTGCAGTTTCCAGGTAACACAAACCCATTTAAGGATATCGTAAATATTCATCATGTCAATTGAAATATCACAAGTGACTGGTTATGACAGTGTTGTACGCCGGAGAGGACTAACTAAATGGGTCAACCTTTATTTGAATGAGCGTCTAGCTGCAGTGGAAGACATCGTTGAATTACAAGATTGCTTGGTTACTGCAAAGCTTTTAGAGGCTTTATCGCGGAGAGAACTCATTGTCCCTCGCTCTGAAAGAAAATCATCGAGAAAAAGACGAAGTGGTTGGAAAAATATTGCAAGTTTTCTGGAAAGCGAGGATTTTCCAAGGGAAATCAGTGAATACGGTAATGCTTTGTTTTTAATAGCAGTATATGTTTAAAATATGCAGCTATCTTATTCATTTATACAGTTTATTCCTTGTGAATTAATTTTGCTTTCACTGTTGTGCCTATTCACATTTGTGACTTTCATTTCTTTAGCGTCAGTTCTACAGGGGCAATATAAAGTGAGCCAAGGCAGGAATCGTTACGAAAAGTTAGAGGCTCAGTTTTAGGTATTTTTTATTACCGTCAACGAGAAAATGTACACTAAATTACGTATTCTTTCTTTCTATGTATATACTATTTTCCTACCATATACAGTAAATATTGTGTGCGGTTTATTGCCGTGATAACTTACAGGTTTTCCGATACGATGTTTTCGGGGACCAAACCGCATTTATAGTATTCTTCTGCTAGATACGAAGACAAGTCTACCACAAACCAAAACATAAATCACGCTACATTTTCCTCAGGAAAAACGTTCATAATTATTTTCTTTCTTTCTCGAGAATGAATTTCGCTTTATTTGCTGATGGAATAGGAAACCAGCCGTCGCTGCTTTTAGCAAACTGTTTGTTTTAAAAATGTCATGCACTTGAGATTGATCGACATTTCGGACATCTGATCGCGCTGCATTTAAAAATGTTTTTCTCTTTCATAAGATTCTCTTCTTTTTTTCAGTAATACAGTTAATTACGAATCTTGCGCAAGGTGAACAAAAATAATAACCCAATCAATTATAGGATTGACAATGCCTTCTTGGTATATACTTTCTTTCTATGCATGGAATTTACAAAAATATATATATCTGCAGCGATTTTGACATTAATAAACCATTCTTTAGCCTCTAGTTCATTAATGTTGTTGCGTCTCTGGGCCACCTGTGGCGTCGCGGAAAGAGAGTTCACGCTAGGTACTGGGACGACCAAACCGCGCGCGCCGCTTTTATTTTCTTTCCGCACCACAGGGATCCTAAAGCTTCAAATAATGAAGCCAGAGGATTAAAAACTCTATAAAGACACGGTGAGCCGCCAAATGGATTATCATGTCAATGAAAGTGTTTAAATTCAAAGGAAATGAACTATCATTTGCCCTCTATTCGTAGCGTCTAGCATTTTTTATTGACAAAAAAAATGAGAACAACCTTTTCTGGGTAGATCTTTGTTATTTCTCGGTTTGCTCATTTTTGTAGATCAGTCTTTTAAAATGTAGGAATACCACATCCCATTCACGATGTTATACAGCCCTAGAAACAACACCGAAAAACATGACTTATTTTACTTGGCGAAGCTTTTTCACGTGTCAGTTAAAATCCAATTTTCCTCCTCGATACCTGCTTTGTAAATCTCTCTTTAATTATCCCCTGATTGTTATGGAAATATTTCTGGCAAACACGTCTAGAGAGAGCCGTGTCTATGCAAATTTATCGCACTTTAGAAGAGAGTCTCCGTCTTTGCTTGTCTTGTGTTTAGTTCGGCGACCTTTCAAGCGGTAAGGATTTTAATTCGTCACTTTTTCGGGATATTCATCCTTCGGCAAAAGCTCATTCTTCGATTAATTCTATCTCGTAAAGCGTTAAAATGGTGATGCACTGACAGCAAGGTTTCAAGCATTCAACACTACGATTTAGTGGTAACTAGGTAGGAGAAATATTATCTCTATCTTTCATATATTTTCCTTTATATTTTCCTATATATACACTCGCATTTTTGCTCCAACTTATATTAATGTCAGCTCCTGACGTCCACTTCACTAAATAACTTACATAAACAAGTGACTATTTCAGATTAAACTTCACTGAGGAATTATTTCACAAAATGGTTTAGCCCGAAATAATCAATTCTAAAATCTCATTTACAATCGAAAGAAAGTGTATTGAAGAAATTGCTCAAGAAAAATAACCTGCAGTTTAGTTTACACTTCAAGTCATGGATGGCTGTGGTTTAGGATAAATTATTTAATAGCTCTTCATTTATTTTGGCTAATTTTACTTGGGAATGTATTAGAAGCGAGTTAGAACATGTATTTATTATTACACTCGTCGGATTAAAAATCTCACGGATGACATTTATCCATGCGCATAAATTATTGTCGTTTGCCTTGGAGCATAAAGATTTAACACAGGTAGCCCATGTAGTCCGTTTAGCATTGTTATGTTGCCCCATGCACGCGGTTTTTAAGAAATATTTATTTCGGCGATGATATAGCATTTTATTTTTTATCAAAAAAGAAAGTAATATTGCGAACTGAAATGTGTAGCTTTTTTGATAATAAAATCTTCCATTTATTGCACCATTATCGAGATGGGACAATGATGATAACAATCGTAAAGTTGTAGGCAAGCTGATTGGACGAGTCAAAAAATGAATGCCCGATTATTTGTTCGGATAGACTTTTTCCATGACTGAGGTAACTTTATTGAGTTCTCTAAAATCCCCCTCGCTACGGATATTGGTTATGTATATTTTTAACGTTAATTTCCATAGTCCCACCTGCTTGCTAAATACTAGATAACATGATTCATACATTCATCATATCACACACAACCTGAAGGACGCAACAGGTGCTTCGGGGACAAAGCCAAGCTAGGCAATAAGAATTCACCGCGCTACGCTCTCGACTCCAAACCGAATCCAAACCGACGCTCACTTCAGCTTTCAGACAAGCAAAACGAAATATCTCTTTCAAAAGCATTCGCAGCATATGTTGGCTCGTGAGATATCTTTCAAACGTAAGTCTATACTTATGCGATTACTTCATCTTGATGATACCATTCTAATATAGTTTTGTTTGTATTCAAGTGTAGCGTCATTCACATATATACTAGGAAATCGCTAGACCTCCCATAAAAATCGCAGTTTTGTGCGGTAAGAATTCTTAGAGGACCGACAGAAATGAGGTTGTCACAGGTTATATATCATCCTGCGATGCGTTAGTCGGAGTATTTTAACACCGCAGCGTTAATCCATATCTTTTGTTAATGCCCTGTATAGTGTCTTTCAATTGAGGTGATATCAGGCGTTTTTGATATGAGGAAATAATTATTTATTATTCATACATTGACAAAGTAAAAAAATGCAAAAATCAAGTTAGCTAGAAAAACAGTAATGTTGTACAATACAACTGAAGCATGTATGTGGACGTTCCTACTTTTTAGCAACTCTCAGCGTCGATGTTCATTCCGATTGTGTGAAACAGAGATATTGTTGTTCTTATGTGAGCACACCCTTTCTGGGCTAGACATTTAACCTCATTCACACAGGACAAGCTGACCGTTCCAAGGGTAAAGCTGGATAAAATGTACTGTACATGTTTCACATGATTTAGCATGATCATTTTGTCAGGAAGAATTTATTACAATAAGAAACTTCGCATGTTCCGGTCCAGGCGAAAGAACTTCGTATAACTAAACATGGTTTTGGTGTGATTGGGGTATAAGTTGTATTGGGTTGTTTGCTACAAATTACGAAACATGGCATGAGGCCAGACACACAAGATGGCAGTCAAAGAATGAATATGTACTTTTGCCAAAAAGAAACGGCGCGCTGAAGAAACGGCGCGCTGCATCGAAATCCTTCCCTGCGTCCGGCATCCCGTGAAACAACTGATCGATTATTTACCATCTTTAGTACCGAACAATTTCATGCTGTGTCTGCTTCTTTTCATGCTGTTTGGTTGTCTAGTTTTATTGTAGACATTGGCAGGGCATGAACCATTCCAGCTAAAGCGCGCGCGCTCTTCAGTTTACGGAAATACCCCTCTTTGTTTTTCAAAACCCTAATTGCTATACTAGACGAAAATACTCATAATTGCAGGATTGTTTTCTTCTGTTGCAACCTAGATGCTATTTCATTGCATACATTGGTTGCTTGGGCGATTATTCCTTCCTTTTTGCAAACACACTAACCTAAACAATGGAAAACTGCTTCTAAAAATAGCCCGGTCTGTAACAATGCCCTACATGGATATATCTCAGAGGACGACGCCTAGTCACGGGCTCCTGGGTTTACTGAAGCATTTGTTTTCCTCCTTTTGCAGACATAGATAAACTTTGCAAAGGCTCAGTGGACGCTATCTCGGCTTTGGTGTGGAGACTGGTAGAACATTATCTCATAACCCCAAGCCAAGAAATAATGTTGGGAAAAACACAGAGCTCCGCGCGAGAATTCTTACTGAAATGGGTGCGGCAAAAGCTACCTCAACGAGATATCAAGAACTTTGACTACGACTGGAGAGACGGAACAGCAATTTGTGACCTTGTGAATGCATTGAAGCCTGGACTTATTCCTGAGAAATTATTCGCTAATAAACTGAACCACGAAGACAATGCGAAACTGGGTTTACAAATTGCGCATGACGCGTTTGGGATTCCGCAGATCATTTCGCCATTTGACATCGCGGGTTCGCATATCGATGAGCTCAGCATTTTGACGTACATCGCGTTGTTTTGCAAATACGAGAATTTAATGAAAAGCGCGGATCGCAACAATAACAAGTCAAAATTAAAGCTAACGTCGCCATTATCAGCTAAAGAGGAAATTGCCTGCAAAGCCTATGGCTCCGGGCTGAAAACAGGCGAGTTAGGAAAAGTCGCCGAGTTTACAGTTGAGTTGAACGGAGCTAAACCCACGGACGTTACCATAGCGATAGAATGCAAGCCGTCGAAGGGAGGATTCGACGAAAAGCCAGAGCTGAGCGTTAAACCTCTTGGCCGAAGCACTTACGCTGTCAAATACCTTCCAAGTAACCCAGGAGATTATGTTGTAAGTGTTTTACACTGCGGTGCGCATATTTTACGGAGCCCTTTTTACTTGACGGTGGCTGAGCCAAGAGAGCTGAATGGGAACCTTACAAATAGCGATCTGCTGCTACATGGGTCGCTACCCTCGCAACCTTCATTGGCCGGATCCCACGATAACGTGCAGATTAAATCTCCTACCCATCAGAAGCCTTCCCCGCCTGTACAATCCCCTGTGGATAATCACCACATGGAGAAACCATCCGAGCAGGTTTATATAAGTGGTTTACCAATGAATACAGCCGAGGGCCCGGGGCTTGTCACTGGGGAGGTTGGTCGAGTCGGAAACTTTACTGTCATCACAGATAACAACACAAAAGGACCTTTGAGCGTTTGTATCAGTTGCCCGGCTGTATCTATTCCTGTGCCTTACGTGAAAAGCGACAAACGTAATTCATATACTGCGCACAAAGTCGTCTACGTTCCAACTGAACCGGGCGCCTATGAGATTTTTATCAAGTGGGGCGAAAATGGCATCCGTGGAAGCCCTTTCAAGGTATTCATCAATGATGTCAATCAAACCGAAATGGAGGCGTCCATTGGCTCTTCTAGTCTCGGGCAGGTTTTAGGCGGGAAAGGCAAAATACGAGTGTACTATTCCGCTACCTCGACGAATCCAAAAGTTCGGCGAGACAACGAAATGCTGCGGCTGTTTCTACAAGACAAAGGCGTTTGCTCGAGGCAAGATTACGGGCCTTGGGTAACTCTCGACGTAGGAATGCCTCGACAAAAGAGGGAGGAGATTTTCAAAAGAGCTCGCACCCGTAAAACACCCATGTTGTTCGTCAATGACGAGTATATTGGAAGCTACGAAGATCTATTTATCATGGACAAACAAGGTCTGTTTGAGCGATGTCTAAACTATTAAAGAACGAGATAAAAATATGATTAAACCTTGCAGTCGAGGTGTGCCACCCAAGGTATAATACTTTGTCACGCAATGAATAGCGTTGCCGTTTGACTGGTAATTCGTAGTACACTAGTACAAGAACGGGTTGGAGATTTGGAATTTCTTAAAATCCAGCGCCAGCCGTATTTGGTTCTGACAGAGTCACAAGGTCACTTACAGTACAATTAGAGATAATGGTTTAAAATTCAAATTGTGATAATTAAGAAAAAATGAAGTATTAAATATTCTCTTGAATAAGTAAGAAACGTTTGAGAAAACGGCATAAAAATGATAACGAGACCTTCACATTGGTATTTAGATTGCTTTTATTGTTTTTATTGGTAAAGCTTTCAACATAGTTTATTTGCCGAAGGTATATCTTCTATTTATGACAAAAATGATTAATATTCGTCTAATATTAAGCCATTAACATTAAGCTATCTATAAAGGTAATATATCAACAGATCAAATAATAGTTCTTGGACTCGCGCGCATGCACAAATGCAAGCACAAGCGCACTCTAGTGCAATTTCGTGAAGGAGCTCTGTGTGGCGACGCATGCGCAGAAAGTACAGAGCTCTGGAGTCGAGTTTGACTCTAGTGGGAAACATTTCTATTCTGTTGAACTATGTGAGCGCTTTTTCTTTTATTATACAAAAGTAGATACATGTTAGTTTAACAGTTTGTCGTTGGCTTAGGGCTCGTTTACACACGCAAGCGCAGACGCAAGCGCAAGGATATCAAACTTATACCTTTCCCTTACGTGGTTCACACAAGAACGCAGAAAGAAAATCGAGACGTTACGTTCCCTTGCGCATGCGCTTATTCTTGTGTCTAGTGCGCAAGCGCAAGCTAACTAACTAGTGTTGCTTGCATCGTTGTGATTTACACTCGCCTTGTGCTTGCGTCCTGCGCTTCCGCTTGTGTCCGTGTGTGAACCAGCCCTTAGAGATTATCTGATTATTCCAGGACAATAAAAAGGTAAAGCCCCGTTTATATTATGTGGTCTGACTTGGCTAGCCGGGCTGAGTTTCGTCCCGGCAAAGCGGACGCTGTATAAACACAAGTTGAAATTGTATAGAGTTTGGCTAGACGGTTCAGGCTAGCTCATGTAAACGGGCCCTAGGTCAGAGATTGCAGAAAGAAGTTACAGAAATCAATGCGGCACATTATGCAAAGAAAAAGTTATTTATTGATTGTTTTGTTTAGGAATGTCAGACCGCATTGCTTGTTGTTGTTAGATAAAATACAAATAATAATAAATTATTAACCGCTTGTTCACCACATTGCAGTAAGAAACTAAAATACAACCTGTTTTATGTATACAATCCATTCTACTTTTATCCAACTGATAATTAATCCTAATAAATACTATGAATCATAGGAATCGTAGCTATTTCTATAGCAAGATACCACTTATAAAATGACTAAATAATAATGATAAATTAAAAGTACAAAAAGTACATTGATTCTCACGCTCATCTCGCGTGAATCTAGTCGTACATAAATTTCAAGTGCAGACCGCTTCATGTGGTTCCAACACGAGAGAAAAAAAAAAAAACGACTGAACGCCGGCTTCCAAAAACGTGACCAGGAATTGCGTGATTTTAAGGATCTTGAGATTGGTCAATTTAAAGGCCCATCACCAACAGGGAGTCTTTGCGCCCCGTTTTCTTTTGTTTTCAAATTGATCCATTGTTTTTCGGGTGCTCTGATTGGCTAAGAGTCCGCAAAGGCTCTCGGTTGGTGATGGGTCTTTATGAGCTCTGCCATGCTCTCTGGCCAAACAAACGAAGGCACTGGCAACGCAATTGGCTCGCGATTCCGAAATGTTTACTTTGATTTCTAAAGACAACTAATTCATCATAAGGAGTGAAATCGAGTTGTGTTTGTTCTAAAGCAAGATGGAAGATGACAGATTTTGCGGCAACTGTCGTCAATATAGTTTCAAGGTTATTGTTTCAACGTAGGCCTCAAAGTTGCCTGTGTGCAAATTTGTACAGATCACTAGGGTGCTAGAGGGCATTGGAAATGCTACTGACGAATTTAGCTAGTCCCCGATGGCGGGCCCTGGGGACCGGGTTGTCCGTGAGTTCCATGAAACTTGTACTCTCTTTAGGCTGTTTGACAAAAATTTACTAAAAGAATGTACTATGTACAGTTAGGAAAATGTTTGATCCCCAGCCCTTTTTTAAATCAAAGATATTCCTTTCGTTTCACGTATCTAGCTTGCAATATTTAAAGTGGGAAATAGTTCTTGAGATTTGTGACGGCACTAGTGTTGTGCAGACCGACCAGGAGTCCATCACTAGGAGCCTCCACAACCTATTGATGAGCCTCCGAAGCATAAGAGTAGATGAATCTATTCTAGATTGTAGAATTTGAATCCCACGAGAATCGCCTCTCTCTCAAATGAAAGATGGCTGAAGTCAGCGCCACCATCATCATACTGCTTGCACTGAACCCAGAATTCTCACTCTCAAAGTACCAATTCAAAATCCACAGTCTACATCTTCTACTCCTGTGCATATGTCTATACGTAGTAGAGTAGATGGAGGTTCTTGTTGATGGGTTCCTGGCCAGGGGCGTAGCCAGCACTTATGAGAGGGGGGGTTCCAAAATTCAAAATATAAAAAACTCCACATAGATCTCGGAAAAACTAGCGTTTGAAGAAATTTGCCTACATTTTATTGCAGCTTTTATTTGTTGTCTATTCAATATTTACAATTTTAGTAGTAAGTCGGTCCAGAACAGAGGCGAGGGGGGGGGGGGGGGGGGGGGGGGGGTTCCGCTGCGGGAGAGGGGGGTTCCGGAACCCCTGGACCCCCCCCCCCCCTGGCTACGCCCCTGACTGGCAGATGAAATTGGATTTTACAACGTAAAGTGCAAGTCGTCAGACGATTGTGTTTCGCCCAATGTGAAACACTTATATTATTGTCTATTGTCTAGTCTAAAAAGGTCACTGATTGATATAACAAATGTGAACATTTTATTCTAAAATTTGTTCAACGCGACATCATGAACTGAATGTCAAACAATTTAACATTGCTTACGTGCAGTGAAACGTGCATGTTAAATGTTAACAGGCATGACAAAAGTTTAAAATCTTTCTACTAAATGAAATGTTGAGCTACAATGGTGGACAAAAGTTGCTGAGACACGTATTCAATAGTGCTAAGCGTGGTTAGCTACCTACACTATCTTTTAATTTTCGGATAAAATGCACTTTTCAGGAAGCGCCTTACCTTTTCTCCCTCCCACTTTACAATGTTTGAGTCGGGGGATTAAAGTAAGTTGTTTTGGCAGTCCCAAACGACATTTCCGAGGACGAGATTGACGAAACATTACAATGTCGAAGCATCTCACAGCTTTTGTCCGACATTGTAGTTTGACACGGACCTTATATCTTGTCCTATAAGTTCGATAAGCCCCGCCGGATTCTTTCGATTTCTCGTCGGATATCTTCGTTATGACTTCGTAGGTGAAAGATTTGGTCGACCAAAGTGATCGTGCGTTCATTATCCACTCGAGCTCTAAAAGAGAACACAATATGATAAGAGCTGTATAATACCGAATTCAATAAAGGTTGCTTTGGCACAAGTGCTGGTTCGGGGGTTCAAATTGTAGAATTTACTTTCCTTGACGTAGTCTTTAATCAAGCCAAATTTGAGAAAATGCCTTAACAGAAACGCACGTCTGAATCGACTCACTCCCACGCCTTCCCCTCTGTATATGGCTGTACCCCAAGCCCTCCCCTCTGTATATGGCTGTACCCCACGCCCCCTGTATATCGGTGCACTACACGCCCTACCCTCTGTATATGGGTGTACCCCACACCCTCCCCCTGTATGTGGATGCATCCCACGCCCTACCAGAAGCTCATAAGTACTACTTGGAGCTTCTGGCCCTACCCTCTGTATATGGGTGTACAACCACGCCCTCCCCTTTGTATATGGCTGTACCCCACGCCCTCCCCTCTGTATATGGCTGTACCCTCACGCCCTTCCCTCTGTGTATGGTTGTACCCCCACGCCCTACCCTCTGTATATGGGTGTGCAACCACGCCCTCCCCCCTGTATGTGGGTGCATCCCACGCCCTACCCTCTGTATATGGGTGTACAACCACGCCCTCCCCTCGAGTGTCTCTCATTTTGTTCACACACCTTTGGAGTTCGTCATGTAGCGACAGGTTTTCCCTCCATCGCTGACGGTTAATCGTTGCGGGCACGGGAGCGTGCGCGGCTGCCGGGGAGTTTGAGGGTCTTAATGTAGAACAACGGGATGGTCGCTCGATACCTTCAATGCAAGCAACTAAATTGTTAACAAAGGAGCCATTTAAAGGCCCTTGTCACCGTCCTATAATGCATTGCACGCGTGCATGTTGTTTATATCCTTGATCATTCTCGAACCCAGAGCTTCCAGCTCGTCTGCTCGCAGAGGAGGCTCTTGGGACATTCATTTGAGGACCTTCGCTGATTTTGAACTATGGGGCATGCGCAGAAGGGTGTTTCTCTCAACGACTCTGTATCGAATCTCGCGCATGCGTCAGTGGCTGTCACCAGAGCCTCCCCCGTGAGGTGACGAGCCGGGGAGCTCTATGTTCGAGAATGATCCTTGACATCCTTGCCATCTCAACTAAAAAAGAGATTGAGAGGCCAGTTGATAGATTAATTGAAGTTTTTAACAGTTGTTATTTTATGTTTCTTTTTTTCATTTTCAAAACAAAAACATAAACACCACGGCGCGCAATGCATTATAGAACGTGTTTGAGTGGATTTCAGAATATTGCCTCTAGAACATAGGATAGCCACTCTGACCAACCGTCAAATGAACGTGCTCCGGGTACAAGATAAACAAGTTACAGAAGATAAGAGTTATACTTACGAAGAACGTCCTAAAGTTAGATTTATAGTCGATCGAACTTCATACGAATTCACAGGCCGAGTAAGAAGAACTTTCACATTTTTACATAAAACCTTTTAAATTATTTTTTTCTTGAATATTCGCTGGCTATGGCGGAACGGGGAGCACTTTTTTACAAACTGTAAAAATAACGAAAAAAAACAAATAACGACACTCACCGCTAGGATTTGGTCTTTCCCATTCAAAAGCACTGATTCTGAAACAAAAAAACCTGTGTCGTTAAAATTCTTTAACATTATTTCACAAAAAGCAGGCCGCTAGCAGAAAGAGCTGCTCGTGTAATGTTAGTCTTAAAAAAGGATGGGAGATCAAGGTTCTGCTGCAACCTCGGATCAGTAGGGTAAAACGAAAGCAAAAGCAGAAACATGGGTTGAGTTGAAACGTGAAAGTTTTCTCCCAGCTACTGCTACTCTTCTCAGTAGACCGTTTATTACACACCTCTTGGTTCTTCAGCCTGCCGGCGACTTTCTCAAATTGATTGCACCACGCGATTAATAGTTGGAAAGCAGCAAAACAATCAAAAGTTAACGCCCACACATACTGATCACGTGGTGCATAAACAACGCATCACGTGGTACATAAAAAGGTGATCACGTGGTACTTAAAAAGAAATCGAGAAGTGTAATAATAATAATAATAATCTTTATTAAGCTCTTAATGATATGTCTATTTACATTGTGATACATCTATTTACATTGTGTAAATAGATAAATAGACCGTCTACTGGGAAGTAGTAGTAGTATTCGTGGTGCAAACTACCACCGTATTTAGGTAACGATTACTTTGCTTGCATCAATACGTTCCACTTTGTTTTATTAGCGTGCCAGGTAATAAGCAGTATGGTCTTCCAAATACGGCATAGCCCGGAGCAAATTCAAGCCTAAAGCTCATACAAGTTTATGTCAGGCAAACAAGTTCCCATTGGAAAGTGTTTTCGGTTTGTAAAATGTCCTTATATCGAAGTTTCTTAGTTTTTTACGAGTTCAACGCATCAATTTTTCCTCAGATGACAGGTATCCCAGTAAATATTTCAAGTCAGGTATTGGGGTCATTCAATTACCATATTAAGGCCTAGTGCATCGTTTTGTTGAATGATAAATGACGGAGGAGCAAAGAAAATGCTTTTATCATAATCAAATCATAATCAAATCTCTAGGACAATGCTGTCAAGTTTTTAATACGGCGTACAGTATGTATACTGTTATTTCTCTTTAGCAGCATTTCACTTTAAAATCGTAACTACTGGACCTTCTGACTTCAACCTTTATTGAAAATTCTTCTCGATGTGCTTTGAATTTTGCATTAGGAAAGGAGTTTAAGAAATTCATTACACTTCAATAAAAATCAAATTTAGTTTATTTGATTCTCACTAGTTAACGGAAAATTCACCTGTTCATCTATTCTTTGAATGACGTCAGTGGTGCAAGTCAAAATCGAATTAAATCTTCTATGTCAAGAAAGAAATTTGATGGTGATGACTAGAGCCCCAGAAGATATTATAAAGGATGAAAGCAAATCAAAGAGCTGACAAATAGTCCCCAAAGGTTCTCTGAGTTGAATCAAAACTGAATACAGTTTTCGACTTCTTAGATCTTCTTCATTTAGAACTAAAACAACTTCAAGCACTTTATGAGCAAGACAAGTGTGGCAGTACACGGAGACAAGACGGCTGGAAATTCAGGCTAGAGCAGGATTGAAAACCGTTTTTTTACATTTGCCACCGAAAGCACAAAGATACGGTACAGGCAAGGCAAGTTGCAGTTTGGAGACTCAACGACACAAGTCTCGTCGCAATAATTTAATCGACCTTCTCTAAAAACAATTTCTTTAGAAACACAAATTAACTAAGTCGACCAAAATGGGACATTTGTTTTCTGTGTCGCAAGTGGATATACAAGCAAGTTATAACGCAAGTACTGGTGGTGTCAAGAACTACCCCATTTACTTTGCCCAGTTTGCGTTCTATATTATGATAACCCTTCTTGCAATCCTTGGAAATGGACTGGTAATTTTCCTGTACATCAGAGATCCAAATAAAAACCTTAAATGCGTGCCTACGAACTTGTTCATAGCAAGTCTGAGCCTTATTGATTTATTAATGGGACTGTTAGTGGTGTTACCATATACTTTGACTATTGGAAGTGTGATCTTCAAGGGACAGGTAATTTTGACGTACAGAGAACTTCGAACGCCTTTCCTTGTCTCGCTGACGCTCGCTTCGCTTCTTCTTCTGGTATCTATGACGACTGACAGATTTGTCGCCGTTACAAAGCCCTTAAAATATAAAGTCCTAGTAACAAAGCGACGAATTCTTGTCGCCGTGGTCTGCATCACACTATATTCAGTCGCATTTTTTGTTATGTATCTTCTGGAGCCAAAGTGGTACCTCTTCAGTGTAATCTTTGTTGGTGCCCATGTCCTCATCGCTACAATTGTTCTTGTTGTTCTCTACTCAACAATGGTAGCCTTGCTTCACCGTCAGAATCAAACTCTTCAACAGCACACCGCTGACTCTGGGGCAAATGCTCGCAGGCTCATTCTTTTGAGGGAGCGAAAAGTCACCATCGCTGTTGCCATAGTGATTGGGATTTTCTTGGTCTCTTTCGTTCCGATCTTCACTAGTTCTTTTCTTGTTGTAATCCCGACAAGTTTGAGCTCAGGTCGGGCATTTCATATTTGGCTTTCTGTGTCAATGGTTCTGTATTTCTCCGCATCGGCCACCAATCCCATTGTGTATGCTTTCAGACTTGTGAAAATCCGTCAGGCATTCAACTATTACATCCGATGTCGGTAAAGCCAAAATCAATGACAAGAGGAAAGGGCACATCGATCTAGTCGATCTGCGGTGGAAAGTCGAATGAACGTAACTTTGATGGTCTGCAATTAAAAATCGCCATCGTCGATGTCGTCGCCTTCACTTGCATCATAACATCATTGTCACAGTCATCACCAACACAAACACCATCGTCATTACAGTGAACGCCATCGTCTGCAATTAACAATCGCCATCGTCGACATCGTCGCCTTCACTTGCCTCATAACATCATTGTCACACCAGTCATCACTATCACTACTCAACACAAACACCATCGTCATTACAGTGAACACCATCATCTCCTCGATATCGATATTATCCCCATCACCACTGGTAAGCACGGCACGGGTGGCGCAGTTTGGGAGTGCTTGCCTCACACCTCTGTGCACCGTGTTCGATTCCCAGCAAGGGGCAGTTGGGATTTGTCTCTGCTGTTTCGAACCTTGTGCCGATTCATTGTGGGTTGAAGTGATTCGTTATTTCTCCCGCATTTGAACACGATGATTGGGGCATACAAGAGCATACATTTACCACTGCCATCGCCATCGCCGTCATCAGCAACATCAACATTATATCACCACAACAATGCCTTCGCATCTTTTAATAATAATAATAATAATAATAATAATAATAATAATAGTAATAATAATAATAAGTATTCAACTACCCGATGCCATTAAAGCCAAAATCAAAGATAAACGATTCTTTAAAGAGCACCTCAAACTAACGCCGGCATCATCCGCGTCAACGTCCTTCGTTTCAGTTTCCTTTGTCATTGCTGTCGTCATTAACGTTTGTATACCTATTCTCTTATAGAGGGATTTTGAGGTTTTAGCAGAGTTAGTGATTGTGTATCCAAGATACTTAAAATTCTTGACGTTTTCAGCTTTTTTGTGCCAATAGTGACCAAGCTTTCTTTTTCCATCATCATTTCATCATTGAAGATCATGGTTTCTGTTTTGTCATACTTATCATAAATCACCTTGAGAATTATCATCATCATCATCATTAACACCATAGTCAACATCAATATCATCACTGGACCTTCTGACTTCAACCTTGATTGAAAATTGCCATTTTCCTCGGCAAGTTCTGAATTAAAAAAAAAACACGAAAAACGTTCTTCAAAAGAAGTTTTAATGGTAATAAAACATCAAATGAGAAACACAGGACACTTCAATGTCAATCAAATTTGATTTGATTGACATTGAAAATTCATTTGATTTTCACAGTAAAGGAAATGCACCTGTCAAACCTGCTCCCTGTACGACAATTTATACGAAATGTCACGTTGCGAAATTTATAGTGCAAGTATAAATTAAGTGAAATCTTCTATTTCAATAACGTAATTTGCTGAATTTGGTCGTGATGACCAAAGCCACAGAAAGGGAAGAAAGCAAAGGAGCTGGCAAATAATATCTAAAGTTTCTCTGACTTGACTATCAAAAAGCGAGTTCCAATTTTCAACGGACTATAACCCTTTTTAGCTCTTCTTCATTTAAAACAAAACAACTTCAAGCACTTCATTTGCAAGACTGTGTCTGCCGCAACGAGTGTGGCAGCGTAAGGAGAGAAGACGGCTGGAAATTCAGGTTAGAGCAGGATCACAAACCAGCTCATTTCAGATTTGCTACCGAGACTCATTGCATCACAGGCAAAGCAAGTTGCAGTTTGGAGGCTTATCTGGAACGTTTTCATGCACTTAGTATTTCCTAAAACGTCAACGACATTGACTCATCGCATCAATTTTCCTTCAAAGATTGACCTATTTTAACGGGCTTCTTGAACGAGATCTACACGCACAATTGTTTTTGTGAAACACGAAAATAACTAAGTCGACCAAAATGGGGATTTTGTTTTCTGTGTCGCAAGAGGATGTGATACAAGCAAGTTATAACGCAAGTATTGATGATATCAAGGACGACCCCATTTACATTGCCCAGTTTGCGTTCTATAGTAGCATAACCCTTCTTGCAATCCTTGGAAATGGACTGGTACTTTTCGTGTACATCAGAGATCCAAATAAAAACCTTAAATGCGTGCCTACAAACCTGTTCATAGCAAGTCTGAGCCTTATTGATTTATTAACGGGGCTGTTAGTGGTGTTACCACACGCTCTGACTATTGGAACTGTGATCTTCAAGGCACAGATAAAGCTGACATTCTACAACAAACTTCATGCGCCACTGCTTGTTTCGCTGACGCTCGCTTCGCTTCTTCTTCTGGCGTCTATGACGACTGATCGATTTGTCGCCGTTACAAAGCCCTTAAAATATAAAGTCCTAGTGACAAAGCGACGAATTCTTGTCGCCGTGGTCTGCATCACGCTATATTCAGTCGCAGTTTTATTATGTGTCTTCTTAAGCCCAAGTGGTACCTCTTCAGTGTAATCTTTATAGCGGGCCATGTTTTTATCGCTACAATTGTTCTTGTTGTTCTCTACTCAACAATGGTAACCTTGCTTCACCGTCAGAATCATGCTCTTCAACAGCACACCGCTGACTCTGGGGCAAATGCTCGCAGGCTCATTCTTTTGAGGGAGCGAAAAGTCAACATCACTGTTGCCATAGTGATTGTAATTTTCCTGGTCTCCTTCGTTCCGATCTTAACTATTTCTGTTATTGCTATATTCCCGACAAGTTTGCGATTAGGTCGCGCATATCAAATTGGGTATTGTGTGTCAATGTTTTTGTATCTCTCGGCCTCTGCCACCAATCCCGTTGTATATGCTTTCAGGCTTGTGAAAGTTCGTCAGGCATTCAACTATTATATCCGTTGTCGGTAAAGCCAAAATTAACGACTACAGCACATCCAGCTAACTCGAAATTAGTTACAGGAAGATCTTTATCTATGACACGTACATATCATTTTCACCGTCGCCATTCAGTACCATCACCAACATTTTATCATCATCATCATCAGTCCACCATTATCATCATGACGGCAGAGCATGACCAGCACCATTATCATCAACATCATCATCATTCCACCATTACCATCATGACGGCAGACCATGACCAGCACCATTATCATCATCATCATCATCAGTCCACCATTACCATCATGACGGCATATCATGACCAGCACCATTATCATCATCATCATCACCATCATCAGTCCACCATTACCATCATGACGGCAGACCATGACCAGCACCATTATCATCATCATCATCACCATCATCAGTCCACCATTACCATCATGACGGCAGACCATGACCAGCATCATCACCATTATCATCATCATCATCACCATCATCATCACCATCATCAGTCCACCATTACCATCATGACGACAGACCATGACCAGCACCATTATCATCATCACCATCATTAACATCATCAGTCTACCATTACCATCATGACGGCAGACCATGACCAGCACCATCATCATCAACATTATCATCAGTCCACCATTACCATCATGACGACAGACCATGACCAGCACCATTATCATCATCACCATCATTAACATCATCAGTCTACCATTACCATCATGACGGCAGCCCATGACCAGCACCATTATCATCATCATCATCATCAGTCCACCATAACCATCATGACGACAGACCATGACCAGCACCATTATCATCATCACCATCTTCATCATTATGCAGTCCATCATTACCATCATGACGACAGACCATGACCAGCACCATTATCATCATCACCATCATTAACATCATCAGTCTACCATTACCATCATGACGACAGCCCATGACCAGCACCATTATCATCATCATCATCATCAGTCCACCATTACCATCATGACGACATACCATGACCAGCACCATTATCATCGTCACCATCATCATCATCATCAGTCCACCATTACCATCATGACGACAGACCATGACCAGCACCATTATCATCATCACCATCATTAACATCATCAGTCTACCATTACCATCATGACGACAGCCCATGACCAGCACCATTATCATCATCATCATCATCAGTCCACCATTACCATCATGACGACATACCATGACCAGCAACATCATCATCAACATCATTCATCATCAACATAATTAATCATCAACATCATTCATCATCAACATCATAGGAGCAGATTTCGTATATCGGGTGAAAAGGCACGGAACAATGCCTTATCGTGAACATTCAACCAGTCACATCACGGGAAATGACTGATCATTTTTAAATCAAAAAGGTTTGATACGGCAGGACACTAGCTAAGTCTTCTCGTCAGCTCTAATAGCGGTAGTTTAAAGTGAGCCTGTCACGCAACTGCGCAGCTGTTCTGCGCATCTCTTATCAACGAAGTATCGTCCCGTAATGATGGCCAGCGAAGGCTTAAGACCTCGAAAACAAATCGTATAATAATCTCGATATTTCTCGCGATCTATCGGATGTTTCTTAGCTTTGCATATTCTTAAATACTTATCTATTAGGATGGTCTAATTAGTTTTACTGATGAATCAAGGATCGTTGCTGAAGCATGCGCGTATCGGGACAGGCTTCCTTTTAAGCCTGTTAAACAAACACACATTGCCTGCGAAAGCTATTCGTTAGGAAATTACTATTCAAGACATGGTAATTTAGAAATCTCATACTATGAATGAAAAGAAGTCGTCGCATTCATATCTCTAAATCACTCCTGTATTTTTATTATTGCTTATTAGATTTTGATTATTAGATTTTAGATTTTAATAACTGCTCAGATTTTTAGAATTTTCTGAACTGTGCAATTAAGATTCACGCCTAGTTTGAAGACCACGTATGTGAAAGGAATTCGTGAGTAAATAAAGTTATTATTATTATTACTATGTCAATAATATAAAAAACATGATGTAAGGTAGGGTTTCTTATTAAATGTAATTACAATTAAAGTATACAGTATAGTTCGTTTTCTATATTTGTCGGATTCACTTCATATTAAGATTAACGCACACAAGCTTTCACCGCAGATGGGGTATTAACAAAAGGATCCGCAAAATTAATATTGCAAAATTAATAGCGTCCACCGTGACTTACCCTTCAGAAAATAGTAATTCCTTTTATCCGAGGATTTTTGATTTAAAACAAGGAAATTGCGCTCAAGACATAATGGAGTATTGTGAATTGGTTCCGACACTGGTACTCGTACGTATTTAGGCCACCAATCAAAACCAGCCGAAACCAGCTGCCAAGGGGTGATCAAATCACTTTGAAATATATAGAAAGTTCTCGCAAAAAAGAAGGACAGAAAGCGTAAAAATCTCGTTTTTGCTTTGATCAATAATGATCATTCTTTAGATTTCTTTAAAAAAGTGCTCAGGAATGTCCCTGACGGCTTTTAGAAAATTGCCGCGAGCCACGCCGCAGAATCTATAGAAAGTAAGTGCGACAACGTAGCTCTACGGTTTTCAAAACTGTTTTCACGGATTTCAAAAACTCAAAATACCGATTGTTATTAAATCAAAATGAAGAGTCTGTTTAACACCTCCCTTCGGGATATAGACAATTATATCTCAGCTATAAAGGAGGACGGCAGCGAAGCGTCAAATGTTGCGCAGTTTGTATTCTACTTGGTGATAACATGCTTGCGATTCTTGGAAATGGGCTTGTAGTTTTTGTGTACATCAGGGACCCGAACAGAAACCTGAAGTGCGTGCCGACAAACTTACTGATAGCGACTCTAAGTGTGTTTGATTCAATGAGCGGGGTGTTGGTGCTAGTACCATACAGTTTATTGTTTGGAATCTCAATCTTCAAGCGGGAGATTTTGTCCGACGTACAAGCGTTCTTCTATAAACTACATTCTCCACTCCTATTTTCTTTGACGCTGGCTTCTCTTCTTATTCTGGTTGTTATGACAGCAGATCGTTTTGTCGCCGCAACAAAACCCTTAAAGTACAAGCTCCTTGTAACAAGAAGACGAATCGCTGTCGCCGTTGGTTGCATCGCGCTGTATTCAGTCGCAGTTTTTGTCGTGTGTTTTTTGAAGCCAAAGTGGTACCTGCTCAGCATAATATTTATTGCTAGCCATGTTTTCATCGCTACAATTGTTCTTGTTGTTCTCTACTCAACAATGGTTGTTTCTATTCGTCGCCAGAGTCATGCTCTTAAACAGCATACCGCTGACTCCGGGTCACATGCTCGCAGGCTCATGCTTTTAAGGGAGCGAAAGCTCGCTATCACAGTTGCCATAGTGATAGTAATTTTCCTTGCCTCTTTTATCCCTGCCCTTATAATCAGCATCATAGCTGTAGTTATGCCAAGGCCAAGTATCTCAGCTCAAGCCTACTATATTGGGTATGCTGTGTCAATGTTGCTTTATCTCTCATCGTCTGCCACAAACCCTATTGTATACGCGTTCAGGCTTGCTAAATTTCGTCAAGCATTGGGCATTGCCTTTTCATGCCGCTAGGACAAATAAAAACAGGCACAATGGAGGAGCTCAAGCGAAGCTGAAATACACTTTGTGGCAAAGCATCGTCGTCATGAGCGTCCATGTTAATAGCTGAGCTTTCATACATTCATAGTGACTGGAAGCAGCGAGGTGGTGTACATGCGCCATTTTTTGCAGTTAAAATCAATTTTTAAAGCATCGGTTTGCAGTAAGCTCATTCTCTAAGCACAAGTCTATGCACCTAATACTCAACTTTCCCTGGAAAAATAATTTTTGTGAAAAAAAGTTTTCAGGATCGAAAAATCATTATAAATATCTCTGTTTTATGCAAATTTGCATGTCCCAGCGTCACACGTTCAGCGCCTGGTGTAAAAATATTTTTACTTATTTCTTCATGGTTAAAACATATAACGCAAAATTTGCCATAAATCGAAGTTCCAATCCTAAATAAAATAAATTATATGATATTTTCTTCAATATATGCATCTTCTTCGATATTATTAGTGAAAACGTCTTTGCCATTTTCGTGTCCCAAAAATGTGATAATTTTAGCGTATTTCAGGTTTTTTAGATTTATTGACAAAATAAGCAACGCCGCAATGAAACAAACTGAGCCGACTGTGGTCTATAGATTTTTATGTCGAAATGTGGCATTCTGACTGAGATCGGAAATAAGTTCTTGGAAATATAAAATTTCGAAGTTCACTGAAAGCATTGTCCCCCACCAAAATTTAAAGCATGACAATACGACCGGGGTTTGCATTTCCTCTAATATATAGATAACCATAAGCCTTATTGCACTAAGAAACTACAGATGTGTGGTCTAGTAAAATTGCAGTCATTTGGTCTATTTTCCGGACTTATAGCCTATTTTGAGAGAGCTTAGGAATGGCGTGAAGTTTATTGAAAGTTTTGTCCCCCACTTCATGAAACTTGCATATCTAAACAAACGACAGCAAATGTGACTGCTACCGAAGTTTGTTTCTAATTTCTTCGTTTACATTAAAAAAAAATTCAAGATTTTTTGCTCAAACTATTTAAATATATACATCTGAGATTTCATTCGCACCGATGAGGTAGATTTCGGCTATAACACACGAGATTTAAAACTCACAATATTATTTTTGTAATTTATGCAATTCGGAAGAAATTCATTACAGTTTAGAAAAAGTTCTTCATTTTTTCTGTTTTTCAGATTATTTTAGCGCGCGATTACTTTGACATTTATCGCAAATCAACGGGAGTTCTTTCAAGACAATAGGTATCTTAGTAGATTTGAAGCGTTGTCTATATTTTGCAAAAAATAGGTATTTTGAACCACTGCCATTGCGTGTTATTAATAAAAAAAACTAAGAAAATTTGCACTTTAAGGTGGCTTATAGCAGTTTTTAGTTCACTCTTCGGTCTGGTATGGCCTGTATCTCACGTACTATACATACACAGAAAGGCAAGCCACTTTGCAAGAAACATGCAATTGATCGTTATATGTGTTTACATGTTTTGTTTAAATTGACGCTTCCATGACAACGAAATGGCGGCCCTCCATTTTTTGAGTTGAAGACAGACATGCAAGATAACTTTTCGCAATACCAACGCCAATGAGGTCAGACTATAAGTTTGAAGAAAGAGGCCAAGAGCGTTTCGAAGACCATTTTTTTGGTCAAGAAAATCAACGTAGTCAATCAAAATCGTGAGCCAATCAGATCCTTTCCTAGTTTCGCCTAGTGCGACATGTCTGTTGCGACATCTCTCGAAAAACAAGCCAAAGGAATGCACTGAACTAGGATCCGACTGGCTCACACGATTCTGATTGACTACGCGCGCAGCAAACTTAACTGTCAAAGGCTCACTAGATTTGAACCTACAGGGTCGGGTGTTATCAGAAACACTTGCAAATGGCATTTCTAAAACAAAGGTATTTATTATAAACGTTGTGACTGGTGATTTTTCCAACTGTTATGTACCGTTCGAATTTTTGATATTGAGAGAGTGCAAGTGGATTTTTTTGCAAAAGAAAAGAATCTTGCGTTTGACTAGTTACCAGGCCCCACCCGGTAAGGAGATAAAATTGCTCATATTATCAAAATATTTATCAAAATCAGTCGAAATGTAGATAATTCGATGTATTTCTCTATAAACGATAGTACAAAGTAGCCAAATGCAAAACGTTATAAGTAAAGAAAAATATGTCGCAAAACTCGCATGTGACGGTATTGAGTACCCTCGCTGCTTCTAGTCAGTCATATCAAGAAAATTAGTCGCCAAAAATGCATGACCGGTTGCGCACTTAACTACCTCACTAAATTATTCGTAACTAGGGAGCACGTTTCTGGCCGTGTTACTAGGAACAGTCAGCAATCTACAGATTCCGCTTTTTAGAACTTGTACCGGCCAGAAGTCGCTTTTCTACAGAGCTGTGTCTAACTCTTTGTCTAATGAACTGAAACTCTGTAGAAACAGTCTCTCCTTTCGAACTCTTTAGCTCATTAGTAGTCGATATAATTATTGTAGATATAATTATTGTAGATATATCAAAGTTATATTGTAAATTGCATATATATTGTATAATTGTCTATACCGTATCCGGGATACGTTGTCACTGGAAAAAGCAACAAAGCTTGGTGTGCTAGGAGTATGGGTAAATATTTATTTGAATTTATGTAAAATAATAGAAGGGGGAGGGGGTACTTGGCTTGATATAGGGTGGGTATGTGCCGCTGCGAATTTAAATGCGGACCCCGTTCTAAAGCGATTTTTTCAAGAAAAGCTACCCCGTTCAATTTTTTTGCATCTAAAATGAGACCCGTTCTAAAGAGAAATTAAAAACCCTGTATTAGAAAAAAGCATAATTCCTGTGTCGAAATGAGTCTGTCGGTTGAGGCAAGAAGTCACAAGAAGAAACGTCGCAAGAAGAAAGCAGGTTACGGTTTTATCTGTAATAGAATATCAAAGCTTGTTGAGTTCTTTACATTTAATAAAACAATACGTGACCTCCGGGTCGCTTCCTTGAAGTTATGGATGGTCTTCATTATCATACCTCGTTCTGGAGGACGGTTCCTAAACGATACCCCGTTCTATCGGCTGGAGGAAGAAATCGGGACCCCGTTTGGCGGCACATACCCGTATAGCTCTTGTAAGGGAGTACCCACCCCGGTACTAAACACTCCTGGACCCTTCTACTCCTGTGCCTGTGGCTCCTATGACCTGACCCACCGACCCAGTGCAGTCGAGGAGGCTCTTGGTGATAGGCTCCTGGAATTAGACATTACCTGCTAACGATGCTGTCCGAGCGAGTCGGGTCCGTCCATGAGATGCTTGGCACACTGATGGTACGATGAGTGATACGCCTTCTAGGAATCTAAACAAACAACATTTAATCATCATTCTCTCGCTCCAAAGCGCGCTGTTTGGATGACAGCACAGACTCGTCCCAAGTCGCTAAAATAATTCAGAAAAAATAAGGAACAAGAATGGTGGAAAAGAGTGCGATGCGCTAAGGCTTCTCGGAGGAGAGTGAGGGCGCGCAAGGAATTGTGGGAAGCGCGCCATTGCGCGCCGTCATTTCGTCCCACAATTCCTTGCGCGCCCTCATTTCTCCTCCCAGAAGCCTTCGCGCATCGCACTCTTTTCCGCCCTTCTTGTTCCTTTTTTCTGAATTATTTTAGCGATTGACGAGTCTGATGACAGCATATTTAATCAAGATTTCCAAACAACGAGAAAAGGGGGGAGAATACGAGGCAAAGCTGAGCTTTTTTTAACCCGGACTTCAAGGTGTTTGGAAATACACTGTTCAGTTTTTGATAGCTTTTCCGGCTTTTCAAACGAATTTTCAAATGCCGAGAAACGAAGGAATAGAATCTTAAAAATCTATGTAAATTAAGACCGCATATCCAAACCTGCTTCACGTTTATGATCTTCTTTGTTTAAACTTGATGAATTATTTATGAGTTCGAGAATGGAAGATGTTCACTTAAAGGGGCCAACTCACCCTGCCCAGAATGCATTGCTTTGCTTTACTTAAAGGGGCCAACTCACCCGGCCGAGAATGCATTGCTTTGCTTTACTTAAAGGGGTCAACTCACCCGGCCCAGAATGCATTGCTTTGCTTTACTTAAAGGGGTCAACTCACCCGGCCCATAATGCATTGCTTTGCTTTAGTGTACGCGATTCGTTGCATCAGAAACTCTGACTTTCATGCAAAGGAATTCTACTATTACGAGTTTTTCTGGCGCTTGTACTGTAAAATGCGTTAAATAGTGGCTAAAGTAAGTTGGAAACAACGAACTCGTGTGTCTCAGACATATAAAATGTTTCTTGTCTAGCGAAGAAACATTTCTTTGTGTTGCGCGTGACAATGATTCTCGCGTGGCTAAGTTAGGAAACGTGAAGGAAAGATGTGTCCGGCTACACTGTTGCGCGCTACATGTGCCCTAGTTTAGCCATCCCTTGGTAGTTGATTGCGTGATTGTTAGAACTGTCACTGAGAATGGTTCACTCCCAGCAGTTCCTAGTGATTCTTAACGCCCCTCTGATTCCAGTTAGTATATAGCGCATGTGAAGCAAAGGCAGCAGCTTTTTATCAGTTATTTGGAAAAGACCTGAGGTGTCCGAGCGAGGTTCGAATCCCACCACCTCCATTCTAACTGTCAGTGACCGGCGCTCTTGCCAACTAAGGCTTACGGGAAACTTCGAACTTCCTCTGTCGAACTTTTCCTTTTTCAAAGGATGCCGCTTCATTAGACTTTATAATAGAAAACCTTTTATTGTTTTGTATTGGAACAGCGCGTCTCTGGCGCGACGTTTGCCGTATACCTAAGCTTACCTTGAGGCGATTTCTCGCCATCAAATGCTCGCCTCATCGATACGCCACAAGTTTCACATTGTGGTAACGGTGTTATGAAAGTGGCCTCCCTTTCATAATTTGTGAGTCCAAACTCAGACTTCAGACTTATAATAATGTGCTATAATAATGTTATATAATAAGGTTATAATAATGTGCTATTACCGTTCTAGAGAGTCTAACAGAGTTCCTGATATCCTGCCGGTAGTTTTCGTTGTCGTCTGTGATTAGTAGCGCCGGGCTTGGAACACCGGGTTGTGTTTGTAATGTACTCATGCGATTGCACTGACGAAAAAAAAAAGAAGATATATTCACGTAGCAATATGAAAACACGGCTGCGAAAAACGCAAAATGTGACCAGTATAACAGTTTGCATAACAAATCAGTGAAGGGAAGCATAATTGGTAAACGCCGGAGGACACGGAGCACATTAGTATTAGTCCTGGTCTTGGCTCAACGCTCGCTAAAAGGAAATGTTGAAAAAAAAACATACCCCGAGCCCCCTTGAATGCCGCCACATGTGGTAACCATATAACGTGAAGGCAAAAATACTCGCGGGAGGATAGGGGTTTGTGTGTGAACACGACATTACTTACTCTGCGCGTCCGTATAGCGGTTGGTCGGTGCTGGTGATTAGGGGCCAAGCGTGCTTCGCCTGGTTTCAGAACTGGCCCTTGCCAGCCGCGAAACGTCGGGCTGAAGGTTGATCTTCGCCGTGCTTCTCGCTCAGACTCTGAGATGAAAACGCTTCTAGTTTTACTACTTTTACCACAGGGAATTTCTCAGCAGAAACCCATCCATGGGGAAAACTGAATTTCCCATGGTAGAAGAATGGGAAGTGTTCGGATTTCCCATGGCTATCCATGTGAATTCAGGACACTTCCCATGCGTGTACCTTGGGAAATTCAGCTTTTCCCATGGATTTTCTGCAGAAATTCCCTGTGTACTACATCATCATCATCATTTTCCTTCCGAATGTCGACTACCGTTATTGCGGACACCCACCTTTTGCCACTTTGAGTGATACAGATATTTTCCCAGAAAAGCCTCAGCTCCAATTTCGGCATTTCCCAGCCATTAAAGGGGTAGTAATGTTTTATTGTCAGCCAGCAAAACAATATATGAAACATTGTATGATAATTGAAAAATTAATTTCGATCATGTCGATCAACACAGCAAAGCGGAAACAACTAAACAATTCCGCAAACAGGACCTTTCGAAAGTAGCTGAACTTCTATCAGGGGTACCCAACGTCAATTTCAGTAAATAAACAAACACCGATCTCATCGTGAGCAGAGTCGTTCCTAACAACGGAAATCAATCAAGACAAATGGAGTTTGTTCAAGCAACCTCTCCCTTCTCTCTCCTCGGCAAGTGTTGTCAAAGGACAGCTTTTTTACTCACCTCTTCGCAGTGGGGACCGACTCGCGGACGGCTTTCTCTCCTAGATGATAAACAAAACAAGTAAACATATGAATGACAGAATTGAATTGTTCCATATTATTGAACATAATTTCGTAGTTCAGAGAGCAGACAGGCCGCTTAGAAACGGCATTCCAAGACCAACCTACACGGACACACGCCGACGACGATCAAATGCGTCCAAGTAGCGTATTTTATCATCCCTAAGCATGAAAAGCTAAAGTGGGTATGGTTCTTCTGAACTGCTGTATCTTCGCGATTTACCGATGCGCTTTCGCGACATTGTAGCTTTTTTCAGGAACCAAGTACTAGGGTTAAAACTCATCCGGCCTTACCTTGGTGATTGGGTCCAATGACATGACCGAGCATCGCTCGTTCAATTCTACCTGACCGTTGGAGGCCAGGGTGTCTCGAAGGTTAACTCTTGATCCTCCAGCATTTGGGCTAAAAACAGAATGATAAAATTGCATGTTTAAAAGCAAAAGGCAGTAAGCGAGAGGCCGTTTTTGAATCGACGTGGAGAAAAAAATCGCTGTCAAATTCCACACCTTGCGTCCTCTGTCACACAGCTCGTCATTTCTCGTGTTCTTCAGTTTTAAAATTTCTTTCCGTCTCAAAGGAAAGCTGTCGAAAATACCCTAAATTCTATAAAACCTAAAATGCAAATTTGCAACTCTGTTGTCATGACAATCCATTCTGACCGTCAGTTACCATGGAGATGGGGAACAAGCCTGCGCTGACTACCGAATTCATTAAACCGTCCCAAACCCGTCACGAACGATCGACCGTTTTCACCCTTTCGGTTAACACACGTGACCATTTCGACCATTTCGATCACATGACATTACTATCGCCTACATACATACATAACATTTATTTATACACGGATTATCTACAGTAAAAAAGTACTGATTACAAAAATACATGATCACATATAAAGACATACAAAATATAGTGGTATATAAACAAATATTTTTGAATTATTACTAAACAAAAGAACTTAACACGTTGAGTTAACATAAGGGCAAAAAAGAGTGATCGAAATAAAAAACCGATCGATCGCTTAGGCGGCACAGGGAATTTCTGCAGAAATACATCCGTGGGAAAAACTTGGTTTTCCCAAGGCACACGCATGGGAAGTGTCCGGAAATCACATGGATAATGGATAGTGTTGGGAAATCCGAACACTCCCCATTCTTCTACCTTGGGAAATTCAGCCTTTTCCATGGATGAGTTTCTGCAGAAGTTCCCTGTGCGGGTTTGGGGGGGGGGGGGGGGGGGGGGGTTATTGATTTCGGTAGTTGTTTTTTTTCAGTTTCCAAATATCAGCATCAACGTTCTTATCAGCGGGAATTTCTTCAATTTAACAGCCATTTAAGGGACTTCGCTGATTGGTATATTTTGAACATTGTGCAACGCGCAGGAAGCTCTCTCTCTCTGAACAAGGCTCTGTCAGGAGCCCATCAGTGGCTCTGCGTCAAATCTCGCGCATGAGTCAATAGCATCCACAATTCTCAGCGCATGCGTATAAGAAAACAACCTACTTATGTCTCACCAGAGCTTCCCCTGCGAGGTGACGAGCCGAGGAGCTCTGGGTACGAGAATGGAGCTCTTTTTGCGCTATGGCCGAAAAGACACGGGCTCTGTTTCATTGGGAAAATTAAAGTATCGGACAAGTTTGAATTCATTCTCGAACCCAGAGCTCCCCGGCTCGTTTCCTCACGGGGGAGGCTATGGTGACAGCCACTGACGCATGCGCGAGATTTGATACAGAGCCGCAGAGAGAAAGACCTTTCAGCGCATGCTCCAACGCTCAAAATCAGCCAATCAGCGAAGGCCCTCAAATGGCCGCCACCAGAGCCTCCCCGCGAAGTTACGAGCCGGGGAGCTCTGGGTACGAGAATGGTTTGAATTCTGTCATAAAGATACGTTTGTCCTTTAGTCCTTTAGTTATGATTTTTGTCAAAGTTTCTCGTGAAACGACATCATTTTTTACTTCGCGAGACTCAATAAAAACACATTAGAGAACTCCGATCGTTATTTGTGAAAAAGTTCCCCTAAATTAAGTTAAATGGTTCCTTTCCTGTGTATTCATCATCTCACTGATTTTACCGACAACGATGCATCAGATATAGTGCAAAAGTGTTTCTGTGTGATATTCATGTGCACCTGAAGTATCAAAACAAAATGCATAAGCCGGAGCTACTTTGCGCTTATAATTGCCAATACCGACCAAGCGAATATAGATTTGACAGTCTGGAAATAATGTTCTAGACATCAAAGAATATCGGAGGAAATTAAAGTATTACTTTACCAAGTTCACCTAATAATCCATTGTTCATCTTCTGTTTCTATCATTCTAAACGCTGACATATGATAGTCAAACCACAGCAAGATGAGTTTCTTGCTCTCAAATTAGCCAATCGCCTTGCAACGTTCGAAACGGATTCTAAAATAATTGTGCAATTCAGCATAAAACTTTTCTATCTCCTCAGAAAATCTTTCCATATGGCAAACGTAAATTGGGTTTCACTTGTACAATGATTAAATCTAGTTTTTGCTTCCCAAAGCTGCGAAAATTCTCTCGCTAGACCTACAATATAACGTTTCGTTTTGACAAACAACCCTTTGCGCAACGTGAGGCGACATCAGCTGCAGGGCTGCGTAATCAATATTTTTTTTTATTTAAGGCGGAAACACTTTCCCTATCTGAAATTAAAGATCGAAAAACTAGTTCGCCCACTGATCTTGGTGATTTATGGCCAACGGGCAAAGACAACGAAAAGTGATTTTTATGTTCACCTCTCGAGCAGCGTAAAACTCCTCTCCAGATTGCATCAAAGTTAGCAACACTACGGAACCAGTAGCGAAATATCAAGTCAAATTTGCAGACGAATGTAGACTTTATAGAGTTTAATGAAGAGACACATCGAACGCAAGAAGAAAATGTCATATGAAACCCTGGTAAACGATTCAGTTAAGATAGGAAACGTTTCACTTGGTAACGGAACGATCGGCGATGGTTTTGCTGGGCCTGCGGATGGAAAAACCATCCAAATCGTAGCGCTTTTCGTAATTGTTACATTTGGAGCGTTTTGGAATATTGTTGTGCTGTTTTTGGTTTGGAAAAGCCGTTTTCTCTGGAAGAACATGTATTTCTACATAGCAAACATGGCTCTATCTGATTTATTGACCTTACTGATTCGCCCCGTGTATCTTTTGGATGGGCATCTTACGGATTCATGGGTATGGAAACTTGGACACTCAATCTCAAGCAACGTAGTCTGCAAATTATTCCACTGGTCGACAAACGCCACGCCTTGGGTTTCACTGATCATTCTTCTGATAATAAGCATAGAACGCTCCAGAGTAGCAACATCGAGGTTACAGGTGACCCCCTGACACGCCGTACCGTCTACGTGATGATAATACTACCCTGGATCATAGCAGGGGGAGTGAACATCCCTGCGTTGCTTTATGTACGTCTCTTCGTGTGGGAAAGAGTGCCGTATTGTAACTGGATTGTTTCCAGAGCTTCCAGGATGTGCTACGTTATAATTAGTTTTCTTAACGTATCGCTTATCGTTATTATACTTGGAATAAACATCTCCTTACTGAGAAAGCTTGAGCAATTTGTATTGCGACCAAAAGACAGAAAAAGAGGGTGAAAATTTTCAAGACGGCGATTAGTCTGGTTCTCTCTTCCCTACTTCTTTACACATTGTTTGTAACACCCATTGGACTGTTTTGGACAATTTACCAAATTGTGAAACTTCTAGACGTGAAAACATTGACATTTTCAAGGGAATTTCTCCTGCCTTTGGAATATCTGCTCTGGTTAAATTCAGCTCTAAGTCCAACAATCTACTTCGCGTTTCTCAAGGACTTCAGGTGCGCTTTCCGCGAAGTTTTCTGCTGCCAGACTGACTATCGATATAGGCCAGGCAGGCATCTTCACAGAGCAGCAATTCCTGCACACGACCATTCCGAGGCTCGTTTGTGAAAAGAAGATTAAAAGAAACTTTAGACTTCAAGATTCAATGGCATTTTCAGGGCCACAAAACAGATCTGTTCTACAGCCCCTTCCTTGGGCCTGGGAAACGTTTGGACAGGAAGGTCGTTGGGAAAACATTTCACAATGTTCTGCTGGAAAGAATTGTCTCGGGGAGAATAAAAAATAACTATGAATGTTTTCAGTCATCCAGTCGAATAAACTGAATAAGATTTACAAAGTAATAGTTAATCGCTTAATGCAAAAGAAATTGTTGGTTGGAATAAACAACGTAACTACGTTGCGACCATATCGCATATAGGTCTTCGTCGCCAGGCAACTGCCGGGGGAGACAATTGTCCTGTTTGCGCGAATTGTATGTACTGTTCCCCCTGCTGGGAAAATGTTGATCGTTCTACAAATTATCATACAATGTTTGATATTTTTCTGCTGGCTGGCAACATAACTTTGTCTATCCTTTTGCTGGCTGGGAACAATTGGAGCTGAGGCTCTTCTGGGAAAATAGATGCCTCCTGGTAACAAAGGAACACGAAGCTACTTTTTTCATAGCAAATTTTAAATCTCACATTTAAAGAGAATTAAACCGCAAACAGGAAAACAAGCCGTTGCATGTTTTTTGTTATGATTGTGTGCCCACGCATTTGCTAGAGTCGTATTACTGTTTTCCTTATATGGAAATGGTTCCGTCCATTTCATGCAAGCTGGGCTGTCGTAAATTCCAGATTTACACAAAGCTGAGAACTGGAACCGCTTTAATCCATTGCCAGCTACTGGTTGTGAGCTCATCCTATCCGAGAAAATGAAGCAAATGACTTAATAAATCTTACTACGATTTCCGACCGATTTTTTGACGTCCGACCGTCCATCAAACCTTTTACGACATGTGCATGGAGGTTTTTCTAGATTGGCGCTTTATTCGGAGATTTTCCCATACATTTACTATATTTGCTGGAGGAAATTTGAAAATTTTCGTCCCACGTTTTCACTATCCCGGGTCCCCCCTTTCAGAAATTCCTGGATCCGCCCCTGATTCGTTTTCATTTTATGGTGGAAAATTTGTTTTTGAATCCTAGCTAGTCATATTATTATTTCAAGTCAAACCGAGGTTGTTAGTTGGCGTTGAGTTCGCAGAATTAGAGCGGTTTTCACATGACTGTCGTGAAAAAAATTGCAATTGAGCAATCACTAGCCAATCAGAATCGAGAGAAATCACGACTTGCTCCTAAATGGCTTTTTTCTTAGCCAATTGCAAGCCGAACCAATTACTAAGTAATTACACAATTGTATTTACTACAGAATTTGATTGGCTGAGAAAAACGTGTAGCCAATGAGAACGCAAAGCAATCGCAATTGCATAACAAGTCACGACGGTCATGCGAAATACGCTCTATGAACATTGCAGTAATAAATCAAAATGATAGTGCTGGTCTAGTAATGTTCGAAAACATCACTTGTGAAAGAGAATCACTCGTGAAAGAGAGTATTTTTTTTTACCGTATGACTACTTGGACGCTTATGGCAGTCTGTGCGCAAATCATATCGATATCTCACACTCTTATCTCCCACTATCGCAACTCAGGAGCAAATCGGAAATAATGCTAACTAGACTAGACTGTGCCTCTCGTTTTGCGAGATATCCATAGTAGACTTTCAAAATTATCAGAGGAACTAGTAAGTATGAGTATGAGTTTTCCAAAGGCTAGAAAAATGTTTTTTTTTGCGTAGGTTGTGGAGCTTCCAGTTTCTCGTTCAGTTTCTCCCATTCTCTTACCCAGAGCTCCCCGGCTCGTAACCTCGCGGGGGAGGCTCTGGTGACAGCCACTGACGCATGCGCGAGATTTAATACAGAGCCGTTGAGAGAAAGACCTTTCAGCGCATGCTCCAACGATCAAAATCAACCAATCAGCGACGGCACTCAAATGGATGTCCCCAGAGCCTCCCCTGCGAGCAGACAAGCCGGGGAGCTCTGGGTACGAGAATGAGTTTCTCCAGGAGCACGCCATTTTATTTGCACATGCGCAAATTGGAAATGAATTTTTTGCAGAGGTTATTTTTGCGAAAAACAAAAGAAAACCAGCATTAAGGCCAAATTAAATGCGTAAAATGAAAAGCAGTTTCTGCTCGCAGGTTGAGTGAGCGTCGGTTGAGTACTCGTGATTTGGTACCCCACGAGCAGAGGTTTCTTTTACTGCGGTTTTCATAATTCTGCGAACTCTCGCTATTGATTTCCAACCGTAAAACCGCCTTCTGGCTTCCGTCAATCAAACTCCCGAGTATTTTCGTCGTTACACTTTGTGCTTTCTGATTGGCCAGCGCCTAAGCAGTGCTTAAATGGCTTCCTGTCGCGACAGCAACGGTTACGTGCTGGCCAATCAAAAAGTACAGAGTAACGACGAGAAGCTCGGGAGTTTGATTGACGGAAGCCAGAAGGCGGTTTGACGGTTGGAAATCGTTAGCGAGAGTTCGCAGAATTATGAAAACCGCAGTAAGTTGTTCGCTTGTCTCGCACTTCGCTTGGTTGTTTTTTTAACACGAAAATACCGTGCTCCACAAAATATCTGTTGTTCCGCAGCTGCTTCAGCGCATTAAAGAGTCCGTGTCAGCCACTCCTTTGTTATTGTTTGTGTTCGATATTAGAAGACGTATTACGTGTACAAATCTCTAAATCAACATCTAAAAACAAAGTTTCAAATTTGATTTACCAAATTCAATCGAGAAAATTGCTCTATATTCTCTAAATCAGTCGATGGAAATGGATGCTTTCTCCGACTTGGTATGTTGCTATGCTGTCAAAATGGCGGCTGACACAGGCTCTTTAACATCACTCAGAGGTATTGCAAAATGTACCAAAGGAGCATCCCTAAACATGGGCGATCCTTGTACGCCCGCGATAATAATATGTTTATTAAGGTTACGGAACACCTATCGGGATACTTCATTCGTAAAAATGGCATAATGTGACCAAAAATAATCCTATACTTCATTTTGTGCGTATATCGTGGGCTAAACAGGGCTAAACTATGGTATATCATTTTATTTAATTTTACAAAACCAATTTTTTTACGGAGTTCCCTTTCCGGTGCATCAGTTCACCTTTTGAGAGTTCCACCCTCACAAATATACATTATAGCAGAAGTTCATTTTCTTGTCACGTTTCGCGCAGGAATCGTGCGAGGGTTTCCTGGTGTGGTGTTTCTAAAAATAAACTTTTTCGCCCAAGAGATCGTCGCGCGTGTAATACCAAGATGGACACTTATGGTTATGAACTTCTGCGGACACACAGAATTGGCTGTAAAATCGGCTCTTTTTAAAATTTCAAAAATCCGCGACACGATTTTTAATAACGTGGTAAAATGTTGTTAAAGAACGAAAGCAGTGTATATCAGAGTGCGCGAAACTATCGAAACTAGTTGACCTAACCGCGGTCGGAAAAGCAACTCACCAAAAAATTTGTGTTTTATCAAATCAAAGAAATAAGTCAAAGAATAAAGTTTAAAGTTCAAATCAAAGAATTAAAGTTTGATTTGATAAGCCTTGTCAAGATACGACTTTTTTTTTGCGAAATTCTGCCATTTTTAACGAAAGTTACCACGAAGTGTTCCGTAACTCTTAGACACATTTTAAAAGGGGGTCTCGTTATATGGCTGCGATAATAATGTGTTTATTCATAAACGTCGCACTTAAAAAGGTAGTGATTAAATAGTTGTATTGCTCGGGTTTGGTCATGACAAAACCTAATTAAACCATCTACCAGTTTCATGTAGTTCCTTATGGTTCACTTTAAAATAGTCTACATGCTTGGAGCAAAGCAAAGGTTCGGACCTGTATTCCTTGTCCATGGACCTCCAGTTAAAATACCTATCATAGTTACACACCCTCGTGAAATCTGGAATAGAGGGCACGCGGTACGAAGTTCTTGTATCATTTTTGGCAGTTTCCCAATATCTGCGATTATCCTGGACATAGCTTTTGTGAATTCCCAGTACAACATTGCAGACATTCTTAGCTGAGTCCAAGATAGATTCAGCAAGAGGAGAACGCTCGTGTAGTATTCGGGTGTCGTGGAAGTAAACGACGGTATATCGATCGGGGTTCAACCACAACGCTACACTTTGGTCACCGTATGGGAGACACATCAAGCCGCCTTTGTTCGAGATGAAATCCATAACCAGTTGATGGGAAAGCAAAAGGAACGCTTCATCTGCTCGGACTTGCCCCTTGTGGCAGTGAATGTAGCCCCAGTATAATCTGAAACAAATAACAATAGAGTCCTAAAGTGACGACGTCACAAAAAAAATTCGATTTAGCAATTATTTGTCCCTTGATTTAGAAAGGGCATATCGAATAAAAGCTACACGCCATAAATGAGTCACTTCGGTTGCAACGCGACCGAGCTGTGTACAGTGATTTGTTAAAGAAAATTATGTATTCAGCGGGTCATGCCTCGCTCGCGTTTTAACCGATTCACCTCATTTTTGCATGCAACGTTCTTTGTAGTTGGTCTCTCACTATTCGTGGACTAAAATCTGAAATTCGAAATTTTCCAAATTTGTGAGGTCACACTTTATATAGAACCCTATAACTAAACAGATAATACACAATTATCTGGTCAAACAGGATGGAGGGTTGGAGGTTGTAACCGTGTAAGAAAGAGAGATTACTCGGTGGAAGACGATAAATTAGACAACATTAAAGGCAGCATTTTAGTCAAACACGGAAATTTCTTGATGAGTATATTTTACCGTAACCTGTCTCCTTCGTTGCCTACTTGGCACAAAAGGACTCATCTTTTATGGTATCTTTTAGGGTAACAATTTTTTTTAGCCACGCCATGTTTGGTATCTTTTAGCGGTGAAACTGAAAATTTCCGACGATCATCCCCGACTATTAAAAGTATGGGTGTCCGCCCGGGCTTGAGGGGCAGTTACCAATTTTAGAGCAAAATAGGTACCCCTTTCTATACCAAAGCCGAAAAAGGTACCCCTTTCTTATACTAAGCCTGAAAAATCGGCTTTGTGCTCTGTTAAAAAAGACGGTTTTGCTCCCGCGTTGCGGTTGAAAAACCGGTGAAATACAAACACATTTTTATACCAAAATTGCAATATTTCCTACTCTTCTTTATACCCAGTCCAGCCTGAAAACCCTACCCCTTTCGGGCCGAGCATCCCTGTATAGTCCAACATAGGGAGTACCCCCCGCGGGGGTGCTCGTCGGGAACTTAAATGGTACCAATAAACATGGCGTCGAAAAAGCCGTCATCATACACAAACTCAATCTCGTTCCCAGAGCCTCTCGGTCATGCTGACTCGGAGGCTCTGGACGCAGACGAAACCGGATGTCCTAGAATCTAGGACATCCGGTTTGCCATATATGGTGACCGTCTTTGTCGGTTAGACAAATTTCAAAATGGCGGGTGGGAATATCGACAATCAGAATCGGCTACGATTGTCTGCCGCCAGAGCCTACGACAAACAACAACAGCGGAGTAGGCTCTGGGAACGAGATTGACACAAACTGATCACATATCGCGCTGGCAAAAATAGGAAACCTTGAAATTTAATAAACAACAACAAAAAAAAAACATAAAAAAATGTTGATTGTGCGAGCTTCCGATCACGGCTACTTTCGTCGAGTGTGACGGGTTGCCTTTCTGGCGGCAAAAAACGGGCACGTGTTTCTTGATATCAGGATGTGCTTTTTACTTTTATACACTTTTTAAACATTGGAGATGAAAGTAGCCGTTTTCACACTAGAGACGAAAAACGCCAGCAATCTGTGAAAATGAATGTTTAAATAACGTTGCAAATATTAGCATTTTCCAATGTTGTGATGAAACAACAGGGACATACCGTGGTACATTCAATCTTCGTGGCAGTTCAAGCATCAGTCTTCTCAAGCAAACGAAATAATCATCGTCCAGCCTCATAAAGAAATGAAACTTATATTTTCTACTCGCCCACTCGAGAAGCCATAACATCCTCCAACCAAAGTTGTAGCCTTTTGGAATGGGCATAAATTCAATGTCATTGTATTTTGAGCTTTCAGACTTCAGCAAAGTTGTAGCGACCATGGTTCAATGCCCTCAAATTTGTCAGTGAAAAAGCGACATAAGACATCCTCACGGATCTGACAATCTTTCATCCAGGTTTCGCGTAGTCCCTGTCTTCTGTCCCGTCTCACAGGCGAAGTAACAATTGCTATAATAAGTGTATAGTCCACTGTTTTCTTCGAAGATTTTGTGTTCGCTGGAAGAGGACGAATTGGAAATTGGTAATCTTGCTCAACGTCTGTCTTCTCTGAGTTAGAAGGCTTTAGCAGTCGAAAGAAGTTGGGTCCAGAGAGAAAGAATATAAATGATGCTACCAGAATGACTAAAATTACAGTAAAGGCTTTTGACATTCTATTTTTGCCGCTCTTTGTTGCAGTATTTACATGCAGTTCTCTGCACAAACGGATTGACTGAAAAAATGAATTGATTAAAATGATGTCACGTCACGAATGAAAATATCTCATTTCGCATTCATTATCATAATATAACGTGCCATGCCTCAGGGCCCACGCAAGTACAAACTCACAGGAGATAGCAGCGGCGTAGCCAGGAATTTCTGAAGGGGGGGGGGGGGGGGGGGGGCGGATAGTGAAAACATGGGACGAAAATGTTCAAACTTCCTTCAGCAAATATAGTAAATGTATGGGAAAATCTGCCGAGAAAGGGGGCCCCGGCTACCCTGGCCCCTCCCTGGCTACGCCCTGGATAATTCTTTATAGGAAACCCAGAAACTCCATTCTCCATTTCCAGTACTAGGAACGGCTCACAATGAGTCCTTCTTTCTACCCGGGGGAGGGGGCGAGGGGGACTCTCATATTTTTGGGACGGGGTGCTCGTCGTACCTTTTAGGGTTTAAAATCATCTGTGTATGTCTAGTTTGTTTTTTTTTTCAAGGTTGAAGCATATATTAGCTTCATGTCATAGCGACAAATTCAGGTATAATGGGAAATTAAGTTGGCCAGACTGCGCCGGACGAAATGACCTCATTAGACGCCAAAAACGAAGAAAACGAGGTTACGGACGAAAATTGAAAAAAAAAAAAACTACACTAAAAACATGAAGGCATCTGGGCCACACAAAAGAAAATCCATGCACACTTTTTCTAATCATATCAAGAGGCATTGTCGTCTTTCTAGAGATCGAGATCGGGCGGGCTTCCTGTGGTGTCTTGTCTACCTGTTTCCAGCTTTTTGAAAAACAGCGAAAAATGCACATAGCATCTTTCTTTGAGTGAATTGGAGTCTGGCCCCAATGGTCCGTCCCTAAAGCTAAAGGTTAGTAAAATAATGTTTTATCACTAAATGCGGTACCAATATCAAGATAGTTCCCTTGAAAAGGTGTCGAGTTCTCCAACTACTTCCTTATAAGGAAATATCTACAAAACATATTTGGAATCCCAGTAAGCATATGTTTTCTATTGGCCTAGAAAGCTTACAACTCAACCAAAACTTAAATAAACTCGCAATATGTGCATTTCCCACTGTGTTGTTCACGGTCAAGAGCCTGGCAACAAGATAGCGGAGAAGATACCACAGGTAGCCCGGTCAATCTCTAAATGGCGATACTGCTATCTTGATATGCAATTGTTTGTAGGGTAGCCATGCATATCCTATCAGTGACCAACAAGCGAAAAATGATTAGGGAGTGCGTCTGTTGAGGCCACATTTGTAATAACCTGCCACATTGTAATAACTGCCACATTTGTAAAACATTGTGCCACATTTGTAATAACTGCCACATTTGTAATACATTGTGCCACATTTGTAGTAACTGCCACATTTGTAATAACATTGTGCCACATTTGTAATAAACTGCCACATTTGTAACCCAATTCTGTCACATTTGTAATAAATTCATAACTAGGTGGAAAGTAAGGGGGAGGTACGTTTCGTCATCGATGACAAAAAGTTGAAAAAATCATATCTCGTGAAGGGAAGATTCCAAGACAACCAAACTTGGACAATATGGTAAAGGTGAGTAGAGAAGCGCAGCAAAATGTTCATGTGATGTGACGTCATCGATGACGTCATCAAAATTGGAAAAGTTAATATCTCAAGAAGGCAACATCGCTAGGTGGCCAAACTTGGGTAAAGTTATCTTGGAGGCAAGTGATTGCACCCCAAGATCACATGGCATGATGTCACAACTATGAAGTCATCAAAACAAAGAAAACTCAATATCTGGAGAAGCAACATTGCTAGGTAACCAAACTTGGATTAAGTTTTTTGGATGCATATGGGTGCACTACCAAGGTCACGTCATCGATGACGTCATGAAATGTAGAAAAGTCGACCTACCCTCGATAAACATGTATTAACTCCAGCTCCGCTTTTAGGCAGTGCCTAAATTATATATAATCTTTGTAATATAATGTGTATATTAATATAATAATATAATAATTGTGTCAACGAAAAGCATACACATTACTCTACACTTATAATTCATTGTTGTCTGGCAATATTTTTGCTCTCCAAGCACGGAGGTATTTGACTTCTTGTTGATTAATAACCCTTTTTTCACTTGAAGTGAAAACAAGTTGAAATTGATTGAAAACAAGTTTAGCACTCGAACGTTCGATTGTAAACTTCTCTGGAAAGTTTGGTTATGGTTGATTACCGAACTCAATCGATCGAATGGGGTTTGATTGAGTTTGATTACCGAACGTTCGGTTGATACGTAAGGTTTGTGAAATTGTATCATTGTACGTTTGTTTGTTTGTTTGAGTTTCTCATCTTTCCTTTTCAATTTTGGATTTGTAATTAAAAACATTTTATCAGCTCAGACAATCAATTAGATTTATCTTTGCTCATGCCTGCACTGTGATCTGTCAATTAGCTCCCATTTTAAGGCTTCGCGACATCATATCAAGAAAGTGCTGTCGTTTTTATGGCAAATCCGCGCGGGTTGCCTGTGGAGGGTTGTCCAATACACTGACAAATTATGCAAGGCATTGTCTAAAACAATGGAGTGCAATGGAGTTATTATAGAACGAGGCAATACAATGGAGAAGAACAATACCATGCATAAATTTGTCAGAGTATTGGAATAGTATGTGCCTGTGGTGTTCAAACCGTGACTCAGGCCCCTCGGCGGGGGGGTTAAAAACAAAATGGCGACCAAGAGAAGGATGTTTCTCGAGTATCTGCAAGTTTTGGTGAATGTTCCTGCTTTTTTCGCTAAGATATGAGGAAAAGTACTTACAGACCTTCGGGGCGATTTCTTTAGGGGCGATTTCCTAATAAGGAAGTTTTGCAACGTCGGCAAAACGACAGCTTTTGGCGAAATTTTCTTGATATGTCATTAACGTCATCGATGAAGTCACATCACGTGTCCATCTTGTCAGTACTTTTCTAGTCACCTACACAATCTCGAGATCTATTATTGTGAAGTCATATTGTGAAGTGTCATTGATGACATCATACCACGTGACCAGGCAGTTACACCCGACTGCCACTAACGCAACTCCCCCGTCACCTACATTGGTTGTCCTGACTTCATCCCTTCCTGAGATATTTATAAACGGAGGGAGGTCTTGGTTTACCTGTGGTGGATGCCCAGGCAGCCACGGAGGCGTCCGCGATACCCATATGGGAATACCGCTGAACCATGAGAAATGAAATCGATCGTATACCTGAGTTCAAGTTGAAATTATTGCATTTGTCCTGGGATAGCTATGGTGCTCCGCTCTGCGGCCTTCGGCCGCTGAGGAGCTCCGCTATTACAATGTGGCACAGTGGTATTACAAATGTGGCAGTTATTACAAATGTGGCACAATGTTATTACAAATGTGGCAGTATTACAAATGTGGCACAATGTTATTACAAATGTGGCAGTTATTACAAATGTGGCAGGTTATTACAAATGTGGCCTCAACAGCGTCCCCCCCCCGGGGGTAATCCTTTTTTATGTACCACGTGATTCGTTGTTAAAGTATGTGATCAGTATTTGTGTGCGTAAACTTTGAGCGTTTGGTGTGCCACATTGTTTTGCTGCTTTCCAAACGAAGTCTACGCCTACAAATGTTAATCACGTGGTACATAAACAACTCATCACGTGGTACGTACATGAAAAGGCGATCACGCGATCAATTTGATACAGCTAGCCGACGACGACGGACTGAAAAGCGAGAGGTGTAACGGTCTACTGGGAAGAGTAGTAAAGCAGTTTGCTTCGAGTACCCTACCTTAGGATAGTTATTATTGTCAGATTTTCTCTATTAGTATTACTCTTTAAATGAAAAACTATTAGTATATCATAAGTATTGATATTCTTAGATTTTAGATTTATTATGGGGGAGGGAGGAGGTCAAAACAACGGTACTTTATAAGAGTATCCAGTTTAGGGGGTTGGTTAACCGAGACCCACCACCTCTCAATTTACCCTAAAAATCCATATCATATGGAAATTTTCAAAATCCACACGCCCCCTGTGAAAATTAGCTTTTTATTGTAGTTGGCGGGGCAAGCGTGTATAAATAAAGTTTTACCTACCTGGAAATTTTCTGTATTGAGAAAATGTACCTCGGCGCGCAAAGGATTGCGGTTGGCGATAGGAAAGAAAAAATAGGTATTTTTTAGGGGGTTCTCACGCAAATAAAGGTAGTGTATTTGAAAGTCGAGAGGATGCTTTCAATGTATATCAAACAAACGGCCAGAAAAAAAAATATTGCCACAATTGTTGGCATATGGTATTTTTGGACTGAGGGGTATTTTTATTATTTTTACGACGGTCACCCCTAGAATTACTTAGAGAAAAAAAAATTAATGTGCCAAAATTGTTGGCTTATGGTATTTGTTCGGGGAATGTTTTGGTCGAACTGATGAAACTTGAAAGACACGAGCCGTTTGATCAGTTCTCTATGGAAGCTTGTAAGGGCCATCCTACAATCCTCATTTCCCGGTCCTCAGATCCTCAAATATCCTAAATCCAGGATCCTGATCCTCGAATCCCTGGATCCCTGATCCTCAAATCCCAGGATCCTGATCCTCAAGTCCCAGGATCCTCATCCCAAAATCCCAGAATCCTGAATTCCCAACTCCCAGAAACCTAAAATCTCAGAATCCTGAAATCCCTAACTCCCAGAATCCTAAAATCCTGAAATCCCCAAATCCTGAAACCTAAAATCCCAGAATCCTGAAATCCCAGAATCCTAAAATCCGCAATCCCAGAATCCTGAAATCCCCAAATCCAAGAATCCTCTGCAATCCTGTATTTTCCGCTGATCCAATGATCGCGGGCTCCAACGACGTTGTCAGAAGGTAAGCAACATGGCGTCTATTTGTAGCTTTTGTTGTTCTCCTGCTAATCATGTTGAAATGTTCCTTGTTGGTAAGGCTCTTTCATTACTTAAACATATATACATTTGACTTTCATGTTACGTCTTTCGGTTGCTTACCTCGTGCAAACTGTTGCTCTCTTTCTGCTCGCTACTGTCCGCCGCCATGTTGACTTTTAGGCCTGTATCATGGTCAGCGATCTCCGGAGTGATGCACGGATTCTGGGATTGGGGGGATTTGGGATTTTGGGATTTCAGGATTCTGGGATTTCAGGATTTGGGAATTTGAGGATTCTGGGATTTGGGGATAGTTAGGGATTTCAGGATTCTGAGATTTGAGGATTCTGGGAGTCGGGAATTCAGGATCCTGTGATTTGGGGATCAGGATCCTGGGATTTAGGATATTTGAGGATCTGAGGACTGGGAAATGAGGATTGTAGGAATCCGTGGCACAAACCGGCAATTCTATTTTCCACTTGACTTTCACTTCTGATTCCAGAAAATAGCACCTTTTCCTATTTTCCATATTGTGACTTTTGAAATCGATGAAAATACCCGACCTTATTCGGATTTTCTCTTTCAAAACAAATCTTGGAAAAGGTCCACCTTTTTCTAAAAAAAAGTCTACTTTTTACTTTATTTCAAGATTGACCATAAACAAGAAAATAACCCTACATTTCTGGTTTTTTTTTGCAAGCTTTTCCGGCTGGGAAAAAGTGCCACCTTCTTCCTTCGAAACTGACCAATTCCACATTTACAAGGGCTTTTTGTCTTCGATGAATATTGGCCCAATTCAATTCAATTCAATTCAGTTCAACTTTATTTCTCACACTAATAAATATTATTTACAGAATGCATATTTTTTTAAAACTGTAGAACATGACAAAAAAGAATATTAAGGAGAAGAGAACTTGTGAATAAAGTAGCTAGCCGGTACCATGGGTACAGTTTCTGGACACGAATCTGCTTTGTATGTATATGGATGGGTTGATTACGTCGCGCCATGTGACACGTAGTTAAATCTTTCTTCATGCTAAATACATGACATGAATTGAAACGTCGTGACTATGTACTTGTTCCCATTTACTATTCAAAGAGATCAACCGCCGTGTTGGAAGATAGATATTCGTTTATTTCTGTTTGATGACCACGTAAAGGAGGATATCACATGACGTGACCATGTAGTTGCCTCCCTTGCTACTTTGACGACATCCCCAGTCTTACTTTTCATCGAAGACAAAAAGAATCCGTGGCAAAAATCGGCAATTCCGCTTTTCTGCTTTTTTATCTTTCATCTCTGAAAATTGCCCTATTTCTCGATTTTTAAAAGTTTTTCTTCCGTCAAAACCCAAAATATCCCAACATTTTCGGAAATTTTCTAAAATCTCGAATGCTGAGAAAACCTCTACCCTTTGAAAAAATCTACCCGATATATTTTGATTTCACGAAACACACCAAAAATCCGAAAATTCCCCTAGTAAATTCGAATTTCTTACTGCAAAATCACTGGAAAAATCTCCCACTCTTTCTTAAACATTATGCCGTTTTCCGGCAATTCTAGGCGTCTTGACTTCTGAATTTCTAACTCGAAAATTGAAAGAGAATGAGGAAAATATACCCCTTATTCCCAAGTTTACCAAGAACCAATTGTGGAATTAAGTCCCCCTTTTTCCAAAAAAGGCTGTGTGTATCTTGCGTTTTGCGACACAGAGCATAGGATACACTAGATACACCTGCTACTCCCCCACCCTATTCCTAGGAGTTGTATCAACCTCAAGAGCATTACAACACTGGATCAGTACCAGAGTACCCTATATGACCATTCCCTTACTATGTGTACGGTGTATGTACACATTGTAGTAGAGTGGTTTTCATCCGGCTGTGAAACAAAAACTAATAGTCAGTGTTTAATAGTGTCTACTAGTCATAATTACAAAGGAAAATACAATAAAAATGACTTTCGTAGTGTATAGTAGTACCTATTTGGTTAGTATCTATTTCACAGTCGGATGAAAACCACTCTAAGTTTTATACAGTATCCATCTCCTCTAGCCAATTATCCAACATCCTTTCGGCTCGGTGCATTTGCCGTCTGTGTTGTGTCGTAAATAATACATACACCTATTTTAGAAAAGGTTGCACCGTCACAGCTGCCTATATAGCGTGCGTCGGGAGAAACTGGGTAGAAAAAAGAAGTTAATTTTCGTGTTAGCCAGTGCAAAATGTTTCTGCGAGCAATGTATAAGCAGGGTGATAAAAAATAATGGCTATTTAAAAAAACAGTGTGCATGAGTTATGACGCATCGCAAGCAACAACGGACAGTTCTGGTGCAACCTTTTCTGAGATAATATGACACATCACCAGGGGAATGGCCATATATGCAGCGTTCGTAACAATGCTCTTGAGACAGATACACTCCTAGGGACGATAGGGGACGGGTGTTTGATTTAGGTGTATCCATTGTTCTGTGTCGCAAAACGTATATCTTTTTTTCAAAAAAAGGGGGACTTAATTCTACAATTTATTATTGGTAAACTTGGAAATAAGTGATATATTTTACCGATTTCCTTTCAATTTTTAGAGTTAGAAATTCAAAAATGAAGGTGCCTAGAATTGCCGGAAAACGGCATGTTGTTTAAGAAAAAGTGTGGGAGATTTTTCCGGAGATTTTGTAGTAAGAAAATCGAATTTACTAGGGGAATTTCGGATTTTGGTGTGTTTCGTAAAACCAAAATATGTCGGGTAGTTTTTTTAAAAAAGTGGGGCTTTTCTCGGCATTCAGGACTTTAGAAAATTTCCGAAAATGTTGGGGATATTTCGGGTTATGACTGAAGAAAAACTTTTAAAATCGAGAAACAGGGCAATTTTCAGAGATCAAAGATAAAAAAAAGCAGAAAAGCGGAATTGCCGATTTTTGCCACGGATTAAGAATCCTCTGCAATCCTGTATTTTCCGCTGATCCAATGATCGCGGGCTCCAACGACGTTGTCAGAAGGTAAGCAACATGGCGTCTATTGTAGCTCTTTTATTGTTCTCCTGCTAATCATGTTGAAATGTTCCTTGTTGGTAAGGCTCTTTCATTACTTAAACATATATACATTTTGACTTTCATGTTACGTCTTTCGGTTGCTTACCTCGTGCAAACTGTTGCTCTCTTTCTGCTCGCTACTGTCCGCCGCCATGTTGACTTTTAGGCCTGTAATCATGGTCAGCGATCTCCGGAGTGATGCACGGATTCTGGGATTGGGGGGATTTGGGATTTTGGGATTTCAGGATTCTGGGATTTCAGGATTTGGGAATTTGAGGATTCTGGGATTTGGGGATAGTTAGGGATTTCAGGATTCTGAGATTTGAGGATTCTGGGAGTCGGGAATTCAGGATCCTGTGATTTGGGGATCAGGATCCTGGGATTTAGGATATTTGAGGATCTGAGGACTGGGAAATAATCCGTGGCAAAAATCGGCAATTCCGCTTTCTGCTTTTTTTATCTTTCATCTCTGAAATTGCCCTATTTCTCGATTTAAAAGTTTTTCTTCCGTCAAAACCCGAAATATCCCCAACATTTTTCGGAAATTTTCTAAAATCCCGAATGCTGAGAAAACCTCTACCCTTTTGAAAAAATCTACCCGATATATTTTGATTTCACGAAACACACCAAAAATCCGAAAATTCCCCTAGTAAATTCGAATTTCTTACTGCAAAATCACTGGAAAAATCTCCCACTCTTTTTCTTAAACATTATGCCGTTTCCTGGCAATTCTAGGCGTCTTGATTTCCGAATTTTTAACTCGAAAAATTGAAAGAGAATGAGGAAAATATACCCCTTATTCCCAAGTTTACCAAGAACAAATTGTGGAACTAAGTCCCCCTTTTTCCAAAAAAGGCTGTGTGTATCTTGCGTTTTGCGACACAGAGCATAGGATACACTAGATACACCTGCTACTCCCCCACCCTATTCCTAGGAGTTGTATCAACCTCAAGAGCATTACAACACTGGATCAGTACCAGAGTACCCTATATGACCATTCCCTTATTATGTGTACGATGTATGTACACATTGTAGTAAGTTTTATACAGTATCCATCCTCTAGCCAATTATCCAACATCCTTTCGGATCGGTGCATTTGCCGTCTGTGTTGTGTCGTAAACATAATACATACACCTATTTTAGAAAGGTTGCACCGTCACAGCTGCCTATTATAGCCTGCGTCGGGAGAGACTAGGTAGAAAAAAGAAGTTAATTTCGTGTTAGCCAGTGCAAAATGTTTTTGCGAGCAATGTATAAGCAGGGTGATAAAAAATAATGGCTATTTAAAAAAACAGTGTCCATGAGTTATGACGCATCACAAGCAACAACGGACAGTTCTGGTGCAACCTTTTCTGAAATAATTGACACATCACCAGGGAATGGCCATATATGGGGTACTACAGATGCAGCGTTCGTAACAATGCTCTAGAGACAGATACACTCCTAGGGACGATAGGGGACGGGTGTTTGATTCAGGTGTATCCATTGTTCTGCGTCGCAAAACGTATATCTTTTTTTCGAAAAAAAGGGGGACTTAATTCTACAATTTATTATTGGTAAAATTGGAAATAAGTGATATATTTTTCCGATTTTCTTTCAATTTTTAGAGTTAGAAATTCAAAAATGAAGGTGCCTAGAATTGCCGGAAAACGGCATGTTGTTTAAGAAAAAGTGTGGGAGATTTTTCCGGAGATTTTGTAGTAAGAAAATCGAATTTACTAGGGGAATTTTCGGATTTTTGGTGTGTTTCGTAAAACCAAAATATGTCAGTAGTTTTTTTCAAAAAAGTGGGGCTTTTCTCGGCATTCAGGACTTTAGAAAATTTCCGAAAAATGTTGGGATATTTCGGGTTATGACTGAAGAAAAACTTTTAAAATCGAGAAACAGGGCAATTTTCAGAGATGAAAGATAAAAAAAAGCAGAAAAGCGGAATTGCCGATTTTTGCCACGGATTGGAAATGAGGATTGTAGGATGGCCCTTACAAGCTTCCATAGTTCTCCCAACATCCCCCTCGTGTTTGTAAGAAAGCAGGGAGCACGCGGAAAGTACTTTTATTGCTTAATTAATACACCCCCCCGTTCTCTACCACTTCATTCTCAACAAATAACAACGTGTAACTGTATTTTAGAAAAATGGTACATGCGTGGCATCCCGTTTGAGTTCGTGACTAAAAAATAATGCGTGTCACGAACTTTGTAAGAATAGAATAATTTAATGCTATAATTAATCATTAACTGACGGTGGGGCCTCTGTTAAGCGGGTGTTAAGCAAAGGGTAAGGTCAGTTTCACAAGCTCGTTTCCTTTAACAAACGTATGCGAGGATTGAAATGGGACTTTTAAATCAGTAAACTCAAACTTATGATCTTATGTAGGTTTTCTCCAAAACCGTTTATTGTCCCAGCGTCCCTTGATGTTGGTATTGATAGTATAGGTTTAGGTCAACACGCCTGCACCAACACTGAAACTGAAATATGGAGACGAGAATATCTCACGGACCACCACATGCTACTTGCTAATCGGTTGGGAATTGTCTCTTCTAAACAAGAACTTCACAATTTCTTACATAAGGAATGATGGAGCGAGTTTCAAGCTACCGAAGTATAAGTCTACTTCTTCAGCTATGTGCGAATTTGCTTCGAGTACTTCGCCGTCGGGTTGTCTTGGTTATTTTCGCTGTTGTATTCGTTATGTGGAGTCAATATTTTCTTCAACTAAAGGCAAAGAACAAACTTGGATTACGTGTTGGTGTGACTGGAAATTCGGATGCGAATACTACGATTCTTTTGAAGTTCGTCGACCACCTTGGGGACCAAAAAATGGGGAAACAAAGGCTGAACGCCTTGCCTGTAAGCTGCCAAAACTAAATCCCTACCACGACTCTGTTTTGCCTCACATTCGCAAGCTAGGGGAGCTGGACTGTGGAACTTCTTATTCTAAATTTGAAAACAATGTTTTATATGTTGAAGGAGATTGGATATCTTCGGTTAAATATCACACTATTGAAAGACCAAGTAGCGACGACTTTTCGTCGATGCTTTCCAAGCCAGTTGTTTTGAAGAATACTGCAGAGCAGAAGGAACGGCTAGGCGAATTTCGAGCTATTAAAACAGGTAAGGATATTTATTTGGAGATTTCATTGATAGTTTAGGCATGATTTTACATATATTTTAGTTTCGTTTTGAGGTCTGTCAATGTGGAGTGACACTTTCATCGTGGCACTGTGTTGTGTGACAAATGCATGTGCTCACTTCTTTCTTCACTGCTACAATGTTAGCCAGTTCCTCGCTTTCTGTAGTCTTTTACATGTAAAAATAAAAACTCTCAGAATTCTATATATTCGACAAGAAACAAGCAAGCGAAATTATAATTTACGAACGCCAATTGATTCTTGTTTACCTAAGATGCGTCATGACTTGAGTGGAGGCATTTTTAATTTGACACGAGTTCAATGTATTCCCAGCTTGCCTTGCAAAACATATATTAGACTGCAAACATATATTAGACTAGACGAACTTTCGGAAAATGGTACTTCATGAGGCATTTTTTTAGTAAAAGCGCCGTCTTATGCGAAATTTTACGCTGAATCCGAATTTTTTTGTTGCCAACGCAGATTTTGCATTTTAAGAGGTGAAATGACGTCATGATTGACAGCTGTCACACAAACCTCTACAATGAATTTTTGCCGATTTTTCTTTTCAAATTTTACCACTGTATGCATTGCTACGCGACCTCAAAATTCACTTTCGGGCGATTGGCGATTTTACGCTTTCTTGAACCAGAAAGTTAAACCTTCGAGTAAAGGAAACCAATGGATAGCTAAAACCATTTTTGTGATTTTGCAATCAATGTCGACCCTCTGAAGTAGCCGAATCCAACGTTTAGGAATTGATTGACGGCTAAAAATCGCCAATTGCCCATCGCAACATTGAATTTTGAGGTCGCGTAGCAATGCATACAGTGGTAACGGCCAGTGAAATTCAAATGTATAAGTGGCAATGTGATATTCAAAAAAATGTCTCTATATTAAGGGATAGGGTGATTGAAGGGCGTAGAACGTCATCCAAAATGGCGGATCCAAGATGGCCGCCGTGCCGCCATTTTGGATATCTGTTGATTGCATGTTTGAGGCCATCACGTTCAAAGGCTAAACTTAAAAAAAAATAAAAGACAAAACTTAAACGATTCTGCAATACATAAAAAGTAGCAACTGACGATTATGGTGGAGAGAATAATATATAGGTAAATATATGATTGTTGTTAGTGAAATTAGGTAGGAAGCGCAATCCACAAAATTATAGCAAGTTAGTCGTCCCTACTGTAAACGTTCTCACTGTGACTATTGATTCCAAAGCCTATCACTGAGTCAACTACATCTACGACTATTGTTTAAATGCATGCAGAATATTCCTCTTACACACACAGGAATAATAATGATAAGAAAAAGCAGGGATAAAGGTGGAAATCATTCTATGGCAATTTAGGCGTTGCTCCAGCCTTTTCCGAATTTTTTTATAGCCTGGTGGTAGCAACTTTGAACTTGTAAGCAAAAGTAGCGAATGTAAGACTTTAATTTGTCTTCGGGTAGCTTTCCTCTCTATGCTTGAAAGCCCTTTCCTATTCCAACCCCTTTCTTGTCTGAGGTTTCCCATACAGGCGCGATGTCGTACAGTTTTCGTTTATCCGATATTTACTTGATAATTATCTTTTGTCTATTATCGGATGTTTATCAGATACTTCATTTAAGGAAGATATTATCAGATATTTATTCAATAATATCATAGGTTGTGAGAGTTGAACTCATAAAGATGAATGGAAATCTAGTAACTGATATTTATCGGATATTTTCACCTTGCAACTGATAGTTTTCGTTTATCCGATATTTACTTGATAATTATATGTTTGTGTCTATTATCGGATGTTTATCAGATACTTGATTTAAGGAAGATATTATCAGATATTTATTCGATAATATCATAGGTTGTGAGATTTGAACTATAAAGATGAATGGAATCTAGTAATTGATATTTATCGGATATTTTCACCTTGCAACTGATACTTTTCGTTTATCCGATATTTACTTGATAATTATATTTTTGTCTATTATCGGATGTTTATCATATACTTGATTTAAGGAAGATATTATCAGATATTATTCGATAATATCATAGGTTGCAAGGTTGAACATGAATGGAAATCTAGTAACTGATATTTATCGGATATTTTCACCTTGCAACTGATAGTTTTCGTTTATCCGATATTTACTTGATAATTATATTTTTGTTTATTATCGGATGTTTATCAGATACTTCATTTAAGGAAGATATTATCAGATATTTATTCAATAATATCATAGGTTGTGAGGGTTGAACTATAAAGATGAATGGAATAATAACTAATAGTTATTCTAATAACTGATATTTATATTTAACCTTGCAAACGGTAGTTTTTGTTTATCCGATATTACTTGATAATTATCTGTTATCTATTAACGTATGTTTATCAAATAGTTGATTAAGACAGATATTATCAGATATTTTTTCGATAATATCATAGGTTATAGGGTTCACTTTTCATTTAAAGTATCAAAAAGACCAATATATAGTCATGCTTTCAATCTGTAAATCAGTCAGATTACACTTAAATGACATCAAATTTAGTGTACCTATAGACTGATACCTGTCAATGATCTCTTCATAAAATGTTTGCTTATATGTCTGCCAGTTGGTCCGATAATAAGTCCCAAACACGGCCAATTTTGCTAAAAATTCGAAATTAAAAGCGCACTTTTCCCCTACTTTGAGTCTCTGTCTGTTGCCATAGATACTAGTTACAGCGCCTAGCAACGGATAATAAAGATTGATCAATGACTATCATTCGTTGATAACTACAAAAAGTTTGAGCTACGTTGAGTGAAAACTCGCTGCTTTACAGCATTTCTTGAAGGCGCGGTATTTGGGTAAAAATTTGACTTGTCAATGTGAAGTGCTAAAAAGACCCATGTATCCTGCTTTCAAGAATGGCTGTAGATCAGTCAGATTACACTGAACCTCCGTCAAATTTGGTGGTCGCAAAGAAAAATAACCGGCCAATGATCCCTACGTAAAATTTGTACTCATATGTATGCCAGTTTGTCCGACAACTAGTTCAAAATACGACCAATTTTGCGAACATTTCGAAATATAAAGAGCGTTTTTCCTCGATTTTAAGTCTCTGTCTGTTGCCATAGATACAGCGCCTAGCAACGGTTGATACAAATTGTTCAATGACTATCCTCCATTGATCACTACGCTAAGTGTAACCTAGGTTGAGTGAAAACTCGCTGCTTTACAGCATTTCTTGAAGGCATAGTATTTGGGTGAAAATTTGACTTCTCAATGTGAAGTATTAAAAAGACCCATATATCGTGCTTTCAAGAATGGCTGTAAATAAGTCAGATTACAATCAAATGTAATCGAATTTGTGTACTATAGACTGATTTGTGGTATCCAGAATAAATAATAGGTAGAATCAGGCGAGAGGCCCGTTTTTCACGCGCTCCAGTGAATTGGTTCCAGTGATTGGTTCATATTATACTGTGTTGGAAAAATCTAAAAAATATGGCGTCTCGTTTTCAATTGCTTAAATCCTTATTTTAATCTACTGTTTTGGTATATACTTAAACGACTATCCCCAAAAAGCTTACCCATCCTCAAAAGTTAAATGGCCGGCCCCTAAATCAAGCTGCCTTTGCTAATGTACTATCATTTTTCATTAAGCAAATATTTTACCATTATCACTGCGAAATTGCGAATATCGTCTGAGATTTAGACGACGAGAACCGAATAAAAGTTATACTATTGCAAACTTTTTACGAATTTCACACAAATGACAGATATATGACAGAACAGGCTAAATATGTCATATGCAGAAGACAAGCATTGGAGTTGACCATATTTGGGCGGTGCATCGATGTTATGAATACAAAGGCTTAACTTTGGTCACGTGATCCACCAGCAAAGGCACATTCAAAAACTACTTGTCAAAAGATCAACAATGTATTGACCGTCGCAATGCAGATAAACTGCCACATTGCTACCATTCTACAAATGGTTTATTTACGTGGGTCCTACATTTCAACATTGCTTCGTTCTACAAATGCTTTATTCCAAATTGGTCCCTCATGTCCACATTGCTTCGTTCTACAAATGTTTAATTTCCATAGGTCCCTCACTTCCACATTGCTTCGTTCTACAAATGCTTTATTCCCAATTGGTCCCTCATTTCCACATTGCTTCGTTCTACAAATGTTTAATTTCCATGGGTCCCTCACTTCCACATTGCTTCGTTCTACAAATGCTTTATTCCCAATTGGCCCCTCATTTCAACATTGCTTCGTTCTACAATGTTTAATTTCCATAGGTGCCTCACTTCCACATTGCTTCGTTCTACAAATGCTTTATTCCCAATTGGTCCCTCATTTCCACATTGCTTCGTTCTACAAATGTTTAATTTCCATGGTCCCTCACTTCCACATTGCTTCGTTCTACAAATGCTTTATTCCCAATTGGCCCCTCATTTCAACATTGCTTCGTTCTACAAATGTTTAATTTCCATAGGTGCCTCACTTCCACATTGCTTCGTTCTACAAATGCTTTATTCCCAATTGGCCCCTCATGTCCACATTGCTTCGTTCTACAAATGTTTAATTTCCATAGGTGCCTCACTTCCACATTGTTCGTTCTACAAATGCTTTATTCCCAATTGGCCCCTCATGCCCACATTGCTTCGTTCTACAAATGTTTAATTTCCATAGGTGCCTCACTTCCACATTGCTTCGTTCTACAAATGCTTTATTCCCAATTGGTCCATCATTTCCACATTGCTTCGTTCTACAAAGGTTTATTTCCATAGGTCCCTCTTTTCCACATTGCTTCGTTCTATAATTGTTGTTTAAATAACATCTGTTAATATGACAATTTCTTGGCATCCAATATAGAGGGAGGGTATCTAAAATGATATCTAGTAGATTCTAATAACATAATATCAGATAATATCGCAATATCGTGGGGTTCAGCATAGGAACGGAGGGTATCTCATGGTATCTAAATAGATATCTAGTAGATTCTAGGAAGATAATATCTGATAATATCGCAATATCGTGGGGTTCAGCATAGGAACGGAGGGTATCTAAATAGATATCTATTAGAATCTAAGATGATAATATCTGATAATATCGCAATATCGTGTGGTCCAGCATAGGAAGGGAGGTAATCTAGTTAGATGTCTATTAGAATCTAAGGTGATAATATCTGATAATATCACAATATCGTGGGTTCCAGCATAGGAAGGGAGGTAGTCTAGTTAGATATATATTAGAATCTAAGAAGATAATATCTGATAATATCGCAATATCGTGGGGTCCAGCATAGGAAGAGAGGGTATCTAAATAGATATCTATTAGAATCTAAGATGATAATATCTGATAATATCGCAATATCGTGGGGTCCAGCATAGGAACGGAGGTAATCTAGTTAGATATCTAGATAATATCAGATAATATCGCAATATCAAGGGGCTCAGGAAAGGAGAGGGAGGTAATCTAGTTAGATATCTAGTATCATTTATCAAGTGATAATTATATGATAATATCTATATCTAAATATCCGATACATGATAATGTGTCGATATCGCGCCTAACTCAGGTTTCCTTTTGAGGTTTTCTGCTGGTCCTGAGGTTTCAGCTATTTTTCGATTATGCCACGGGGGCAGCTGATTGCATGATCGTTTTGAACGAGCTTTTGATATAAGGACTTCAAAGGCACAGTTTTGTTCCCGGGACTGAGGATGATCATCGAAAAATGGTGATTTCGTTTAGATCGCAAAATCAAGTGGCGGTGAATCTGATTCACCTTTTCATATTGATTTGCCTTTTATATATTTAATATGGCTTCATTCGACCAGCAGCACTGCATTTCATACTGTGATACCTTGAATTCATTGTCAGGTATTTATTTCCATGTCTTTTTTGACTACCAGACTGATAGTTTCTAAAAATCAAATTTGACGATATGGCGGCCATCTTGGATCCTCCATTTTGAATATCACAGCAGCGCCATATCCGAATAATACGACAATTTTTCGTATAGAACATTCTAAACTATCCTGTTCAAGTTAAATATTCGTTCGAATTTGAAATATAGCGACAAAACTATTTTAAGGGGTTCGCGAACAGCTGTCAACCATGATGACGTCATTTTTACCCATTAAAATGCAAAGTCAGGGATGGCAACAAGAAAATTCGGATTCAGCGTGAAAAATTACATAAGAAATCTCTTGTTGCCAGCTTTTACTAAAAAATAGGTACGCAGTGCGTACGGGAAGCTATTTGCTGATGTCCTACAGGGTGGGACGGACTGGCCGTGTACCATTCTCGAACCCAGAGCTCCCCGGCTCGTCTGCTCGCAGGGGAGGCTCTGGGGACATCCATTTGAGGGCCTTCGCTGATTTTAAACGTTGGGGCATGTGCAGAAGGTGTTTCTCTCAGCGGCTCTGTATCAAATCTCGCGCATGCGTCAATTGCTGTCACCAGAGCCTCCCCCGCGAGGATTTTTCGTAGGTACTTTCATTTTAGCGCCTTATCGAACTCAGTCAAACTTCACACAGCGACACAAGAAAACTGCAAACTATCAACTCTAGAGTTCGCTCAATGATATCCTGGGGAGCCTGTGATATGTCTTGCTCGAATATTCGATAAGACTTCGAACTCGGGACTCATTTCTTGGACTTGTTCTTTCCATTTCTCACCTTTAAGGTCTTTTCACCTTTCAGTTTCATCCATATTTATCTATGTCTTGTACTTTTGTCAATTTGACCGGCGTTTGCTGAATTCCACGCTCGATTATATGACTCGATCGCATCATCACTGACAAAACTCGCAAACATCCACCTCGTAAATTAGGTGATTGGAACAAAGCAGTACGACGTCGAAAATTTGCAGCACAAGACCGAGGAAAGGTTTTATTCTTTGAGAAAAACGCAAAAAAATTTTTTTTCAAACCTTGACATCCCGGTATTCGAACCCCGGACCTTCCGTTTGCAGAGCGGGAATTCTACCGATGAGCAATCGAGGAGATTACGTGACATAGGGGATCGTTTTATTTACTTATACGTCTTGCTCGAATATTCGATAAGACTTCGAACTCGGGACTCATTTCTTGGACTTGTTCTTTCCCATTTCTCACCTTTAAGGTCTTTTCACCTTTCAGTTTCATCCGTTTCATCCATATTTGTCTCTGTCTTGTACTTTTACTGAGAGTCTCTTGTCAATTTCGACCGGCGTTTGCTGTATTCCACGCTCGATTAACATGACTCGCATTGACAACTCGCACACGTCCACCTCGTAATTAGGTGATTGGAACAAAACAGCACGACGTAGAAAATATGCAGCACAAAACTGAGGAAAGGGTTTATTTTCATGCACTCCAGCGTGAATTTGATCTCTTGTAGCAATAAAATTAAGAAAACATATTGCGCATGCTCAGTGGCAACTTTGATATTGTTAAAGTTTTTCTACCTTAGCATACTTATTTATTTGTCGTAATGGAAATATTCTAAATGATACACGATGGTGGGCATGTATGACGTGATACCGAGCATGCTCAATTCACATCACCTCCAAGAAGAAAATTCGCGTCCCACATGGACGACTGATTGGCCTATGTGACCTATATATATGTTGGCAGAGGTCTGCCGCTTAGAAGGGACAAGACACAGGATACCCAATGTCGAACAAGTGGCTGCCAAGGGATGGGGTGGTGGGGAGATATACCGAGAGGGGAGGGTAAGTCATGTCCGTAGCCAGGGGGAGGATGGTTAGGGTTCAAAGGTCGTTGCATGGACCCGAAAACAATGGTTTGGCGATCCCCCCCTGTCGGTAGCAAAGTCATAAAAGTCAACTGGAAAGGGTCAATTCCAAATACACTGTAGCACTCACATGAAATAGTGGGAGAGCACTAATAAGCAGGGAGGGGAGGGATGTTAGATACATTAACGGTGACTTTCATGGAGAACTCAAGCACGTTAAGGCCTGGGATTCTAAATGGGCTTGGGGCTAGTCCCAAAAAACGTAAAATTTGCCTTAAATTGCTTTAATCTTTTTAAGGCAGGCTAATTTTTGGTGTAGTGATCAAACTCGACAAACTTAAAATTTTGGTGTCATTTTTTAGTACGGAGTGACGTCACAAGCCATGTCACGTGACTAAACAGTAAATTGCTTTTCCGGTGATGGAGAAAACATCTAACTATACAATTATGGTGAAAATGGACAGGCCTCAGGAATAGTAACATCGTACTGTCTTGGCTGCTGAGCTATCATTTACCGTTAACGAGATATAGGGTCGGAATCAGGTCACGTGACCCAATCGACATATCAGCCCCTTAAAACACCTTAAAGGAGCAAACGTTTTCCACCAGCTAAGACACCACTATATAGAACCCCAAAACAGAAATATTATTAGCTATTAACTTTTCCATAAGGAGTGAAACTCACCACCGGAGAAATTTTGAGTTTTTGAAACATGAAAATGTCACGTGACTGGCCACGTGACCAGTGTATCAGCCCAAATTCCATACTAAAATATTTCAATCGACGACTGTTAACTATCCTGAAAAATTCATACCCCATCATTAATGGTTAGCAAAGATATTTGAAATTTTGCAATTTTGTCGATTTTCTGAGCTGACCCAGGCCTTAATACACTTGAGTACCATCTATTGAACCGGAAATGGATACATACATAGTCCGAGGGTGACGACTAAGAAGCTATTTGCATACAGCAAATAGCTTCAAAAATGCCTTATGCGCCTTAAATATTGCAACTCTCTCCTAAATTATATCAAACCCCCCACGGTCGTGCTACAATGAAAACACACTTCCTTATTGTTTGTCGTGTGCTCGGCTGGTGGCCGCACGAGTTTATTGGCAATAAAAAACAACATACTGGGTGAGCGTCCATTATTACTTACAACATTATTACTAATAATGAGTTCATGTGTACAGTTCTCATTCAAATAATGCTGACACAATTCCTATTTTCCTTATAAGGAGTGCGGGCGAGTTTCCACAGGATGAAAACCCCAAGTGCCCCGCAACACTGAAAACCTAATGGGGAAAATCCCCGGCCCCATGGACCGCACTCCTTGCCTGCCGGGCTCGGCCCAATTATAGTCCTGGTTTCAAGAAACTGATAGTAAAGAGTTCAATCGTCCTTCACGTAGCCATCCTTGGCGCTTTCACTTGGACAACGGACATGCCTTTTGAACAGCCTGTCCTGTAACCCCGCTTTTGCTGCAGCCGTAGCTCCCCCTGATCTCAGGCTATGCACTCTTAGTAGTGTCTGCAATTCCCTCGAACGCTTCCTGGACAAACTCTCGCACGCGTGTGTATGATATCCCTCGTTGGCGCACTTTAGATACAGAACTTGGTCCTGCCAAGGAATGGAATAGTGGGAGGTCCTCGTCTATTTGAATCCCTGTCGCGGAGATGTATTTCTCCAGTGCTTGAACTGGGCATGTCTCTTGGCCAGATCACGCTATTGACCCACGCACGTGCCCTCTCGTAACTGGTACGACTTTGAAGATTCTATGAAAATAGAAATATAGGACGAAAAGAATCTGAAGTCAGAACATTTGATTTGGCTAATTAGCTATTTCTAAGGGAACCCGAATTTCCAGTAAAGCATATGGCGATAGTCCTGAGATTAAACAAGGTAAGGTTGTCCTGATATTTAGCCACCAGGGCTACTATCTATTTCCTGTCTTTGTTTTTCCCAAGATCCTTTGCGGCATCGGATTTAAGACAATAAGACACAGTCAGAAATCTTACGAGCCCCGCCCACAAAACGCGCCCAGTCAATACTATACACCGCAGTGGATAGCAGAGGGAGATCGGAGATTGCTCCAATAAACGCTGAAGCGTCATTAAGTGACACAGGTGTTCCTTGTGCCAATCTCTTCCACCGGTAAAACCCAGCAAAGCATGTTTGATCGACCCTTCCGATTTCACGGCCAGGACTGTAGTCTGCACTTTGTCCGTGATGTGTCGCAGAATTCACACCTCGTGTCAGCGTTGAAAACTCCTGAAAAACAAGAAGCTGAAAAAAGGGGGGACAAAAAGATTAACGGAACTGATAGAGTGAAGGGCAAAGCCACAGTTAAGAACCAGTCTCAAACCAACTGATTTGTATGCTATTAATTAAAATACCAACAAAACTTTAAGAAAATATTCCCCCTTTTCTTTTCTTTCTTTCTTTCTCACTTTCTTTCTTTCTTTTTTGATGCAGTACGGCATAATCAACACGAAATTAAAGCACTCCGGCTTAAAGGTATCGTTCAAGCTTTTGCCTACTCCGAGGCATGAACAACGCAAAAAAGCAACTCCGGTTTCAGAGTATTGAATACACTCCAACCTTCGTCCACTGCGGAACATGGCCCACTCGGGGGCATGGCCCCACTCCGGGCATGGCCCACTCCGGGGCATGGCCCACTCGGGGGCATGGCCCACTCCGGGGCATGGCCCACTCCGGGGCATGGCCCACTCCGGGGCATGGCCCACTCCGGGGCATGACCCACTCCGGGGCATGACCCACTCCGGGGCATACAATGCGATAAAAGCACTCCGGCTTTGGTATGGCTAGTCCTCAACCTTCGCACGCTCCGGTGTGCGATAGAGAGCAGTCCTATTCTGTGCAGGCGGCCTCAGCCGTTAATAAGCGGAGTACGGATTCCTCCGTTATCATTATCCTGTTATTGTAAACGGAAAATATCCTAAAGAAATAAAATAAAAATCAAAGTATGAGTGAGTGCGGCTAGCGAACACCAAGAGGACAAATATTCCCTAAACAGCCCCTTAAATACCAACACCAAATCCCTTGATAATACATACCGTCGAGAGAATATTTTTTCGCTAATTTGCAAACCGCGAAAAAACACATCTCTCTCCTAAATTATATCAAACCCCCCACGGTCGTGCTACAATGAAAACACACTTCCTTATTGTTTGTCGTGTGCTCGGCTGGTGGCCGCACGACCAGCCAAGAGTTCAAAGAAAGTGTGCAAATATACGAGCCATCATCGCTGTCAAAAAGGCGGCTGAGAAAAATCAGCCTGTTCGAATTCTCTGATCTGGAGACCCAATCCATTTCTATTAAAACATTATTGCTACAACACAAACTGAAATTTGTAACGCTTCCTGTTGTAAGTACTCTTTCGCAAAATGATCCTAGGGACATTGGATTGTCCGTGAACCATGTAATTGTGTAAGCCTGCGAGCTAGTGAAGTAGCGACATCAAGGCATATTTAACTGCTAAGATCTCCCTAAGGGTAAAACTAAAAATCTTTCCATAGGTCTCCTGAATCACTATTGTTTACCATTAATAAACAAAATCGATATTGTTCAACCAAAACAATAGTTCGTTACGAACGTTGTCAGACGTCGATACGGGCGGTCCTCCCAAGAGACTCCCTGTTGTAACAACTGTTGTAACAAATTGCTAATATTCCCCACGGTACGCAACGTAGAAATGATCCGATCGGCAATAGTGCCGTGATTATACCAAAAGGGGGAACACGATAAAACATAATATCTTATTCCTCCTTCTGAAGTGCCATTTGAACACCAAGAACTTAGTGTGTTCTTCGCAAATGTCAATGTGGTAGTAGGCGGATGGAAGATCAAAACAAAAAACATAGTGACCCGGTGAAAATGTTTAGTGTAAAACAGTTCTCAAGTCTTCGTACTTGATAGACTTCTTAGAAATAAATTGTCCAGAAACAAATACATCCAGGATGAAAACGAAGTTGCCTCAATTAATACGGCAACGTGCAAGCAGAGAATACAATACACGGTATAATTAAGGGAGATCCAATAAAGATTAATCATTCATTCTTTAACACAGCCTCTAACAATCAACTCTGAAATGGCGCTATCGACAAATTCCCTATGGACTCTGCCTCTGGTTGAATTTCTACTCTCAACGGAATACGGTTGTGTAACGTCGTCAAAAACTATAGTATAACCTATTCAAACGGTTTCTAAAACAAATTGAGATGCCCCATGAATATCACACCAGAACTATTAAAATGTTGCTTTCAATTTCCCTATGTTTAAAGTCCGAACCACAGAACATTGTTCGAATTCATACATTTGACTGTTTTGGTCCACTGGAACCGACTGTAGAAGTGCTAGATTGTTTAGGTCGATTACATTCTGCGGCCCAATGGCCTGGTTGGCCACATCGGTGACATAAGTCGTACTGTCGTAAACCAGAAAAACGGCGCCCGTCCTGGGGGCGAAAATAGCGCATGCTATTACGAGTAGGGAAATTACCAAGTGAATTCCCATTGCTATTTGGTTGAGCCCAGCGAGCCTTCCGCTTTTTCTCTTGGTTGGCTTTAATCTTATCTCCTGCCCTTTTCTCGGCTTTTTTGATTTTCTTGGCATCTGCCTCGTCATTCGCCAATTCGTCATCAACATATTCTAGAATAGTTGACCAACCGAACTCAGATTTATCCGCTAATCTTACGAGTTTCTGTCTCTCCTTAATAAGTTTGATACCTTCTCTTAGTTGTTCCTTGACTTTCTCCGAATCACCACTCTGCAGTGCCTGGAGAGCCCTCTCACTGGTTCTCTGAACCTTCTTGTTATGCTGGAACTGATACTCATTCCCCTTCTTTTTGAATACGGGCTTGTCCTCCGTTTCCAACTCGCTCATTATTTGAGAACCAAGCTCGCTCTGCTGCTTCAAGAGGTTTGTCTCCAGCCCCGATAACCTGGCATCCACTGCATGAAGAATAGCATCCTGCTGGGTAGCCAGTAGAGTTCGAAGATCTGGAGAGATGGTTGCTGGGCCGGCCTCTGTTTCCCCTCGCTCACCCATTAGACTGAAAAAAGATAAACAACAAACAACACAATCAAAGTATGAGTGAGTGCGGCTAGCGAACACCAAGAGGACAAATATTCCCTAAACAGCCCCTTAAATACCAACACCAAATCCCTTGATAATACATACCGTCGAGAGAATATTTTTTCGCTAATTTGCAAACCGCGAAAAAACACATTTTTCTGATATTTCGTCTAGTCTATATGTTATTTACCGGCGGCTGGGAGGTCCGGATCGTGAAATACCGTGACCGAGGTCTTGAAAATACTGACCGAGACCGGAGGTCGAGGTCAGTATTTTCAAGGCCGAGGTCACGGTATTTCACGATCTGGACCGACCCCAAGCCGGTAAATAATATTTTTATTTTTTTGCTTTCACTGAAACAGCATAAAACTTCACAGAAATTAGCGCGCGATTTGATGGATACCGGACTGAAAAAATAAAGAGAGTCTTATTTTCCCTCGTTGTGTGAAAAGCTTTCCAGAGTTCATCATCCTTCTTTTATAATATAATCGTTTAAGAGCCTCCATTTCCCTGCTAGCCCTCGATCCAGCAGTTCCTAGTCACTGGGCCCACAGGAACGCGGAAATTTACGGAAATACTGATTAATGACTTTTTCGAAAAAACTCCCATAAGCACTTTAAGTTACATGCTATCTAGTGCATGTCATGTCTTTTCAATACAGCCCTTCGAATCCAATGTATTATTTTTAAATGTCTCTCCTAGCTGAACCGAACTGCTGGTCTTTACTCGATAGAAAAGAGTTACAAGGCGTGTGCCCGTTCTGTTTAGAGACTACCTCCGCCGAGCACTTTCGAACCATGCTCAGTCGTGTGTGGTATTGTTAAAGAAACATGCAAAGTTGTCGCTGTAAAAGTTATACGTAAATGTAAATATTGAAATAAAATCATGTCACATCTCCAGGAGCGATTCCATTGCCTTGGGTGTTTTTTGTGCCTTTTTCTTACCCCTACTACTTTTCTTAATACCCCTACATACAGTAGTAGGGGTATAAGAAAAAGGCACAAAAATACCTGAAAATGCAATAAAATTCGGCGACCAGACTTTATTTATTTATTTTTTGCGCGAAGGGCACCTCTCGAAGAAAGTAAATGTCGTACCCTGTGATCCAACACAAGTTACTTTTTCATATAAACGGTCACGTAGAGAACAACTTTCTACGACTTCCTATGACTTAATTGGGAGAGACACGAGAACGTGATTGCAGAAACGTAACTGGCTAAATAACACCACAATTCGTCGTCTTTTGAACCTGTCTTCGACTTTACGCTCAACAAGTAATTGTGAGGCATAGAAGTGTAGGCAATTTTTCTTTTACGCATGCGTCAGTGGCTGTCACCATAGCCGTCCTCAGAGCTCCCCTGGTTCGTCTCCTCTCCTGACATCAGAGCCTCTCCCTGGTGACGAGGCAGGGAGCTCTGGGTACGAGAATGGTAACCATACCAATCTATCACCTGCATGCTTCCTACCCTCCCTCCACAGGTAGGTCTGGTTGTGTAACGCATCGCAAGAGCAAGAAATGTCTGCATCCTTTTGGTGGCGTGACCTATCCAGCAGTTGGCACCAAGATTGTGTTCCATTCAGACTGCTGTTTCTCTCGCATCCACTTCAAGATGGAGTCTACCGGGTGATCAGGCATGTGGGGAGCGGGCTTTGTCTCCATGGTAATGCTTGTAAGTAACAATAGTAGCTGCGACGCTGATGTGGGTCACAATGTGGGTCACAAAGGGTTATAGCTGTCTTCTCTGGGACATTAATTCGTCTCATCTCGTGCTATAAATATCCGGCTCCAGAGTCCTTCGTGGTCATTTATCAGACTCGTACCCAGTCGTTAATTGTGTTTCTTTTCGATTTTTTCGCTTTTGCGTTACTGGCTGTTGCCGATATCAGGTAACACGCGACCCAGCGCGTTCAAAACATCGAGAGAGCTTTTGGCAGTTGGGTTTTCCTGTGTAGTCAATCAAACCATTGTAAGCCAATCAGATCCTTGCCTAGTTTCGCCTAGTGCAGTGAATTGGCTTCTGTCGTGACATGTCTCGCAAGGGAAGCCAATCGAATGCATTGAGTAAGGATATGATTGGCTCACACGGACACGGATTGCATTGATGGTCAGTACAGAAAACCCCAACTGCCAAACTCTCGCGACAACGGCGAAGTCGCGTGTTACCTGAAACAGCTGTAATTATCGGCGTGCCGTGTTTTAAACGGCTGTAAAGATTTTCGCCCCGCCCACCTCCCCTGGTGGCGGTGACACACTTTACGCACAGCCTCCTTGCATACCCAGCGCCCAGCGCTTCCCAAAACTCATTCTCCTGCGATGCGGTAATGAGTATGCAGGGAAGGGATTATATTACTGTCGGGCCTGTCAGCAAAAAGCTTCGCATCTGATCCGGCGCGATGGAAGCTAGTGATTTACCGTGATTGGCTCAATCGATTTTAGCGGCGGAACAGACACCCCCCCCCCCCCCCCTGTTTCCTAGTTTAGCCTAGTTTCCTAGTTTAGTTCGGGAAAACATGCGGGATGACACAAATGTTGGGGGTCTTTGTTCTATTTTTTTATTTTTGGTTTTCTTGGCAGCTAACGGTACCACCGATGTAAGGATAGACTCGAAGTGCACTACTAAGTTTACTTCAGAAGATGGAGTGCTGCGAATTACTGGCAGTGGTATGTGTCTGCATCCACGATCCAATGGTGATGCGCCACAAAATGACGAGTCGCTTAGCCTTAGCACGAACTGTAGTGCGGCTTTTGACTTCAAGACCGTTAAAAGCTGTAAGTATTAAAACAGGGACGTCAACTCCAGGACGGGATTTCCCTCGATTCTCCCGGCGGTGCTGCCCCCTTCGGCCATAACAGTAGATATTCCAGAAAGAATACTGGGCCTTTGGGTCTTGATTTTCCATGAGGCTCTGTATTTTCCCTTACATCGTTTCGGAAAAATTCTCTTTCTCGTACCTTATTTTTCAAAATCGTGCGCGCAAAATATAAACGATACTCAGATGGTGTTCCCCCCCCCCCCCCCGAGAACATTTCTGGATCTACTCCAGATAATTGCGCGCTAGGGTCAAAACCTACCACACATCCCCTCTCTGTCAGCCCTGGAGGGAGGCGATTGTCTCTCTGTCTGAGTTTGTCTGCCTGTCTGTCCTTTGTTGTTTTGTTCTCTTTCCCGTCCTATCTGTCTGTCTGTTGGTCTGTCTTTTTGTCTGTCGTGTTTGTCTGGCTTGTCTATCCTGTCTTTGAGGTCAAGTTGTGGGCAATTTCAATTTTTATTAGAACCCCCCTACAGAAGAGTTTTTCTGAGGGGAGCAGCAATTCTGTCATTTTCCAATTAGGTCTAACACTACAGGAACCAAGGAAGACTTTTTCCATAAGGGTGGTTGACTAATTCCGAGGGACCTCTTCCGTTGGTGAGGGTGGGGGTGGGGGGGGGGGGGGGGTGCGGATGATGGAATGGCCCTGTAATACTGCCTCATTATTGATGCACTAACAATTACATTTCGCCACGGGATTTTTCCCTGCTGTTCCATTAGGCTACTAGGTGTTTGTCTATGTGCTTCTGCTCTGCTTGCCTGTGATACTTTCCTTTGTGATTTGACAGTGTCTTTCAAGGGCAGCGCAAACGTGAACTCTGATTTCATCAAAGTGGATATTAGCCGAAAAGGCATGGATGACGTCGTCGAGCTACACATGAACACGGCTCTTAAGCCAGAGGTGCTAAAAAGACGAGTTGAACCGGCAGGCATACCAGTCAATGTGGCATTGATCATGTTTGACTCTACATCGGCGGCGAACTTCAAGCGTAAGATGAAGAAAACGGACATGTTTATCAAGCGACTACCTACAGTCTTTTTACAAGGTGAGTTACAGCGATTTTCATAATTCTTCGAACTCCCACTTGACATTCCCGATTGCCAAACTGCGTTTTGGCTTCCGTCAATCAAACATTTGAGTGAAGTTTACCTTTGCTGTTTGCCTAGAGTCTCGCATCTTAACTAGTGTCCGCGCTTCGCTGCGCTTTAGCCTCGTTTTCGTTTTTTACTCGAAAAATGTATACATTTTCGTACTCGCGTTAAACCCCATTTATCTCCCTTTTGAAAAAGGAAGGGGAGTGGGGAGGGTATCCCGGGAGTGCGGAGGGTACCCCCCTTTTTGCGTAAACGGGAGGGAAGGGTATCTTCATATTTCAATGACGTCATTTGGACCTACCTACTCCTCAAAATTATTCCTCCTAAAACAAAAAAGTATTCCTCCTAAAACAAAACGGGTAATTCGGTCCCTACATACTACTTATATGTACATATGTGTTTTGGGGTAATTCAATTCTGCACTCTACATGAAAATGTAATGTAACCCCACATATAAGAACCTGTTTGAATTTGCTCGGCTAAACAGGTTCTTATATTTTTTGAAGTATTATTCGAAACTCTTTGTAACTTGTTGCGATTTGAAGAAAAGACAGCACAGAAATTGCACCGGAGGTGCATCTCGTTTACACAAGAGAGCTGGAATTGCAACTCGCGCGAGAAAATTCGCCTCGACAAACGCAACAAAAATCGCAAGTGTGAACCGGCCTTTGAGCGAACTGATGCAGTTTGTTATTCTTCCAGGCGAAACAATAGTTGGCGATGGCACCACGGCACAACTTGCCGCAATGCTCACTGGATAGCAGAAGAGGACCAGCCAGAAGCTCGTCGTAAAATGCCGAACTCAAAACCCTGCGACGACTGGCGGTTCATCTTTCGAGACTTCGCGAAACGCGGCTACGTCACAATGTATTCTGAAGACAACCCAGGGCTTGGTACGTTTAATTATCGTCTACATGGCTTCAAAACCCCACCTACGGATCATTACGGGAGATATTTCTGGTTCGAGGCCGAAAAGTACTTGGCGAAGTCTCAGTGTATAGGCAGCGAGCGTTATCACGTGCTGACCATGCGTTATCTTCTTAGCCTTTTTCGCACGTATCAGAAAAATCCCAAATTTGCTTTTTTACTTTTTTCTGAAGTGGGGCACGACGACTTAAACACTGTAGAATACGCAGATTCTGATCTTGAGCATCTTCTTGCGACCATGGAAAGGGAGTCATTTCTCAATAACACCATTGTGTTCATATTCGGAGACCACGGAAAACGCTTTGGTCCACTGCGCATGACACTACAGGGGAAACTCGAGGAACGCCTGCCACATATGTCGGTGACATTTCCGAAATGGTTTCCAGGAAGTTATCCAAAGTTGTATGCGAATTTTCAACGAAATGCGAAATTGCTGACGACGCCCTTCGATATCTATGCCACATTGCAACATATCATTTCTTACCCTTTGCCTCCTAAAGGAATAAAAACTGGGCAGAGCCTGTTTGATCCAATTGACGCGCAAAAACGGACTTGCGCAGTCTCGGGTGTTGAGGAGCACTGGTGTCCTTGTCTGAGATTCGAACGTATCGACGTGACAGACCCCGTCATTAAAAAAGTCACCAATTTCGCTTTAGAACACATCAACAAGTTACTGAATTTCGATGAAAAAGTTCAAAAACTTTGTCATCAGCTGTCTCTGAAGGAAATAAAAACAGCTCTTCAAGATTTACCTAATGCAAAACTGCAAACGTTTGAGATTAGTTACGAAGATCACAGATGTGATTCATGCGGCGTGAGAACCGGAGAAAAGGCGCAAAATACGATGGTGAATGATGCGTTGTACCAGATTCAGTTCACTACAGCGCCCAACAATGGTTTCTTTGAGGCGAGTGTTAAAATGAGGAATGGAGAACCGACAATAACGGGGCAGATCAGTCGCTTGGACAGATTTGGGAATCAACCGTATTGTATAAAGCACACGTACGTGCATCTTATTAAGTTTTGTTACTGTAAATGAGGGTCATCTCCAGTGTAAGAACCTCGGGGGGGGGGGGGGGGGGATTTTTTAGGGGTTGAAATCGGCGATCTGGTATTTTTTAGGGGTTCGAAAATAAAAAACGGTATAGAAAGAAAAATAGGTATTTTTTAGGGGGTTCTCACGCAAATAAGGCAGTGTTTTTGAAAGTCGAGAGGACACATTTGATGTATATTGAATAAACGGCCAGAATAAAATTTAATCTGTCAAAATTGTTGGTATTTTTTAGGGTATTATCAGACTGAGGGGTATTTTTTAGGGTGGAAATTTTTTCCGACCAGGTATTTTTTAGGGTGGAAATTCGAGTTTCCCGACGGTCACCCCTAGCATTGTAACCTTAGAGTCCCCCCCCCCCGGGGGTAAGAACCATTTCCTGAGGACACCTTTGTGTTTTGTTGCTATTTAATCATTATTGGTTCAACCTTCGTTCTACCAAACAAAGAAAGCTTTGTGACGCAGCTGGTGAGTTCTTACACTGGAGATGAGTCGTAAATGATATCAGTGGCGTAGGATCGCTGCCTGCCTTTTGGCGCTCCGTTGTCCAATCTGGCTTCGCCACTTGATGTTGAATGAAAGGGATCCCCGTTAACTCTTTTACCCAACACCATTAAAAGATGGATACTGTCCGAGAGCCCTCAACAGGGTAAACATTTCCTGGATCCACCCCTGTCTGTATGTTCTTTCTTTTTCTCAGATGGCAAAGTTGTTCGACTGTCGTACTTCCGTGCAGTTCTATTTTCGGTCAAAAAATATTAATAATAATAAATAATTTATTGATTTATAGTGTGATTTTTAACATATAATTACACAGTATCTAACTATTAATATAATCAACTTGCATATTATGTACAATTTAAAATATATATACAATAAAATATAGGGATAATGGTAGATACAAAGATAATGAATAATATAAAATACATAGAGCATTTTTTCAACCATTCCACTTGTCCAACTGAAAAGTTACAATTCTTTAGGCAGTCCCCTAAATAATCTGTAAGCTCTTAATGAGGGCCCAAATTTAATTGCCTTCCCTGGAATTCCGGGTAATTGTTGTATGATCACTCTGAAAATGTTTGCCAAGCCGGGAATTCCATGCTTTTGCATAATCCACCCCGGGATTCCGGAAGTCGTCAACAGGTGGTGCGGATTTATTTGTAATGTTTTTTTGCCGCTTTCTATGGGTAGTGGGTAGCTTAGGGAGTGGTCATTATTTAACGGGGGGTGGGCCGGCATTTTTTTCAAATCCGGGGCCCAAAAATTTAGACCCCCCCTAAAATGCAAGCCCAAAAATTTTGACCCCCCCTCAAATGCTAGCCCAAAAAATATGACCCCCCCCCTCTCGTAGTGTTACGGTTATGCCATGTGAATAGAAAAATCACAGTTTGTCGAACTCTTAAGAGTTGATTGATCCACGCAAAACTGATAATCACCATTGAACTAAAGTATTAGGATTCGTGAAAAAAAGATGTCGCAATTCCTCCTTCTTGTACATAGGACATATCAACGTGTGTTACTATGCAGTTAGGGACGGACGGATGCTTATACTATAGCATCCGGAACAGTTCGGGTTTTTGGTCACGGGATTTGGGATTTTCGCTACTATGAAGATATTCGGATTCAGGATTCTATTTCTTATCCAAGTGCTCTTTGGTGTATCAGTACAGAGTTTGTTAAAAATCTGCACAATTTGTTAAAAATCTGATGCGCGCCAAGCGCGCCGTGGTTTTGAAAATGAAACTTAACGCGGTTAATGAAATTCTCATTTCTGGGACACGAAAATCACGCTGAAGAAATGGAGTCACGGAAGAAACATAATAGAAAATTTCCAAAATTAAACATAGTCCAGTACGGTGTTTTAGTTTGTAAATGCTACACCGATACACCAAAGTATCCTCTTTGCGCTCGAAGCGCGCTGCAAATTTTTGACATATAAGTTTAAAGAATGGGAAAAGTCCAGGAGTAAATGAGAACTTGGTGTTTAACAATTGGGGTTCCTGACATTTGATAAACCTTTATTTACTGCTGGCTGATAGTAAATTTACTCAATTTAAAAAAAAAAAACATTTTAATGTTGTAGATGGCGAGCGCGCAGCGCGAGCCGACCAAAAAAACCAGTCTATTTATAAGGACGTCGGGTTCCCTAAAAAGCAGTCAGGAGACAATCAAGTATCAAATGATCCGTCCCTAATGACCAGCTTTCACGTTTCACGAATCTCTAGGCCTGTAATCACGAGTCACGTAAGAGAAATTCGTAAAATCACGGGTCTCGAGGGCATAAGATTTCACGGATCACGGCAATAATTTTCCTGTTTTCACGAACGAAGCAAATTTGGGGTGAATCACGGAGAACCCCTTCACCACTCTGTCCTACCCTACTAACCACCGCAGTTGTTCTATTTCCAAAGGTAAAAGTTGAATTTCAAAATAGTCAGGCGGCTAAGCCAAATGATTGTGCGTTTTTTGATAAAAGCATGAAACTTTCCAGTATGATTGGCCTACGGGTACTTGTCAATTTTTGATTGGGAGGCATCTCTGAAAATTCTTTTTACAGGAATTATTTAGACAACTCGCAAGGCTATTGTTCAGCCGCCATCTTGTCCTTTTATTTGTTATTCATGAGTTTCACGGCACTTACTGTCCAAGTCAGTGAAGTGATTCTCCAGACTCTGCAGCAAAATCCCTGCAACTTTGTTTCATTCAGAGGCCATTAATACCTTGGCACATATGGTCTATACTCTGGTAGCTATGTCGCAAGCTGATATCAACCTGTGTGCCGAAGAATCCCGATATTTTTCCTGATTTTCTATCCGAAACAATGTCTGACTGGGTTTTCGTAAATAGAAGAAAACATCTATAAAAGTAATTTAGCTATCAAATGTTCACTTGTCATATTCCAATGATCGTCTCTCTTCGCCATAAATCTTTAGAGTTTTGTCTTTCTGGCGCTACACTCTATAAATTTATCTCGTAGAATAAGAGCTCAAGTGCCACGAAACTCATGAATAACAAAGGACAAGATGGCGGCTGAAGAATGGCCGCCCGAATTGCCTAAACTATTGCTGTAAAAAGAATTTTCAGAGATGCCTCCCAATCAAAAATTAACAAGTACCCTCTGAAGTCTCATCCTGGAAAGTTTCATGTTTTTATCAGAAAACGCACAATTCGCAATAAAATTTGGACTTAGCCGCCTGACTAAAATAGTTAATAGAGACTTCTAAGATTGCGCGGGTCGAAGCATCTTTAATAATGCTTTGTAAACTTTCATTTTGCTCAAGCCTCAGGCAGTGGCGAGGGCTGACCAACTGAGTAGTTTGCTTGTATGTTTCCCGAGAGGCGCGCGTAGTTTGCTTGTATGATTTACGAGGTGAATGAAATTCTTATTTCTGGGAGACGAAAATCACGCTGAAGAAATGGAGTCACTGAAAAAACATCATAGAAATTTTCCAAAATTAAGCATAGCCCACTACGATGTTTTAGTTTGTAAGTACTACACCGAGCATCCGCTTTTTGTGCGCGCAAAGCTAGTAAAGTTATTTATTGTTGTAGATGGCGAGCGCGCAGCGCGAGCCGACCAAAAAACACTGTTTATAAAGGCATCAGGTACCCTAAAAGCAGCCATCAATGTCACCTTGTCTAACAATCAGCGCCCAAAAAAATTTGCCCCCCCTCTCAAACGTAAGCCCAAAAATTTGAGCCCCCCCCCCCCTAAATCGGCGCCCAAAAAATCAAAGCCCCCCCCCCATATATTTGCCGCCCCCCCCCCCCCCCCCCCCCCCCCCCCCCCATTAAATAATGACCACTCCCTTACGGCTTTCTAAGGGTAGTGGTCCTGGTGCAATGGCCTGGCTCTCGGAGGCATATATACTGTACAACAGCCCTCATGATTGTTAAACCTGCGCGGCAGCAATATCTCCTCTCCCATTTCAGATCACATGCCATTCATTTGAATGTCTTTGTTCGGTATGCTTCCATATTCATTTATCCTTCGGCGCGTAGCAGAAAAAGAAAGAAAGAATACTCAGGGAAATACCACGTGATCTGAGATGGAAAAACATTACGCCCAAGCCGAGGAGGTCCATTTGCATTATCTAATGCAGCCCTTCAAGTCCTCTAAGCTCTCCTTGTCTAGCGGTCGTGTACCCGATTTTATAAGTGGAGGGGGTTTTAAGGAGGGGGTAGATGACGGGTTTTACACCGGATTTGCATGGCCCACCCCAACCGGATTTTCATGGCCTATTTTTTTCGGTTGACTTTTTGGCGCTGGAAATCATGAATAGCGGCTGGATCCTCGCGCATTACATGGACGAAAAGCATCGGGGCGTAGCCAGGACTTTTTTTACGGAGGGGGCCCAAGGTGCCCTTCGTACTATAAGGCATTTTCTCGTATTTTAAATGTCGCTCCATACATTTCCTGGCTACACCCCTCAAAAGGAGCTGCCCGTTATAAAGGAACCTTGTGTTTAAAATGTGAAAAGGGTCGGGAAGTAGTTGGTTATAGGGGATGACTCACTTGCCAACAACCACAATGCACAGCTTCGCTGCAATTTTTGATACCAAAAGCTTTATTTTTTTATTTACCGTAGAAAAGCGAGAAAATATAAAACTCGTTATAGTAGAATTCCATTGCAAGTCGGTTTCTGTTGCAATGAATCATGCAAACAAAAACAAAGCAATGCATTATGGGCAGGGTGAGTCAGCTTGGCAGGTCAGTGTGAATAATACAATGTGTGTTTCCAAAAAATATCCATACCCCCCCCCCCCCCCCCCCCCCCCCCCACGGAAGGGTGTTAAGAAATGATCCCCCCTCCCCTCTGGAATTTCCGAAGAAAAATACAGTGTTTGTATGGAAAAGATGAGGTAAATTGACCCCCCCACCCCTCTTGAATTTCCAATCCCTTCCGTAGGGGGGGGGGGGGGGGGGGGTATGGATATTTTGGGGAAACACACAATCAATGAAATGTGAATAGTTTTGTGCCTATAGTGCAATTTGTGGACAGTCAAATTTAGTAAATTTTAGTCAATAATAGATCATCAATTTTCGTGTTGATCTGGGATCATGCGGATCATGTAGACGCTACCAGAAGACCTAACCCTATAGGATTGATGCATCTAAGTGAAAACAATGGAAACACAAGAATAGAACGAGAATACAATAGAACAATGAGGCGCATCAAGCCAATAGAGTTAGATCTTACGAGCAGCTGCCACATAACTTGGGATAAAGTTATGATGCTGCTCATTTTTGCTGGCCTTAGAATATACGAAAGATTTAGCAGTTACTTCAACAATTTTAAATATAGAAATTAGTATTTTCATTAAAGTTTCATAATCCGCACAAAAATGTAATTGCACAATTATTTAATGATCTTTTGACAAAGGTGGAAAAAAGTTTTATAAATAAAGATGTTTCAATATTTGCAGCTTTTGAGTCCTGTAAAGTGAACAAAATAAAACTTGTGTGAGAAACTGCAAATGCTTTCAATGTCATAGGTTGTCACAGTAATATCTACTCTTAAGTGACTGTTGCAAGAGAAATCAAAATTCTCAACCAATCAGTCGCTGGAAGTTGTGATAAAAGGTATAAGAGACTCTTTTGTCACCAAAACCAATTTTACTTTTAGCTTTTTTAAACTTAACTTTCAATACAGAGGATTAAAGATGCTGAAGGTACCTATACTACCATTTGTACAAACTTGTGACGAAGTCAAAAATAAGTCATGAGATTTGAGAATATTATTAACAGTATAATAGTAGCCTGAGTTTTCAGCCATCTTTTCTCTCTACACTAACATGTTGCAAGGATTGGAGTGTAGGGAGCAAAGATGGCTGGAAATTCAGGCTATGACTGTTATGAGCTGTTTCAGTCTTATTTCTTTGCCTGGCTCACAAGCGTTAGCTATTATTCCTCCTTTCAAATAGTGATCTCTGGTTAATGATATTCTTTGAGGTAACACAACTATTTCTACAATAGGACATTTGCATGATTGTGTCATTTTACTACAGCTACCAGAATCCTTTTCAGTTTTCTTTTCTTATACAGATACAAACCGCGATTGGAAATAACAATTGAATGAACAAAAGGGACAGCGCAAAGGCTTCTAGTAGTCATAGGAAAATATGGCAATGCAGATGCCCTATCAAATTGTGAACTCCAATTTATGTGTTTCAAATCAATCATGGCCTTGCAAACAGGGAGGCCAAGTCTTGAAACGTTATGGATACTACAAAAGACTTGATGGGTTTTTGTCTTGACACATAACATTTCAAAGTCATAAAAAACACACAACACTCCTTTTTCAAATAATTTCCTTCATATAGATTGACAAGGAGTTATCCTAGCACTATAAATTTTTATTCTAATAACATGAGGTCAAAATGCTTGTACACAGAATTGCTTTGATAGTTAAACTATACTGTTCTGGATTTAATTTGTAATCTGCCCACAGTTTACTGCTTTCGTGGTTGGTTAATGTGCATCTTTGTTGGGCCTAAAGATGCTGCTGGTCTTTTATCATGCTGAGGTACTGGCTTCTCATGTGCTACCTTGGCTGCTGCTGGGGGGAAGTCGGCGTTGCCTTTAGCTATTGCTCCAGATATAACAAGCTTGGTGTTATCTCTGAGAATCAACAAAAAGGAATGTAAAAATGTATGTTTTCCGAGTAGAGTGACAACATTTAATCTGTGAAAAACTTACTAATCTAATAGTGTCTCACTATTTTCTATTAATAAACCCCTAAAAATAACAAAATAATTTGGACACAGACTAATAGATGTGCCCCGTGGGAACGTAATCACTCTTTTCTATGATTACAAGTATTGTTTATTTGGAATAACCCGCCTGCCTGCCTGAGATGAAAATAATAAAGTTGTAATGGTTGGTCAGTTTTTTGCTTATTTTGCAATATTTGTTTGAAACTAAAGACAATTAGTAAATACTTCTTTCTCCGTTTTTCACAGACTATATGTGGTCACTCTATTTGCTGTTACACCTGTAAAACTTTTCACTGTATTTCATGCTTTATACATGTACCTATTTTCACTCATGCAAACAATCACATTATTGACAAGCGATACATATATTTTTTAAAAATGACTGAGAATCCGAAAGCCATGTCGTTCCGTCATTTAGGCAAGGAAAACAAGGTCTTATGCGAGGAAATCAGAATTTCGAATTTTAGGCGAGGAAAACTGCATAATGATTGCAGGTCTAATATTCTGCCATTCTACTAGCTTGGCATGGATGGCAGCATCAAGGGGTTGGGTTTTTTAACTTTTTTTTATTATTTTCGCTACATTCACCCCTCCCACATCCATCCGTCATAACCATTCAAAGTTGCAATTTTAGTCCTCCAAATTTCAAATTCCCTTCCGCCATCCATAACTTGGCACCTAGAGTTCATATGGCCAATATCACTTTCAATAAATAAAATATTCATTTCACGAAAAAATGTCCAATAAGAAAAATAGTAAATGAAGAAAAATAAGAATAACTTGACACGTGCTTTGAGTAAACTCGAGCACAGTTGATCAATAGCCGAAGTTCACTAACCTGACTGGAGGCTCAACAAATTCCTCTTGCTCCTCTTTCTCTTCTGGTGTCATAGGCTGAGAAGAATGAGTCGTATGATGATGCTTGCCAGGAATTCTCTTCCCTCCAGCTTTGGCTAAAATATGAATCAATGAAAAATTACTCCGACAGACTCGTGCATGCAAAGCTGGCTCAATTTAAACACTTCAATAAACGCTCACGAAAATGTTCAGGAATAGCTTTTTAGGGGTATACCTGCTGGAGGATGGCCAGCTTTCAACTCTGTATCTTTGCACGGGGATGACATTATTTTTCCTTTGATTAAATCCTAAATTAGACCCCAAAATTATTTGATTTTGTACAAGATTTTACGAATTCGAACAGCTGAGAACAGAGAGAGCACGGATCGAACGCCATAGATGTTCGTACCGGATTCCCATTGGTCAAAATTGTCACGTGATAAATGTGCGAAATTTGATTGGTTCAAGTGCGGAGCGAGAAAAAATATGAAATTATGTTTTCTCGTCTGCTTTACTTTCATTTTCACTTCTCTTTTTCGCTAGAAAATAACCAGCTCGGTGCTTTCATTTCAAGACTTTGCGCAGTGAGTCGGCAGCGTGAAAACCAAAACGCTAACTGTGGCCCAGGGCTGCTCGACCAAAATCGAGAAACGCCTTGCAGAAATCGTGTTTTTGCAAGAGCAACGTAACCAACTGATGACGGATGGAAAAATGTGCGTTCTGATAAAATTTCTTAGAGAAACATAGTTGTTATAAATTTATCTTTCTGTGACGTTAAAGCTATGCTGCTTTTCAAAGTTCTAGTGGTGTTTTTCACCTTAAGTGGAGCGCTTTCTAAAAAAGCCTTGGGACCAAAAAATCTTCTTCAAAACGAAATCAAGAAAATGGGACAAATTGCTTGCAAGAAAACTAGCATAAATTACTTGAGAAGACTTCATGTAGAAGGTCCCATAAGCAAGCTCAAACTATGTATGCTAAAGATACTTGATTCAAAGGACTCAGGGAATGCACTTCTTTGGACAATGTTAGGGGAAGTGTTTACAATGGAGAAAGCAACTTCAAAAGCGAACATTTGTTTCAAAGAGTCAGCTCGAATTATGGGCAAAGTTTCCAAGTATATTCCTCAATGGCGTTTTATTGGGCCTTTCACTATAGGGAAAATAGAAGCTGATGGTGATCCTTTGGAAGATTGGGAAGGAGCTAAGAATGCCTCCAAATATAGATGGTCTGATAAGGTGGTTTACTATTCTGAACTGGTTCCAAATGGGGAAGTCAGGTGGAAAACAGTAAATGTGGAAAGGGATGATGAATCTGTGTACATAGCTCCAGCCATTGATTGGAATGAGTTGGTAATGTCTTTACAGTCTATGGGTATTACAGAGTGGCAAGGTTGGGTTTTTGGAGATTTTATTGTGAATGAAGACTGCACACTGTTGTTCCAAGGTCTTGGAGTGAGTACTCTCTACATTGATGATGTAATGCTTGTTGGAGATTTGTATAGGAGGGATCAATATTGGTGAGTCTTTTTCAAAGATTATCATTTGAAGAGGGGGTCCTTATGGAGTCTGTGCCCAGGTTTTGTATCAGCAGGATCCCATAAAATCTTATTGTGTGTTTCAAGAAATTATCCATACCCCCCCCCCCCCCCCCCCTACGGAAGGGCATTGGAAATTCTGGATGGGTGGGGGGGGGGGGTCAATTTACCTGATCATTTCCATACAAATACTGTTTTTTTCATTGGAAATTCCAGAGGGGTGGGGGGTCACTTTTCTACACCCTTCTGTGGAGGGGGTATGGATATTTTCTGGAACCACACATTGGATCTTGAAGATTCCTAAACATTGCATTATAGTCCAAAGCTAGGAGGTGCAGCTGCTCCCTCCGAACTTGTCTGGCAGCTTATTATAAATTATTTTGAAAAATATTTGATTCCAGAAAAAAAATCCATACCCTCCCAACAGAAGGGATTGGAAATTCTATAGTGTTGGTGGGCTTGCTCAATTTTTCTTTTATTTCCTATTATAATCACTGTATTTTTTACTGGAAATTCCAGAGGGGTGTGCAGAGAGAGGGGGGGGGGGGGACTAAAACCCTTTCTGTGGGAGTGTGGATGCCTGCATTGGATACTGTTTTTTTAGGTTGTTTTATGGCCAGAATCCTGATGTGTGTGTCATCTTGGATGCTTAAAGATTTGGTCTGGGTTGAGTGACAAAACTAGTATGTGGGGGTGGAGGAAAGGAAAGAGCACCCTGTCGGATAACTGTGTTAACCTGTGTTGCTACCCAGTTCAGATCATGTGATGATTCATTTGGGAGGATACAATTGTTCAATTTCTCACATATGATCAAGTGCATGCTCATGCTTGTATACCCGAATGAACAAATGGTAATGCCCTGAATTAGGTAGAAACAAGATGTAAACATAGTTAACTGTTTTTGTCTATAGAACTAACTTTTGAATTACTTTTTTAAATCAGGTATCCTGTGTCACTTAGAAGAGGCATCCACACTGTCCAAATCAGACTGCGAGCCAAAGGACCAGCATCCTTTAATGTGAACTTCAAGCTAGAGAAACAGATTGCTAAAATTCTGCATCCGCCATTCCTTCCTGACCTAGTTGATGGTAAATTATTCAGCAGATATATCCCTGTGCCAGTCAGTAATGGCCATGCTTCACAATGGCTAAAACTAGTAAAAGTTTCATTGACTGATGGTGAGGACAGGAAGAGATTCTCTGTAAATGTTCACAAGGTAGAAAGAAGTTTTGCAATTGCTCCTGGACAAACTAAATATGTGGTTCTACAAGTTGAATCAAGAGATCAAAAGCTATCAAAGAAACATGCCTCTAGTAAATGCAAAGATGTTTTTCTTTCAATAAAACTTTCATTTGTTGGGAGCACCAAGGATCAGAGTCTAGAGGTGAAGCTCAGATGTCGCAAACATCAGGAGTCCTTTTGTTCACATTCATTGATCATGATGGGTCCTTACAACATGCCGCAGCCATTGCACCACTAAAGCCTTGCCCATCAGGAACATGTCCAGTGTTACTCACCCTTCATGGCACTAGTAAGAGAAATGTTCCTTAATAACTGATGTAGTATGAGGGAGCTTTCATTAGAGTTGTCGAGTATGGTTGGGGGAGGGCCGCAATTTTTGAAGCATATTTGGGTAGAGTCATGTTTCTTGGGAACCCACATAAAAACTTACCTAGGATACAACCTTATCCCAGCTCGTCATGGGGACTCCAGCTATGTTTGGGTCTAAGGCAGAAACATGAGGCATACCAGTTAGGATAACATCTATCCCTTGTGAGGTCCCATGTAATACCAAACTTATATTTGGGATCCCAAGTAGGATAAGGCAGGATCCCAAATGGCCTTGGGTTGGCCCAGTGTTACGGCGTTGGGTCTCTCACCACTGTGGTCCGGGTTCGACTCCTGGCCGGGACAGAGGAAATTTTCTTTCTGTTCTGGTCTCAGTTGAAATTGGTTCATATTGTGGGTTGAACATTGTTCTACTGTGTTTCACGTCTTTCAGATGAGACAATAAACCGAGGTCCCATCTCACCTTTCTACTCTGACCAGTATCAGGGGGGGACGTTAAAGAACCACTGGGGATGTAATAAACCCTCGGGCAGTGACCACCCTCAGTGTCTGTGCTTATGACCGCTTGGCTGCCAGTGGCGCCATTGAGACCCAGCGCAATTCAGCTTATGAGCTGCAAGTCTGGGGAGTCGGTCTCAGACATTTACATTTATTTACATTTACATTTAACAATTGCAGGTGCGGTCCCATACTTTCACACCACACCACCATCATATGCTAATTTTTTTATTGATTATAAAAGCAACAACATCATTACAATCCCTTACATTAAATAGCTGTCCCACCTCAAAACCAAGCTGACAGCTACAAAAGGATGGTAAATGGAAAGTTTGTGTTTGGAGTGGAGCACTTATGGGTGTTGGCACCAACTCGACATGGGGCCCATAATTGGGAGGGGCCTGGAGAGATGACAGCTTTGACAGCACTGTCCAGATTGGCAGCTCTTACACAAGAGTTCCCGTGGCTAGAAACCAAGGCTACTGATCAGTTGATGGTAGTGGCTGGTCATTCAATGGGTGGTCATGGAGCATGGTAATTAGTCTAATTTGTATTCTTTTCTAACATTGTGTTGTAACAATCAACCGTGCAAACGTTTGAATATCAGAGTAGACGTAGCACTTTCCTGACATCATTTCAACAGCGGCTGAACTTTTTCAATTACTGAAATTTTCTGACAAAAAGAAAGACTTCATAATCTTTGATTTCATAGCTTAGAAAAAACGCGTACGAAAACCTCAAAACCACACAACCAAGCGCCACAACTGTCGAAGAAGGCATGCATTGTCTTGGAAACATTGTAAGAAATAAACGGTTTTTGCTTGGCTTACATAATGGATGAGAAAATCTCGTGGTGAATTCAGACTCGATTCAGACGTCGCCTCTCGCAAATTGAGGTACGCTCGAGGGTGATGGCTGAAATTCAACCTAGGAACATTTAGGTAAACCAAATGGCATTCCCTGCGCAGACACATTGGAAAGTAATAGTATAGAAAAGTAACTTTGACTATCAGGGACGCATCGGCCTTTAAGCCAAGGAAGCACTGGCTTACACATTTTTCGCCAAGTGTTGAAATTGCCTTTGTATTTATCTATTTTTGTAAGGCCACAATATATTGATTGACACCAAATGGCTTTTCGAGTCATAAGCCAACCCGAGAAAAGGGAAGCCATTTAGCTGCACAAGCCATGAAACAGCTCCAGGGCTTACAAGAACAAAAGGCCTGGATACTCCCCTGACTATAACATTTCTTTTGTGAAGGCAAATCTCCACTCACAATCCAGACAAAACCTTGGCCCTGATCTCTGCTGCTGGCTGGATCAGAAAAGAAGATTACGGAGACTCGAACTTGTTCTTCCGACATGACGTCAGCACAAGTCACGTGGACCCACAAGTGAAGTCCCTCATGGAGGCCACAATTGCAGAGAACGATGCAGACAAGCATGTGTCAAATTTGCACGTAAGGAAAACACTAAACTATCAAGATCCGATACAGTACCGAATAAGCTCTCTGCTCTCTTAGACATAGGTAGCTGCATGTGTTACTTTCAAAATATTCAAATTGGAGCCTCAGAATGCATACTACAATAAATTATATATATCCACTCATAGAGTTTTAAATGGGAATATGAGGGAGTAAATAAGTGCAGCGCTTATTCGAGTAAATACGGTAATGTTACATGACACTTACGAAACATTGTAGGGTGAAGGTGCTGGCATTATTGGCGCCATTACTGCAAAATCTAAAATTTATATTGGCGTTTGTCCAATAAGCTCAACTAAAAAAGATTTGTTATTTACAGTTCTCTTCCTCGAGCGGACATAGGATTTTCACAAGCCGTTCGAAATTTGCTGCCTCCGTCTTGGGAGGCTTCTTTAGCTTGTAGTTCTTGATTTGGTTCTGATCCTTCTGTCATCGCCTTTTTTCAGGGGATACCTGTGTTAATCCGTGTAGGAGCTAACGACAAGACGGTGCACCCTTACTACTCACGCCGCATGTACCGGTTGCTAAGGCAACAGCGCAGCAATGTGACGTATGAGGAACTACCGACTAAGGAACACTGGTGGTGGGATACCTATACCACTAACGATGGCGGGGTTACCAATGACCCTGTCATCCGGGACTTCGCCATCAGGCATGCAAAGCATGCTGGGGAAGAGCAACAAAGTAAGTCCATGACTAACACATTAGACGTTTGGTTTGCTGATCATTTTTGTTGTGCTTTTGATATTTATTATATCCATTTTTAAATCGCGCGCGCGTCCTGCATTAGTACCTTATTAGTACTGTACTCGTTGTGAGAGGCCACTGTGCCAAAATAAAATTGTATGTATGTATGTATTGTGATTTTTTCAAAATTGCACGAATTTTGAATTTCACAATAACTATTTTGAGAACTAGGATTCTTTTTGGACGGTTTTAAGGATTACGAACATTGGCGCGGTTCTCTTGATCTCGATAGGGAACAGTACAAGAGCCAGTTGATCCAATTCTGAGAAGTTTTTAAGGAGCATTTTGCTGCTCATATTGTTTCCTACCAACTAATTAGACATCTGACCTTGAATAATTAGACCAATGCAGTCGTATACGACTCGAGACATTGTTGGCTTCTTTGAGTGTAAAATATGACATGATGCGGAAAACATCACCCCTTTAACTTGACTTTGAGGCGATGACCCACATTTGAACAATTCGACCTCGGGCATTAGGACTGTTTGTGATTTTATATTTCAAGTCAATACGTATCTAAATTCCTCACCAATGTTGGAGAGCCAAACTCGGACAATGTCGCCTAGTAACGTCAAGGTGGCGCAACCAGATGGTCATGTGGTATTACGCTCTTACTCAAGTCATTAAAATTTTAAAAGTAAGCGAAGTCCAGAAGATATCCAAACGACTGAGCGATTTTCCAGGCGAGAGCGACTTGGAGCGAGCTAGCGCGCAAGGCATCATGGGAAGGGCGATTGAGCATTCTCGTGGTCCTTTGCGACAGCGCCAGATCTGGATCATTCCCATGATGCATTGCGCGCCTCGCGATTTTACCTTTCGCGGATCGCCGCGGTGTTTTTGCCCTTTTTTGACACACCTGAGACGCCTGAGTACGGTATGAGGCAGACTGAGGGTCACAAATATGGGACGTACCGAGGAGTTGACATGCTCTGATTTGATCGAGGCGGTTACCATCTTATCCTCTTTAGCTCATTTTGTCTTTTTTTGTCTTTGTTTTAATCGGCTTGTGTACCTCCCATTACTTCCAGGTTGTGATTCAGATGGTTGTAGGGAGAAGAGATCAAATATTAACAAGTACAAGGAGCAAAGCCTATTGGCTCATGACAGGAACATGGCTGGCGATGGTATCTTTACGTTGACGGTCTACAACCCTGCCTCCTTTACAGGTATACCGAGCTGGTTAAGTGGACAATTCCTGCTATAACGCACGCGCGCGCTGCATGTCGGTAGATGTGGGACATTTGTCGAACAAACTGTTAAAAAATTGTGCGCTGCATTCTGGTAGTTGTGGGAGATGGCTTGGGCATATCTGAATAAAGAAGAGCGCGCGCACTTATAGCTGGATTCGTCCATTTGGCTGACATTCGGGTTTTCGCCAACGAAATGAAATTTCCGGCCATGAAAACTCATGCCGCTCACCATACATAATTACGACAAAAATAACTATCAAAAATTGACTTGCTTATTGTCGGGTTTCATCGTGGGTGCCTGGGGCGAATTCTAGTAAATATTATATATTAACAACATTACATCCACACAACAAATAGTGATGTCGACGAAGAGGGGAGGAGGGTGTTACTATTTGTTTTCTAAAACGTGCAAAACGAAACTCAACTTCACTGTTTTCAAAATTACGTTTCCGTTATTTGGGAAGTTTACAACGCAATCCTTACACGCTCAAAGGATAATGATTCCTGAATGGACACCTTTAAAACATCATTATTCAAATGAATATTTTTTTCTCGTACCACAGCCCACGGGCATCCCCACTTGTTGACATGTATGAGTACCCCCATTCTCTTACCAAGAGCTCTCAGCCATTGACGCATGCACGAGATTTGATACAGAGCCGCTGAGAGAAAGGACCAGTGCATGCTCAAAATGGCTGTCACCAGAGCCTCCCCGCGAGGCGAGTTAGCCGGGGAGCTCTGGATACGAGAATGGAGTACCCCCTCGCTTCCCAGGGTTTGAGAAACTTTCTTTCAACTTTGACCGCAGGTCTTCGTGGTATTCGGGTGTTACGCCAGGAGGTCCCTTTTCACCGGAGTACTGTGAAGATAACACTGTCTCCTGGTACAGCGGTGTTACGCACAAGGAATGTCCGTCGCATGTCCTTGAATGAGCCTGCGATTTCCCCAGTGCACTGGACGCAACGATCTCTCATTATAGATCAAATGAAAATCAGTTTAAAAAGTAAGTAGTGTCTTCCTCTGTACATTACGGGTATAGTGCAACGTGAAGTTGCAAAGTTTAACTTTGTAGCGAAGCTCTTGCGCTGCGCGAGAGCGAAGCTCACCACTTCAGAAAATGGCATATGTATCGAGTCAAGTTTGATGGATTATGCATTTAGTGACACTGATGACAATCACAATAGATATTACTGAACAGTTCCTTACACGCCCACACAGGAACATTTTCAAATTCGAAATTTTCGTGCTTTAATGTCAATAAAAAAGGGCAATAAAACCGTTCCTTGTCAATTGTTCCTTTTCAAGGGTTATTGAAAAACTTTACCTGACACTAGCAACCAAACGTCCATCCCTTTAGAAGTTTGACTGAAGGCCGACAACAAAACCAGGCTTGGCGGTCGGTGGAGAGTTCGTTGAATACAAAAAATGTAACGAAATGATTCCACTCAGTGTTCTTCGGCAATGAAGAAGTTTGATTTATAGTCAGCTTATAACGCTAGTTCATATTTCATTTCTTTTTTATGCAGAGTGGTTTGCGAATCAGAATTCGTCACTGAGCAATGGTCCCGAGCTTTGCAAAGAGCAAAACAAATGGATCATCTGTGAAGAGCCAATGAGCAGGCCCTTAACACAAATGGGACCAGCACGCAGAGTGGCAGAACAACCATTTCTGATTGTTTCAGGTTATTTGATATTGAGTTTTCCTTCATTCTATCGATTCTTACGCCAATCTCCGTGACAGGGATTTTTAAAAGGAGGAGCTTCACGGGCCCCTCGTGAGACATTTGCTCGTGTATTTTTGGCTTCGAAAAAGGAACCTGGCACCCCTGGGACATCCTCCTGGGTACCCCCTGGAGATGAATCACAGGCTCTGGACAGTTCCGAATTGTTGAGTATGCGCACCCTGAAAATAAGAAATACAACGTTACGTTGCGGAGTAGGCGAAAGTGACGGCCATTGACGTATACGCGCGAGATTTGATACAGGGCCATTGAGAGAAAGAGTTTTTTTGCGACTGCGAAAAAGTTAAATATCAGCCAATCAGCAAAGGCCCTCAAATGGCTAGCTCTCACCAGAGCATCCCCTCAAGGTGACGACCCAGGGAGCTACCCTGTGTACGAGATTGGATTTGTTGTCAGTCCCAGGCCTGTTGGCTCGTTACAGTCCGCGCTTGCCCAGACGAACGGAGGCTCTGGGGACGACTGGATACCTTTAATTTTATATTGATGCTATAAACGAATTCGCTGTTGGACTCGTTTGAAAACGTGGCGCAAGAGACCTAAAGTGATTTACAAAATAGCCAAATGTTACTATTGTATCTGTCCAAAAACATATGTTTCTGATCTGTCTTGTCATTAATGATTCTGCAGGAACGGGAGGTAAAGTGGTGAGTCCTCGGGTTCTCCTCCAATTTTCAGTCTACATCGCAAACCAGTTCCATCTTACCTCTGAAGCTATAGCACCGATAGTTTCTGACACAGAACTGTCAGACGAGACAGCTAAGCACTATAATCTCATCGTGATAGGAGGACCTGCCGATAACATCTGGGCTAGCAAGTTAGCAGGAAGGAACTTGGAATTTCTTGAAAACGATCGGGATGGTTATTCATTATCAATTTGTAAGTATTTTAAGTCCACGCTGGGAGTTGTGAGAAAAAGCCAACTCCCTAGTCGACAGTAACGTGATATTTCCTGTCAGTGCTTTTATGGGCCCGGAAAGCAGGGGGTATAGGGGCAATATTCAGATTTCGAAAGTTATTACGTGGAACTTAGTGGACAGGTTAAATTCCGCAGCGTACAGTCATGAGGTGGTATTTTGTTTTGTTTGTAATTACACATGTGCTCATTTTTTCGCAGCGTGCTGTCGTTACAACGATTCAAGAACTGGTGCTTTGTTTTTGACACAACACGGCCCGTCACATCTTGCGTTACTCCTAGGTGGAAACTCAGAGGAGGGACTCCGAGATGTCATTCATTTAGCCACGCCTACAATCCCGCCCATGGCGCGCTCGCCTTTCTCTAACCTCGTACCCGATTACGTCATCACCGGGCCTCGTTTTGGTGCCCGTGGACCTGGGGGCTACCTGTGCGCAGGTTTCTGGGGAAATCAGGACAGTTGGTCACATGAGGGGGCATTGTCCTCATGCTTTTGTGACTATTGCTAGTCGTTTAAATTCCTAAGTACATCACCATACATGTGAATGGCCAGTCAAACCCTCTGGGCCGATTCTTACGCTGTTTCGCCTAGTGCAGTCAACTGGCTTTTCGTCGCGACGCAAAGCCAGTCGACTGCACTAGGCAAATCAGGGCAAGAACCTGATTGGCTTAGATGGTATGACTGGCGGAACAGAGGACATCAATTTCCAAACCCAAAGCGACGTGCTGAAAATACGGGGTGCGAAACAACGAGCTTTATAGCTGTAAACTGCTAAAATGATGCAACAATTATTTATATATAATACACTCGTTTTTTATACGTACCAATGTTTACAAGAACGTTGAGGTTGAGATTTGGTAAACATTTTTAAAAAAGAACATTCGGTTTTTGTCCAGCCTAAAGTTGCAATTAACGTTTTGATTACATGTAAAACGAATGTCTATCAGAATTTTATTTACAGCTAATTTTATTAAAGAGTTTTCGTACTTAAATTTATACATTCTATAACTTTAGTTGTCTGTTTGTAATCTAATCTAATAATTTTTTTACATCAAATAATATTATTGTTTTCTCTATTTCTTCCGTCCCTTTGTTCCCTTTCGTTTTGTTTTCTTTCCCTTTGTATCTTTCTTTTTCGACGATTTTTTCGTCTTTGTATTTTGTCCGTTACTGAGCCCTGGTGGTCGAGCAGCTATGATGATTCGCTCCCCTTGACATTTGGGCTGGGAAATGAAAAAGAGATGCACATTTTGAGTTTTTTTATCATAGTGGAATCCGCTGGATTATCGCGAGGTTCATAACCCATGACACAGGGAATTTCTGCAGAAACCCATCCATGGGAAAAGCGGAATATCCCAATGGCCATCCATGTGAATTCAGGACACTTCCCATGCGTGTGCCTTGGGAAATTCAGCTTTTCCCATGGATGGGTTTCTGCAGAAATTCCCTGTGTTATTCTGTGGTTCCCTGCTAGCAGAGGCTTCTTTTCTCTTCTGCATTTCGGCTTCCATCAATCAAACTTCGATCGATCTCGGCAAGGGAATAATGGTAAATAAGTCCATGGTGTTTATAGTTACACGCGATAACTATCGTTTTTCGGGAGTTTGACCGTTCTACAAAGGGTTATTTAGTTTCTATTATCCTCGTTCGGAAGCCAATACGCTGAAAAAAGCGCTTGCTGAAACGAGTCAACGTTTTGGCACTAGAAAAAGTTCAGGATATACTGTTTTCTTTTTGTCCAAAATCTGGCTACAGACTGGAAAGATTAAAAAAGTTTTGGAATTCTAGAACTTTAAAAAGTCGCATTACAAGGTTGACATTTTTGATAGATGGTGTACATAACTGTCGAGGTACATTTTCGTAAATAAATAATTAAACTCATTTAGCTATGTGCAAGGACTAAAGTTTAAATTTAAATATTTCATCCGAAGCAACCATTTAGCAGTTCGTACCTGGTTACAAACTCTGCAAGTCGTTTCTGTGAACATCTCACCGTGAAAGTCACCACGTTTACAAGACTTGCAGTAGTTGGTTCCACAATACTTGCATTTAAACATCTACACACCAACGAAAAGGGGGGAAATATAGTTCACAGACTGAAGAAAACACTTACGAATAGATAATTATTAGAATAAAAGTTTACAATAACATCACTTCACAAAAAGCGACCTCGCGGACATTTGCATACGCGGCGCTACGTTCACCTGTCAGGTAAAACAAACAAAAGCCTGTTTTTGCAGTAAAAGGCCTGTAATATTGCTTTTCGTTTTTTTCATAAAAACATTGAATATTTCTTACTCAAATTGAAGAGAAAGTATCTCATAAAGCTTACTGACAAACTTGCTTTTAATCAACATCCTAGTCGAATATGTTTTGGCAAATGAGCAAGACAATTTACGAGTGACATAAACATTTTGCAAGGCCAGTATGATTATCGATAAAAAAAAAAGGCATTAAACATGTTAAAACTACTTCTTTGCCTATCAACAGTCACTGATACTTCCCTTATTGAAAATGAAGCTATAATTACGTAAAATATGAACTTTTTCCCGAAATGTGAATCGCGTTTCGAAAATAGAAAAGACAAATTCACCATACCAGATTGTGCTCCGAGCATCCCCAACGACACATCGTCTAGAAGGGTTTCAGTTCTTCTGTAGTTTTTCCCTTGCAGATAATAATTTTTCGTCAGTGTTTTCAAACCACTCTAGACTTTAGTGTATACTTTTGCATAACGGCTAATCACACTTTGTTTATTCGAAAGGCATTGTTTATAAAGCCCGTCTTTTCTTGTCTGGTAAAGCTGCTAAAATGATAATCCTATCCAGGGCTTTATCCAATGCAAATTCCAATTGTCACTTTGTTTACACGATTTTCGACGGCCTTCAAATAGGCGATTAGCAACTGCATATATGTATATATATTTTCAAAGATGATTTTTTATAAAGACTTTTTACTGGGACACTACGATTTTTGTTTGTTTGTTTGTCCCACGCAACTCTCGATGCCTTTAAAAATGTTGATTGGGCCCTTTGAGTATTGTCGTTTATTTGCTGTTACATTTGAATTTTGACTAAGTAAAAACGACTACAATTCTCAGGCAGGGTCCAGATGAAATTAATTTTTTTCGGGCCACGCGAAATTCCGGGAGGCGCGCGAAATACGCACAAATCCTCGAGTATGCATAAACGACTAAACTTAACATTTTTCTACTCAGTTTTCTTCTCCCGGGAACTAGATAATCAAAGCAAACCCCAGCACGGTCAATATCCCAGGGGAGGCCGTCTCTCGCTATTATTCGTCAACGGGCGTAGCCAGTTGAAACGTTGAAAAATTATTGGGAAGGCACAGTACACAAACACCAAAACCGTTTATTAGCGATAAAATTGCACAGAAGTGAAGAGTTGCTCAGAAGTGAAGTTGCACAGTGACTGCAAGTTGTGGCTTATGTGCCTATGATTTGAGATGCACCCCTTCTACATACATACGGTACATAGACTTTATTTAACCACGGTAAAAACAGATAGTTACAGTGACATTAGAAAATATACACTGAGCGGTACTGTTTTACAGGTTTCCGTGGGAGAGCTGGGTCTAGAAAGCTTGATTCTCGAGACCCCTTTTTAATTTTATCAGTGAGTCAGTGGTGTGCAATTCAGGTGGTAGATCATTCTACAAAGACGGCACCACTATAGCTAAAGGACCGCCTGCTACCTTTAAAAATCCTGCACCCCTGATTGCCAAGATTTGAAAAACAACAAGTGCCAAATATATGGTGGCCAAAAAAAAAAAATGATTGAAACACACATCAGGAGTTGTCGCCGGCATCGGCGATTGACTGGGATGCGATTGGGAAACTAGAAATGGTTTCTATTTTCCCGATCGCATCCCAGACGATTGCCGACATTGCCGACCGTCTGCGAAGCCATGTTGGAAAGGCGGCAAGGGGGTGTATCCAGTCTGATTCTCAGGGAAGTATTATTACAGGTTATCTATTGAAATTAGGAGGTTTTGGGAGTTTAAATGACCTTGCGATTCCGTTTGAAAGAATTAATTCAATCTCGAATAGGGTAAATGATTCCTTGAATAAATGTTATGATCATGAATGGAAGTGCCAGATCCAACTGTCTAGAAAGCTTAAAACTCTGAATCTTGTAAAACCGCGTTTAGAATTTTCCTGTTATCTGTTTAAAATTGCAAATGTTCAATACAGAAAGGCGGTGGCGAGATTTAGGCTTTCAGCCCATCGATTTCCGGTTGAATCTGGGAGATATTCAGGACTTGACCATGACTCGCGAATATGTACACTGTGTAACCGAAATGAGATTGGTGATGAACAACACTATTTTTCCTTCTGTTGTAATGATAAGATTTTACCCATCAGAAGTCAATTTCTACATGATGTGAAAGAGATCAATCCAACTTTTAATTTTTTTAGTTGTAACGATCTTTTTCTGTATTGTATCTCAATGAATGACGAATCGATCATTAATCGGACAGCTAAATTTATCAATGATTTAATGTACCAGTATGATCTACTATGATTTTTGGTACAGTTTTCCATTTCTCTTAATGTTTGTATGATTTATTGTATGTATTCTCATGTATCGATAACGGTATAAGTAGAATAAACGTCTTCTTATGTCAGGAACTGACTGGGATGGACGGGAAACAGGCCATCGCCGATCGTTCCCGACAGTTCCGACATATGAAAACCAGCCTTTACTTTTGCTGCCACATTTGATACCATGTATGAAAATTATACCAGTGACAGGCTTTAAAACCATGACATTCCTAATGTGGGTGGTTTGGCTGTACTTCATCCACAGACACTAAGGATTTTCTCATGAATTGTCTATATTATTCTCCCTCCAAGGAAGAATCACAATATTTTTGACGATGCTGGGGTTGATGTCAGGTATGATGTAAGGAACTTTGATACAAATAAGAATCTCTGAATAAACCCACTGGGAGTTTCTTATATTTTTTCAGTGTTTACTGGATTATTTTAATACCTAGTTTAGTTCATATATAAAAAGCTACAAGAAATTTTCTAAAGCAGATAAGTAGGTATTAATTTAAGACAGATTTTTGTAGTGATTTGAGTGAGTTGTAGGCAAAAATCTGGTTACTAGGAAGAATAAAACCTATTGGCTTTATTTGAACATTTGAAAGGGTTGGATGCATGCAGTAACTTGTGGTAGTCTTGATGGCAACCTAAGAAAATTTGAGATTTTATACACAACATAATATAGGGACTTTCAGGGATTGCAATTGACATGAAATTTTCCTGATACAGTATACCAGGTCTGCAAGAATCTAATGGTGGGATTACCTGAAGTTCATGCTATATGTGATCCTTCCAAAACAAACTAAAATTAAACCAAAAGGTTTCCAAATTTTCAGTAACTACATTTTTTGGCCACTTTTTGTCAAAATTGCTAGTAGTGAATTGTAAATATAAATTCATTCCTATTAAAGAGAAAATGTGTATAACTCAGTTTCTGCTTTCAAAGACACTTTGGTCTTTCTGTAAATTCTCCTAGGGCATTATATAATACTCAACTTTCTGATTTTGAAATCTGAGAGATAACTAAATGAAGCAAATGCTTCTGTTCATTGTCAAAAAATTTCCACAAATCTTTCTCTAGTTCTGCTAGTTCACCACTATTATGAGCCTGACAGGACATCACAAGAGACTGTAAAAGTATAAAAAGATCTTCAGAAATCCAAGATATAGGACACTGATCCACATCACTGTCCCAAATATACTTCTCAAGTGTCTGGGCATGTTCTGGCTTGATGCGTTGAGGACTCGGCTGTAGCAGCATAAGCAAAAGCACACGGCTTATTTCACACTTGACCATTATATCTTTGAAAGGTCCATGAATGTTGTCAGATGACATCCCAGCATTGTCATTGTCTACTGTGCCTCGTTCTTGAGCATGATATGCCATCTCAGTAAGTATAGACAGTGCACCATCATAATCAGCTAGAAATAATAAAATAATAATAATATATAGAATAAATCAATAAAAAGTGTTAAATGGGTCTTCCATGGGAACATTATAAGCTTCCAACAAGTTTGTTTCTGTAGGCATTTCCTGTAGGAATTTCATGTTTCAAAGAAACCAGTTCGGAGAGATGGATAACACCATCCTAGCTAGAGCATTCTACTAGGGCCATGTATTCCCTATGTCTCTTTCCAAGTATGTACATCGATCTGTTCTGAATCAGTAGGTTAGAGCAGTTTTCACATGACTGTTGTGAAAGCACTCCATGAGTAATTCACTATCCAATCAGACGGTGAGGTAATTCGCAAATCTCTCCTTTTCGCGAGCGAAGTAATCACAATTGTGTAATTGTTTTCTCTATTAGCTGGAGGATCAAAGATCATGCCCTCGACCAATCACAACCGGAAGCAATCGCAATTACCAAGGAATTTGTAATTACTCACGACAGTCGTGAAAACTGTTCTATCATAATTATTAATTGTTTCTGACAAACCCTTAATTCAGTAATGGGTTATAATCAAATGACTTATTTATAATATCTTATTTATAATATATCTTATAATATATCTTATCGTATTTATAATATATAAGTAAATCTTGTAAAGTGCTTTGGATCTGTAGAGAAAGGCACTCTATCTAAATCCTTGTTATTATTATTATCATGGATGATATGCCTGAAGAAATGCAATCATTGCACTCACCAGTATCAATTTTACAAGATGCAGCATGGCCCATAGAGTTCAAAGCATCTAATGGTGTCTGGTGTTGTAACTCTGCCGCATGTCGATACTGCACCATCGCTTCAGATGACCGATTCATGCGCCGTAGTGCATCTGCAAGCTCTAGACACAAGCACGCTCCCAAAGCGGGGTTTCCTTGCGAGCAATATACCTTAATTGCTTGATTATAAACATGGATCGCTTCACTGAGGTGCTCTTCGAAAGCTGGACACCCAAGTTCAAGATTTTCTTGTTCTGCCTGGAGGAATAATCGCGCTGCCTCTGTGAGTGCCTCTACTTCTCCTGCAGAATTTATTAAAGTATTTTCACAGCGAGCCTTTGCGAGGCAACAGAAGCCTGCATATTGAGGGCAATCTTCTCTTTTCAGTTCTTTCGCGAGGGACCCAAATTGACCACTTGCTTCAGATACATTCGGCTTCTTCAAGAATCGTTTTTTCAACTTGGCTGAAACGGCTCTATACTGCCCTAGGACATCAAAATCTCGATCCATAACAAACAATGTTCCCAAAAGACGCTTTAAATCACATAACTGACAAGGATGAAGATACGAAATGAAATATTTCAGCAAGTAATCGACGATAAACTTTTGATTTCCTCTCGTTCGTTCAAAGCTGCAAGGCGTTCCGTATCCGACCGGGCGATTGAGACTTCTCGAAAGACTAGGGCTAAAGACCACAGGCATACCAATTTTAGAAATAAACGTTTTTTTGTTTCTGATATTTAATGTTTATTTTCTATGTATAACTCATTTGCTAGTTTGATAGCAATACTTTTCATAAATAGAGTAATAATTTGGAAAACCTACCATTATTATTCAATATTTCTTTATTTTCCTTTTCTTAATTTTTTTCAAGCTAGTTCCCAATCCTCCTTGGTCGTTCTAAAATCCAACATGGCGGCTGCCGTGGTTGTGCGTTGCTTTTTCTGAAAAAGCGAATTTCAGAGGGGAGACGACTTCTAGACAACGAACCTCTTTACAAAGCACGTAATATACTTCTTAGAAATCGAGGTGCCTTTTTCTTTTAAACGTGGAATGTGATAGTGCCAACACAGCAGTCGTTTACTCTTCGCAAGAGGAAGTTTCCAGCCAGAATCCATACTCAAAACTTCCCTGAACCAAAACCTCCTTGCCTGAACTGAACTCTGACGTGCAAGTCCAACTAAACGGATAATTGATGACTTTGAACATTGAAAACGTGGTTTGAGTATTTCTCAGTAGCTGCTTTCCACATGTAAGTTCAAGTTTGAAGGCAGTGTACAGCTAACTAATTTGAGGTGAGATGTGGCAAAACATGTATGGTGGAGGCTACACTTTACCAAACAGCCAACAAACAGTGCCTGGACAAGGTGGCATCTCCCAGTCACATCAGCCTTTCACAGGGCAGGGTACGTTACCCCAGAATAACCAACAAGTTTGTCAAGCAACAGGGATGCAAAATAATAATGCATGGATGTACAACACTCAACAATCCTACTCTGCAAATACTGCTACATATAACAATGTGTCACAGGTACCTAACCAGTCCATTAATATGGGTCAGGTTATTCCTGGTCAGGCCACTAACAGTGTGCCACCTTTAATGCAGCCACCAGTACCACACAAGCAGCAGAACTGGAACACAAACTACAGAGGCTCAACAAATTTCTCTGCCCAGCAAGGACAAGCAAATCGACAACAAGCCACTGTAGTTCAGGCCCCTAACAGTGCACCACCTTTAATGCAGCAGCAGCAGCCACAGAAGCCCTTTACTAACTATGCAGCAGGACATTCTGCACAACAGAACTTGAACACAAATTACAAAGGTCCCACTAATTTCCCCACCCAGCAAGGACAAGTGAATACACAACAATCTGCAGTAAGTCTGGCTCCTAATAGTGTGCTACCTTTAATGCAACAGCCACCACAGCCTCCACAACCACAACAGCCTCCACAACCACCACAGCCTCCACAACCACCACAACCACGACAGCCTCCACAACCACCACAGCCTCCACAACCACCACAGCCACCACAACCACCTCAGCAGCAGATGTCCTTTAGCAACTATGCCACAGGAGGTTCAGCACAACAGATCTGGAACCCAAATTATACAGGTCCCACTAATTTCCCTACTCAGCAAGGACAAGTTAATACACAACAAGCTGCAATAAGTCAGGCCCCTAATAGTGTGCTACCTTTAATGCAACAGCCACAGAAGCCCTTTACTAACTATGCAGCCGGACATTCTGCACAAAAGAACTTGAACACAAATTACAAAGGTCCGACTAATTTCCCCACCCAGCAAGGACAAGTAAATACACAACAAGCTGCAGAAACTCTGGCCCCTAATAGTGTGCTACCTTTAATGCAACAGCCACCACAGCAGCAGATGCCCTTTAGCAACTATGCCACAGGAGGTTCAGCACAACAGATTTGGAACCCAAATTATACAGGTCCCACTAATTTCCCCACCCAGCAAGGAGAAGTAAATACACAACAAGCTACAGTAAGTCCGGCCCCTAATAGTGTGCTACCTTTAATGCAACAGCCTCCACAGCCACCACAACAGCAGCAGATGCCCTTTAGTAACTATGCCACAGGAAGTTCAGCACAACAGGTCTGGAACCCAAATTATACAGGCTCCACAAATATCCCTGTCCAGCAACGACAAGCTAATGCACAACAAGTTAAAGTAGGTCAGGTCCCTAACAGTGCACCACCTTTAATGCAACAGCAACAGCCTCTGAAGCCCTTGAACTATGGTTCAGGACATTCTACACAACAGAACTTGAGCACAAAAATTACAGGCTCAAGAAATTTCCCAGTTCAGCAAGGGCAAGCAATTGCACAGCAAACTGCTGTAGGTCATCTCCTTAATAGTGTGCCACCTTTAATGCAACACCAACAGCCGCAAAAGCCCTCTAGCTATGCCTCAGGACAGTCTGCACAACAGAACTGGAACACAAATTGCATAGGTTCTGCCAATTTCCCCATCCAGCAGCAGCAAGGGCAAATTGGTAACTTTGCAGCAGGAAATCCAACAAGCCTCTGTAGGAATCAGCATTACACAGGTTCACCAAATAAAATGCAGCCATTTGCTAAGAATCAAAGCACTAATAGTTACTTCAAAGGACCTGGATCAAGTCCACAAAAGGCTGCTCAACGTATCAAAGGCAACTTTCAAGGGAGGAAATTTGGGCCAACACAGAGTCAAGCAGGAAATTTCAAACCAAATCAAAAGTTTGTTAAAGCTGGCATGAAAAGGAATGCTCCCAGTAACCCACCTGAACCTCCTCCAGATAAAACACTGATGGCAGGTTTTGCTGCAGAGAAAATACTCTACAGGCAGAAGATTATGCCAAAGGAGAGGCTGCATAATGTACTACAGTATGCCCTAAAGAAACCTTTCAATCTTGAATTCAAGACAATCAGGGTCAAGAATAGTTACTTCAGGTCAACTGTAACAGTTCCATGGCCAGAGGAGTTTACAGCAGCCGGAGAAGGGAAGAGTTTGAAGATTGCTACTAGCCGTGCTGCTGCTGTGGCATGCATGTTGTTAAAGGTCAGAATATAACAGGCAAACTATGAAAACCTTGAACACCTGAAGTAGTCTGGAATGTTCAGCAGTATTTTAACTTTTCCCCACAAAGAACCACTTCAAGTTTAAAGTGTTGGTATTTTTTTTCTGAAATTTACCTAAGGACCCCTGAACACCCCTTCCTAGGCAGGGCCCGTGGTTTGATGCGGGATTTTCTCGGAAATTATGCGGTTTTTTGGGGAATTATGAGCTAAAAATACGAAATTATGCGCTAAAAATACGAAATTATGCGGGATTGCGCAATATTTTTTCCTAGTGCCGCAACATGTATTTTTTTCAGCTGTTTGAGTTCTAATCGCTTCACTTTACTAACGTAATGACGCTACGTTTTCTTTCAGATAGACATGTGTTTTCGCTTTTAATAAAGCTCATTACTTTCTTACAAAGAGCGTTACCAACTAACTTCAGCTACATGGTAGTAACGATTAGTACTCGGTCTTCTTCGTTAACTTAAGGGTACACTTTTTTCATACCACAAGGATCGTAGCAACACACTCTTATTAAACCATGAACTGAACTGAAACTGAACGGTAACGGTAACACGCAGGATATCGAATCTATAGTTATGATCTCTGGTAATCACAAAAACATAGTTGCACTTCTTTCCCATTGTTCTGTTCGTAATTCTCAAAATTCATGCCGATTGCGAAAGCGATCTGCACATCGTCGGAACTAGTGTAAGAGCTTTTATAATTTTTTAAAACAGAAACGTGCCACGTTTTTGTTGTGTAGATGGGGCTTAAGCATTCCATTCTGTCAGTTATTTTGGTTATCGAGGGAGCTGTTCGTGTGCCTGGTATTTCACGTTGTTTGTGAAATGAAATCGTTGTCTGTAACAACAAAGATCCTTGAAAAAGCGTTATGTCATGTGATCAATGTGAACTGCATAAAGTCTGCCTTGATTTTACTTTCTAAAATATCCAAAGTGCAAACGTGTTTGCATCTATCTTGCTCAGCTGGAAATATTAGTTAGTTTGCCAACAATTAGGCACGTTTTATTTCTTGTCGACATTAGTTTTCCAGCGCGACACAATTAGCGTAGAACCCCGTTAGTTTCATTTCTATCGAGTTGTTTTGACGTTGGACAGACGATTTAAAAAAATGAATCACTTTTGTGAGAAAAAAATTGGTAAAAAAGTTTGAAATTCACCAAGTAATGATGGCATTTTACTGATTTTCACAAAATTTGGGGAAATTATGCGTGATTATGCGGGATTTGGCGGATTATGCACATTATGCGGAGAAAGCCAAATTATGCGTTTCCGCACCAGCGCATCAAACCACAGGCCCTGCCTAGGTAACCCTGGGATTTCAAGTGAAAAAAATACAGTTAATTGTATAGAGTGAAATAAACTCATTCATACTGGTATATATTATGGAAGGAAAGTTTAAGTTTGAGAGGGGGACATTGGGGAGGTACAGAAACCGCAAAACCGCCAAAAACTTACATCAAAATCGCCAAGCCGTACACAAAATCGTATCAAAACCGAAACCGCAATTCACAATTTAGATTTCTTTTAGAAAAAGTGATGGGAGTAGAAGGCGGTCATAGCAGAAAAATCTGTGCTCTCTAGAATTTTAAAACCGTAAAACCGCATTAAAAAGTGACAAAATCCGAAAAATTGTGATTGAAAAATGTCAAAACCGTGCTCCGCAGGCTTTTTTGAAACCGTGAAACCGCATTGAAAATTTAAGAAAACCGAAAAAACGCAAATAAAAACCGCGGAACCGCCAACCCCAATGTCCCCCTTTTTTGATACACAGTATTTATAGTACCTTTTTAGAAATATGAGCTTTCGACTTTAACCAAGAGAACCAAGATGTAGGTCACGCTCTTTACAGTCACAGGCCGTTGGAATGCATGACTGTAAAAGAATTTACCCACACATGAGGGAGCTGGAGTTGGCCACCATCTCCACTGCATGAGTAATAAGGAAAAACATATATTGTATGGCCTCTTTGACTCTCTTGAATCAGTGATTGTTATGGTGGAATACTTGAATGGTGTCCAATAGAGAGAAGATTTGATCTTTGAAGTCTTTGAAGTGTTGCGCCCTGGCAGATAATTTGATCTTTCTTTCTGCAGTGTGGTCAGCCAGTCTTGCCTTCCTGATTCTCCTATATTATACGAACTGTCACAGTCAGTGTCAGTACCAGGTGTATTGTAATTTCCACCCCCTGTAATGTCCAGCTCCCATCATGGTGGGGGTATGAATGTTTTCTAGAATTACACATTTCAGACATACAGTATGGTGTTCACAGTTTTCATAGTTTGAATGGACAAAATAAATAGCAGCAAATACTTTTAGTATAAAGGTATCTATAGCAGATATAGAGGATTTTACATGGCCACGCAAAGATACAGATTTTATCTTCAAATTTTATGTTCTGTTTATTATATATAAACATCAGTGAAATTCCAAATTGACATTTATTTTATGAAAATCTGAAAACTAGAAAGCTATGTGTGTTATCTTCACTGCGAAGAGTGAAGATAACAATCATCTTCACAGTGTGAAGATATCATTTTTTCGCACGAGAGATAGCTTGGTATTTCACTTATGTTTAATAATAAATGACATTATCACTAGTCATATGATCCCAAATGATCATATCTAGTTAGTTTTTCCTTTGATTCAGGAATACAAACTGGTATAAAATAAAAGAAACTAAGTGTAAGCTTAAATTCTATTACTGTTGTTATACAGGAGAAGGGTGTGTCTATCGAGCGAGAAGCATACCTCAAACTAGAAGAGGTCAGGACTGAGCACAAGCCCAGATGGTTGGACATCCCTGATGACGTTCTGTGTCAAGTAGAGGCAGCAAAGGATTTACCCACAAAACAAGAAATAACAGATCAACACAAGCCTGTTGCAAAGAATTCTTCCATTAAAGGAGCTGAAATAAGAGATATTTTTAGCTCTGGGATGTTTAGGCCATTGCCTCAGTATCAAGAACAGACACTGAATGAGGAATTGCTCCAAAAGAATATGGCAAGACAGAATACTTCTAATCCATCCTTACTGAAGATACAGGAAATGACCAGCAGTTTACCAGTAGCAGCATACAGGTGAGTAAGGAGCAATAGAAACTCTAGAAAGAAATACAGTAAAAACCCACAATAAGAACCTTTTATACCACACCACAGAAAATAAACCCTTCAGAATGCAGGAATGGCATTGCTTATTTGGTAGTTATTTGGTTTTTCCATCCATCCTTACCATCATGCACAGCATTTACGCAAAATGTTGCCTATAATTTTCTGTAGCATGATATAGAATAGTTATACAATGCTTTCAAGTGGCATATCCCATGTACTTTCCTAGTACACACTCATCTACTTGTAAAAGCAAGTGTGAAAATGCAAGTGATGAATGGGATATTCAGCATTATGTAACATGAATATTGTATACATCTATTTCAATTAACGTTGCTCTGCAAAACGTAAAACCATGAACCATGCATCATAATGAAGACACTATTTCTTGTATTTTCCTCGAGTTTTGCAAACCAAACTAAACCAAAACCACCCAATGGCACTTTGTTTTACTACTTTGAGACACAATTTGGCGTGAACTGCTTCGTTTCAGGCAGGAATTACCATTACGACTTATGAAGCATGGTTCATGGTTTTACGTTTTGCAGAGCAACGTTAATTGAAACAGGTGTACAATCATTTAAGCATAAGAGCACAACTTTCTATGAATTTATCGGCAAAATAGAGCACTTGTGATGTTGGGAGACAGAACATTAAAATCAAAATCATGAGCCACAGGCACATTCTGAGTTTGTGTTCATAATTATTTGCCTTTTGCCGCGTAGTCCATCAATTCACACGTAATCCTGTGTAATTCAGTCCTATTTCATGACCAATATTTATTTGGCTCAAAAAACACTATGTAGTTCTCATTCTTTGCTTCTTCCAAAGACTTGATGTAAAATGAGATTTTGGGGGTTCTGAAGTGAGTTATTTTAGGATAGTCAGCACTTTCCCCATATACCTTAAATCACTTGGTTCTTATAATGTTTTTTTTTTATATTATAGCTCTATCACAATCACAGCGTTGACATCATGAGTACCATTATTATCATTATTTTTATCTTTTTAGGCATCAAATCGAACACATGGTATATAAAGGAAAAGTTGTTGTCATATCTGGAGAAACCGGCTGTGGCAAAACTACACAGGTTAGCATTTTCACTCGAAAGAGGACATCAGAGTTACATACCTGTCACCCCAGAAGTTCTGTTCCTAGTATTTCCTCGAGTACCAATAAAGACACCACACATATTGAAGGGACGGGTCCATGCCCACAGCTACACATATATTTCCATTTACTCACAGAGCAAAAAGCATACACAAATGTTCAACATATTGCATTAGAACAATTAACCATTCCTTTGTTGAAATAAATTTCATCTCAATCAAAAATAACTCTGATAGAAAATTAACTGTCACTATGATGTGAGCTAGGACCACACTGAGCTCACAATCCATTTGACATGAATACATAAACTTAATTAGCATAACTCGCACCAGGTCCTCTCGTCATATAGGAAATCATTTCTCTCTCCATTATCAACTCATTGCAATCGTTGACATTACAAGAGAAATACATAAATCTGGAAAATTTGCCCGAACCATCTTGTTTCTCCAAGTCTTTCCCAAAACCTTTCCGAATCCCTTCTGAAAATGTCTGAACTCTCTCCACCGAATCTTTGCCAATGGCATGGACTTGCATTGACTTTTTGTGCCTGACTATGAATCATAGAATATGAATCATAGAATATGAATATGAATCATAGAAAGTCAATGCGTCTTCTCGGATAAGGACGTGCGTCTTCTCGGATAAGGACGTTAAACCGTAGGCCCCGTCTCTCACATACACTACACTAACCGGAACCAGAGGGACGTTAAAGAACCACGAGGACCGTCGGAAGTTGCCCAACCTCAGTGTTACAGAACTCACAATGCTAATACACACTCATGTTTATATAGCTGGTTCTATAGGATGAGTTATCCGTTAATGTAAAGCACTGAAGTGCACCGTCTCCCCAATTAGTAGTGCACTCGTGCACGGCTAAATACATTTGAGACGTAAATAAAGTTTTTTTTTTTTTTTTTTTTTTTTGTTTAAAATGCGGGAGATTTTATGCTTTAACCTGGAGACTCCCGGGAAAACCTGGAGAGTTGGCAGGTATGGAGCTGTCAGAAGAAGCCGACAACCGCCAGCTCAGGTGTTCTACTTCATGTTTAATTGCCAGCTACTTTTTGCTGAATTTGAGACACAAAAAGCTCGAACCACATAACTATGTTAAATGCAGCCTGAAGCTCACCTCATTGTTTGCGAAAAAAAATGCAGCCGGCTACTTTTTTTTGAACAGCTGCTTAATTCAAACATTCTGACAGCTCTGCAACATGTATAAAAAGTCACCCAGCTTGCTTAAGGAAATCTTTTTTTTAGATTCCACAGTACATTTTGGACAATGAGATTGAGTGGCAAAGAGGAGCAAACTGCAACATTGTTGTAACACAGGTAATTGAACTTGAGACTGCAGTGCTACTGATATCAGCAGACGGATTGCACAATAATTCAATTTTATGCTGTATTCCTTTATCTTGTTTTTTTTTAGCTATAAACAGGAGAAAATGTAAGGTTGTCATTGAATCCTTAAAAAAATAGGCTCTTTGCAGTTCATCTGTCATGTGGTTGTACTGAAGAAAAACAAATTGAAATGTAACTGATCTGTATTTTTTACATGCTCTATGCAATTTCATAAACAAGTAAATGAAAAAGTTTGTTTCCTCTCCAGTTATGCTCGGTTCAGGCCCGTAGCCAGCACACCTTTTACCGATGCACTCACCTCGGTAAAATTTCAATTTTATTTTTTTTACTGAAAGAACCAGAATGAATTTTGTTTAAACCAGCCTTAATCTTACTCCGCCTCGGTAACAATTTTTTTCTGGCCACAGTTGATTTACCCTTGGGAATCTAGACTATTCATAGGCTTGTAGCAGAATAACAAGGACAACTGGATCATGGCTGTCAAGGAAAATTTCTTCCACTGATGACTGGACACCCTTTCATTTTGGCCCCTGTGCCCATCCATGGAAACCAAGAGAATCATGTACACGAGAGAGTATTATATGGCAGGAATAGAACTCTGATAAACATTTTGTTGACATTCATTTTGTTGACATTACTTGACATTCAATATCAGCCCCCATCCATCTTCCTTAAACACAGGAAACCCGGAATTTTAGCACATGTATAGAAAAGCTACCAAGGCTGTGTCTGTTTCTGCTAAAAAAAAGCAAAAAATTGACAATTTTCAGGGGCGGATCCAGGAATTTCAGAAGGGGCTGGATAGTGAAAACAATATGGGACGAAAATTTTCAAATTTCCTCCAGGAAATACAGTAAATGTATGATAATAGCAGGAGCAAATGGATTAAAAGAAGTGACTTATTAAAACTGAGAGGGATTTTGATTATCTATGCTTTTCAGCCCCGCAGAATCGTTGCCATGTCCATAGCAGAGCGGGTAGCCCAAGAACGCGGTGAAAGAGTAGGGGATCATGTAGGATATCAGGTAACAATTTTTTTTAAACTCAAACAGGGATGTCTTCTGACCCAACAGGATACAATGTTGACAGTAAATGGGGTAAAAAACAGACAAAACAGGAGCTGAGATTTTGACTGTAAAATCCCAAATCATCTGTTTTTTTACCCTTTTTATTTTCTTAACTTTTTTGAGTGTTTTGTTGACAGATACACGCACGCTCTGGCAATACAATGAACAATAAATTTTGAATACTGCACAAGGCGTTAGCCGAGTGCAGTATTAAATAAATTAGAGTTCATTGTATTGCCAGCAAGTGCATGTATTTGTCAACAAAACACGAAAAAAATGTCTCTAACACTTTTATAAATATTATACAATCTGAGTTCATGGCGTGGACCTGCATGAAGAAGTATCAGAATGGTTTCCCTGACTAGACTCAAAATCAATTACAACTTTTACTTCAAATGCAAGTATTTTAATTGAATATTAAAATATAGAAAGCATATACAGAAAGCATAAATAATAATTATTGATAAGTATTAAAAAGGTTGTAAAATCAAGAAAGATTTGCACTTGCAGTGAACACTGCACTATTTTTATGCATTATTACCAATAATGCACTCGCCCCATTTGATGTCGCTACAACGAAAATTCATGTGATCAGTTTTAACCAATGGGGTCTGCACATTTTGTCCAGTGAATGAAGATTGTATATTAACATTCGATAACAATCTGCATGGTGGTTGTTAATGGTATACAGAACATTCAGTGTAGATTTTATCACAGTTTGATGATATTTTTGTTGGGCAGGTTCGGCTTGAGGGCAAACCTCCTCAGAAGCCGGGCAGAATCCTATTCTGCACCACTGGCGTTTTGCTGAGAAAGATGCAAAACAACCCAAAGTTATTAGGTAAGGAGAGACTCAGAGATATGCTGTTGATAAGAGCAGATTTTGTATGACTGTGAAAATAAAATGGTGGCTCTTCTTCTATTGTGGGACCTACAGTTTTACATCCTTATCCTAACCGATGTCTTACCATTTGCAGATGTTAGAGCAAAGCTAGCACCTATTCCTCAATTATTTAGAATTAATAACACCCTGAGTGTTGGTCCGGCTAGGGTTTGAACTCCCAACCTCATGCACAACATAAGCCCAGTGCTCTACCAACAGGATGCAGAACGCATAGTTGAACAACAACAAAAAGTGCAAATCGGAAATATTAAAAATCAGTAATAAAAATATTAATGGCGCGTGCAAGACACATTTTTCTTTTGCTACTGTTCCCTTGGGTAATGGATCTTTTTGACGAAATGTAGTTGATTTCTGCCTTGAAATATACAATATCATGAAGCCTTTGAAACAAAAGGTGAATCATTTCAAAGACCATCCCTAGACAAAAAAAAATAGTATAAAGGAGAGCAAAGGCTGACTACTACATTATAAGAAGTCACAGAGTGTAATAGATTCACTTCTGTGACTACCCCCAAAGATTGTTTCCCATTATTCGATAGTTATTAGTCTAAGAATGTTTGTTTTATTGCCAGGTGTGAGCCATGTGATTGTTGATGAGGTCCATGAGCGTGACATCAACACAGACTTCTTGTTGGTCCTGTTAAAGGAACTCCTCAACACAGGGAGCCACATTCATGTCATAGTAATGAGTGCTACTGTGGATGCACACAAATTCAGCAGATACTTCAAAAAGTGAGTACAGATTTTGTTCACATTGATCAGAATTGCTAATTCCCTCAATGAAGTGTAACCCACTAAAATACTTTCAATAATTTTAGACCTCAGCAATGTAAATTTTCACCCACCAAAATATTTGACTCTCCATTTCTATATAGACTTAGCCCTACTTCTAGCTTTTTAGAATTAGCAAGGTAACCTGTACAGACCTTGCTGGGTTAGCAATAGATTCTTCACTAGGTTAGCTATAGACTTTGCTTGGTTAGCTATAAACTTAGCTACCTGAAATATATACTGGTATATATTTATTTTAAGTTGTAATTGCGATTTTTTAATGAAAAGAATTCCACTCCATCCATTCTGGAAGTGGATACAGAAAGAACAGAATGCATTTTGAGCTTTCTGTTCCAATCATTGGTATTCAATAATTGCAACATGCCATTAGCTATGATAACTATAAGGACTTGCCTATGATGTTCTTTCTAGTGTTATCAAGATTCTTAAAATAGCTATGATGTTATTTATTAGTCTAAAATAACTATGATATCTTCCAGAGTCTTAAAAAATGGCTATGGTATCACTCAAAACATAAAATAACTATGACACCATTCGTCTAAAATAACCTATGTCTATTGTAGAGCTCATCCAAATAACACAAAAAGCTATGACATCAGAGACTCCACAACTAGCTTTGACCTCCACCTCAAAATTTGTGTTCCACCACAAAAACCAACTATACTACTCACATCCCCGCTCCCCTAAAATGTACACTTAAAAACGCTGATTGACACCCTGTATTTCATTGTTTTGTGTGATTATGCCCTGTTAACCGGACCTCAGTCATGTCTTTTCCTCTACAAAATGCAGCTGCCCTAGTCTGGTTATTCCAGGGTTTCTACACCCTGTAACTGAGTACCACCTGCCAGAAATTACGAGAATGCTGCCCAGGCGAGTCCCAGGGCCAAGGGGCCCTGGTTCTCAGTATGGAAAACGCTCCAAGCCAAACCCACCTGCTCCTTCTCCTGCGGTGAGTACTGCTCACATTCCCCAAAAGGAACATCTTTATGTCACTTTCGTTGTTTGGGACAATGTGAGTGAGAGTTTCATGATGGTCCTAAGGGACCGTTTTGAACATGTAAGCCCATGGAATATTAGCGTATAACAGTTTCCCATGGTGATCACTGCTCACGCTCCCCAAAAGGCACATCGTTATGTCACTTACGTTATTTTGGACAATGTGAGTGAGAGTTCCATGATGGTCCCTAAGGGACCGTTTTGATATTAGTGAATAACAGTTTCCCATGATGAGTCACTGCTCACGCTCCCCCAAAGGAACATCTTTATGTCACTCACGTTTTTGGGGACAATGTGAGTGAGAGTTCCATGATGGTCCCCAAGGGACCGTTTTGAACATTTAAGCCCATGGAATATTAGCGTATAACAGTTTCCCATGGTGAGTCACTGCTCACGCTCCCCAAAAGGAACATCGTTGTCACTTACTTTGATGGGGGCAATGTGGGTGAGAGTTTCATGAGACCCTCATGATCACGTATGGCAATATAATAGTGAAAAACAGTTTCCTGTGTTGTCCCATTGTGAGTACTGCTTACACTTTCCAAAAGGAACATCATTATGTCACTCACTTTTATCGGGGTAATGTGAGTGAGAGCTTCATGATGATCCTCAAGTGACCGTCTAGAGAATGTAAGCCCATTGAGTAAGGAAAAACAGTTTCCCATGTTGTCCCATGGTGAGTACTACTCAAACTCCCCAAAGCAGGCCTTCTGGTATTTCGCGCGGTCGCGGACCCGCGAAATTTTGGTAAATCCGCGAAATCCCGCGAATATACCAAAGCACGCGAAATCCGTAAGAATTTGCTATAAATCTTAAAGATACATAATGACACAGCATATTTGAAACTCGTTTCGGCTTTCGGAGTTATCTACTTGCCAAGGTAAACCTGCAAATTTAGCTCGCATTTTTCGCCACTGACTCGAGTACAACAACATTCAAACAACCGGGCGTTCTAAATTTCGCGAAAACTGGATACTAGCCAAGATGTAACAAGTGTTCCTTTTGGCGCATTTCTCAGCGCATTGTTGTTGGAATAGCAAATGATGACCTTTGTTATATAAAACCATTCCTAGGAACACACAATAGTAATTGCCTCAACCAATGATCACAATATTTCGCAACAAAGTGACTAAGTTGTACATTCGTTTATTCATTAAAACGTAAGTTAAATTTAAATTCTATCACGCGACCATTTTCTCCGAAATTTGGTTGTAAATTCACACGCGATCAGCCGTTTTTTTCCGCGGAAATCTGCCGAGCTTTTTTCCCAGGAATTTGAACCTAAAAAATCCCGCGAAATCGTTTTTTTTTTTTCGCGAAATCGGCCGTTTTCCGCGAATTCTGTCGCGAAATTTGTCTTTTTTTCCTGCGATCTGCCAGAAGCCCTGCCAAATGGAACATCTTAATGTCATTCACTTTGACCAGTAAGGCCATGGAATATTATCCATGGAATAGTGACAAACAGTTTCCTGTGTTGTCCCATGGTGAGTACTGCTCACATTCCCCAAAAGAAACATCATTATGTCACTCACTTTGAGGGGGACAATGTGAGTGAGAGTTCAATGATGGTCCCTAAGGGACCGTCTTGATCATGTAAGGAAATGGAATATTAGTGAATAACAGTTTCCCATGTTGTCCCATGGTGAGTACTGCTTACACTTTCCCTAAAGGAAGATCATTATGTCACTCACTTTGAGGGGGACAATGTGAGTGAAAGTTCCATGATGGTCCCTAAGGGACCGTCTTGATCATGTAAGGCCATGGAATAGTTGAAAACATTTTCCCATGTTTTCCCATGGTGAGTACTGCTCACGCTCCCCAAAAGGAAGATCATTATGTCACTCACTTTGAGGGTGACAATTTGAGTGAAAGTTCCATGATGGTCCCTAAGGGACCGTCTTGATCATGTAAGGCCATGGAATAGTTGAAAACAGTTTCCCATGTTTTCCCATGGTGAGTACTGCTCACGCTCCCCAAAAGGAACATCATTATGTCACAATAATGGGGGCAATGTGGGTGTGTGGGAGTTTCATGATGGTCCCTTATGGACCGTCTTGAGCATGTAAGGCCATGGAATAAGGAAAAACAGTTTTCCATGTTGTTCCATGGTGAATGCCACTCACACTCGGAACATCATGTCATTCACATTGATGGGGACACTGTGGGTGAAAGTGCCATGATGGGACCGTCTTGATCAAGTAAGCCCATGGAATAGTTGAAAACAGGTTTCCCATGTTTTCCCATAGTGAGTACTGCTCACGCTCCCCAAAAGGAACATCATTATGTCACATTCTTTGATGGGGGCAATGTGGTTGAGAGTTTTATGATGGTCCCTAATGGACCGTCTTGAGCATGTAAGGCCATGGAATAGTTGAAAACAGTTTCCCATGTTGTCCCGTCCGTCTTGAGCATGTAAGCCTATGGAATAGTGAAAAACAGTTTCCTGTATTGTCCCATGGTAAGCAGCTGCTCACACTCGCCAAAAGGAACATCATTATGTCACTCACGTGGGGACAATGCGAGTGAGAGTATTGCATGAAGAATGTCGAGTGATCGCGTGTCATATAAAAACGGTTCACACTCAGTTTGCAATAAATAATTGCTCCCACTCTTTAAACTTGCGTTTTCAGCCACCTCCACCGATCAACCAGACTGCCGTGAACTCACCTGAGGCCAACTGTGAACTTGTAGCGGAGGTTTTGCTCTATATAACAAACAACTACCCAGAGGTAAAGTGCTGGGCTGGTGGTAATTTGCCTTTCTCAACTACGATTCAAGTTTTCTATAAGTCAATAATAAGTGACTATGTGACTCGTACAAAACGAAAACTAGTAGGAACTCACTAGCATACTACCTCCGATTTGTTGCTAAAAGCGTATTTATTTTATACCCCCCATCCGTATAACCACCACTTCCAACCACCCTAGGCGATACAGAAATGGTTTACTAGATTTTAGCAGCCTTTTTGACAAAGTTGAACCTTCAGACCCGCAAAGGTTGGGTAATATGTGCTAAATAATTGTTGAATAATTCTTTATAAATTTCATTCTAGTTCTTATGGATATGGTCAGTGGTATTCGATTTTCTGTGCTATTGCTTTTAAGGAAAGTTCAAGATTCATGTTATATTTCCCTAGGGCGCCATCCTATGTTTTCTTGCCGGATGGGACGAGATCATGAACGTCAACGAAACACTGATGTTTAGACTACTACCAGAACAGGTGAGTTCCCTCCCCCGGGGGGACTCCCATATTTTTTGACCAGGGATGATGGGACGAGATCATGAACGTCAACGAAACACTGATGTTTAGACTACTACCAGAACAGGTGAGTTCCCTCCCCCGGGGGGGGGGCTCCCTTTATTTTTTGACCGGGGATGATGGGACGAGATCATGAACGTCAACGAAACACTGATGTTTAGACTACTACCAGAACAGGTGAGTTCCCTCCCCCGGGGGGGACTCCCATATTTTTTGACCGGGGATGATGGGACGAGATCATGAACGTCAACGAAACACTGATGTTTAGACTGCTACCAGAACAGATGAGTTCCCTCCCCCGGGGGGGACTCCCATATTTTTTGACCAGGGATGATGGACGAGATCTGAACGTCAACGAACACTGATGTTTAGACTACTACCAGAACAGGTGAGTTCCCTCCCCGGGGGGACTCCCATATTTTTTGACCGGGATGATGGGACGAGATCATGAACGTCCAACGAAACACTGATGTTTAGACTACTACCAGAACAGGTGAGTTCCCTCCCCTCCTTTTCCCTCGCGAGTTCCTTCGAGAATCTTTATCAAAATAAGTATTCTACAGACTATGTCATACTCGATAAACCAAGTGCAAGGTACATATATTGCGGCCAGGGGCCTGTTCCTAGAAGGTTAGTTAAGAGTTATCTGTAGATAAACGCTTATCCAACGGATAAATCCTGAACAAATCCTATACAACAGATAACGTTTATCCATGGAGAACTTTATCCAACCTTTCAGGAACCGGCCCCTGTTCTTCAAATCAGCTAATGAGAAGAGATGCTTTCTCGTTACTTTGTATTTATATCAAATAATCTACACAACGCCCTTATATTATCTTTCCCTTTCGATCCTCAGAGGAAACGTCATCTAGTCTTACCACTGCATTCCATGCTTTCTATGGTAAATCAGCACCAAGTCTTTGACAGGTAATACATGGATCTAGGGTTCGAGTAGGGGGTATTCCCTCTAGAATATACGTTGGGGCAAATGTATCCCAAGGAGTTTGGTCAATGAAAATTGCTAACCCTAAGAGCTAACAAATAAGACATACGACTGCCATGGGGCACCAATTAGCGCGAGACACCTAAGTGATAGCAGACGACTCTTTGGATATCTGACACCCCTAAAGTTGGCACTTTATACCCTTAAGTGAGTGCATTTTTATACCCTTAAGTGATAGGGGAGTTCCCACGGGATCCAGAGCCTTGAATACCGCTCTTGTTTATCGACAAGTCAAGCTAAGTGGCGTGAGCCTGGCTAGTCACTGGGCAGAGCGAACGCTTGATGTTCTGGATACTGGTTAGACAGGTTATAACTCATCACGGCAGGGGCGTAGCCAGGTCTTCACAAAGGGGGGTCACAACTTTAATGTTTACTGTATTTTTCGTCTCAAAAGGGGGGTGGGTCACGTGCACCCCAGGGCCCCCCTGCACGGGTGTCACAATAGTCCAGTTTCGAATTCTCTACTCTACCGCTGAATAGGCATTGACAGCGCATAAACAGTAGGCGCCTCAATTTGAAGTAAAAAAAGTTGTGAATACTGACGAGCTCCTGCTGTACGCCCCGTTGATGCCTTTCAGCGGTAGAGTAGATAATTCGAAACTGGAATTAGTTGTAATCAGGCGCTTATTAGAACTAGTGCAACTTTTACTTGACAGTGTATCAATAGTTGGGTCCGGTCAGATTAGTTTCATTGCTATGCTAATGTCATTTTGACGATATTTTTGCCGATGATGTTGTACAGTGGGGAGGCGGGGGTTCCGTTTCTTATTCACTCCGAAGACTGAGAGCTCTTCCGCAAGCGGTCTAGGTATCACAATAAAACCCGTATTATTCTAATGCTCAAGGGGGTTCCGTGGAACCCTTGGAAGCCCTCTGGATCCGCCACTAATGTCCGCTACTGATGTTACGTCTTGGTCGCAGGCCTCCCCCTGGCGTCCGTAAGATTGTGCTTGCTACCAATATTGCGGAGACGTCCGTCACTATCGATGATATCGTGTATGTGGTGAATGCAGGGAACCTGAAGGAGAAGACATACGATCCTGAAAACAAGGTGAGCATTGGTGGAAGCATGGGTGGCGCAGTGTTATGGTGCTTGCCACTCACCGCTGTGCTCCGGGCAAGCACGGGTGGCGCAGCGTGTAGAGCGCTTGCCTCTCACCTCTGTGCACCGGGTTCGATTCCCAGTCGGGGTCAGTTGGGATTTTTCTCTGCTGTTTCGAACCTTGTGTTCATCGTGGGTTGAAGTGATTCGTCATTTCTCCTGTGTTTCACGTCTTTCGGATGAGACAATAAACCGTGGTCCCGTCTCTCAATACACTACACCAAAGCTGATCATGAGGGACGTTAAAGAACCGCTGGGCTTGCTCAGTGACAGAACTCACTACAATATATGATATGTAACCCCACTCATGATTGTAAACTGCACTGTAAAACTGCAGTCCGCATCTTAGAGATCAGACATCTCACAATTTGTAAAGCGCTTAGAGCCTATGGAATTAAGCGCTATATAAACACATACATTTATTTATTTTTATTTATTTATTATTTTATGGGTGGCGCGGTGTTATGGTGCTTGCCTCTCACCATTGTGCTCCGGGCATGGGTGGCGCGGTGTTATGGTGCTTGCCTCTCACCGCTGTGCTCCGGGCATGGGTGTCGCAGTGTTATGGTGCTTGCCTCTCACCGCTGTGCTCCGGGCATGGGTGTCGCAGTGTTATGGTGCTTGCCTCTCACCGCTGTGCTCCGGGCATGGGTGGGGCAGTGTTATGGTGCTTGCCTCTCACCGCTGTGCTCCGGGCATGGGTGGGGCAGTGTTATGGTGCTTGCCTCTCACCGCTGTGCTCCGAGCATGGGTGACGCAGTGTTATGATGCTTGCCTCTCACTGCTGTGCTCCGGGCATGGGTGACGCAGTATTATGATGCTTGCCTCTCACCGCTGTGCTCCGGGCATGGGTGGCACAGTGTTATGGTGCTTGCCTCTCACTGCTGTGCTCCGGGCATGGGTGACGCAGTGTTATGATGCTTGCCTCTCACCGCTGTGCTCCGGGCATGGGTGGGGCAGTGTTATGGTGCTTGCCTCTTACCGCTGTGCTCCGGGCATGGGTGGGGCAGTGTTATGGTGCTTGCCTCTCACCGCTGTGCTCCGGGCATGGGTGGCGCAGTGTTATGGTGCTTGCCTCTCACCGCTGTGCTCCGGGCATGGGTGACGCAGTGTTATGATGCTTGCCTCTCACTGCTGTGCTCCGGGCATGGGTGACGCAGTGTTGTGATGCTTGCCTCTCACCGCTGTGCTCCGGGCATGGGTGGCACAGTGTTATGGTGCTTGCCTCTCACTGCTGTGCTCCGGGCATGGGTGACGCAGTGTTATGATGCTTGCCTCTCACCGCTGTGCTCCGGGCATGGTGGGGCAGTGTTATGGTGCTTGCCTCTCACCGCTGTGCTCCGGGCATGGGTGGGGCAGTGTTATGGTGCTTGCCTCTCACCGCTGTGCTCCGGGCATGGGTGTCGCAGTGTTATGATGCTTGCCTCTCACCGCTGTGCTCCGGGCATGGGTGGGGCAGTGTTATGGTGCTTGCCTCTCACTGCTGTGCTCCGGGCATGGGTGACGCAGTGTTATGATGCATGCCTCTCACCGCTGTGCTCCGGGCATGGGTGTCGCAGTGTTATGATGCTTGCCTCTCACCGCTGTGCTCCAGGCATGGGTGGGGCAGTGTTATGGTGCTTGCCTCTCACTGCTGTGCTCCGGGCATGGGTGACGCAGTGTTATGGTGTTTGCCTCTCACCGCTGTGCTCCGGGCATGGGTGGCGCAGTGTTATGGTGCTTGCCTCTCACCGCTGTGCTCCGGGCATGGGTGGGGCAGTGTTATGGTGCTTGCCTCTCACCGCTATGCTCCGGGCATGGGTGGCGCAGTGTTATGGTGCTTGCCTCTCACTGCTGTGCTCCGGGCATGGGTGACGCAGTGTTATGATGCTTGCCTCTCACCGCTGTGCTCCGGGCATGGGTGGCGCAGTGTTATGGTGCTTGCCTCTCACCGCTGTGCTCCGGGCATGGGTGGGGCAGTGTTATGGTGCTTGCCTCTCACCGCTGTGCTCCGGGTTCGATTCCCGGCTTGGGCAGCAGGGATGTTTCGCGGAAGTTTGAGTTGTGTTTCAGACCTTGGAGTTTTCTGTGGGTTGAAATGATTCGTTATTTCTCCTGTGCTTCACGTCTTTTGGATGGGACAATAAACCTAGACCCCGTCTCCATGATTAGTCTGTGGATTGAGCCGTAAATAAAATACATTTTTATTTTATTCTTTATTGATGGTAAACCGGAGAGGGAGACGTCAAACAATTTGTTCGTCTTGAGACGATTTGTCCGTCTCGACTATTTATTCGTCTCTGGTGAAAACGGCCAATGTTTTTTGTCACGAACTACAAAAAAAACAAATTATTCTCTGAAATAGAAAAGGTTCGTTTAAAGGAAGAAGCGTGGAAAAGGCAAACGATTTCCTTGAAGGATTTCTGAGATTTGAGCGAATGAAGATTCGGATATTTGATTCGGGTTTTTGAAAAATGGTTGAAGTAGACCGACTGAAAATGACTCACATTTCCCCACGTAAGCTGTAATAAGAATCCGTGAAAATCTTTGCAATCCTACCTAGAGTTGATCTCATTTTCACCTATCATTCACAAATATTCTTTGCTATTTCAAGTTGTTAATTTTGGAATTGGTGATATCTTAGAGCCAGATAGTCAGAACCGACGACCGGTTAGCGCAGAGGTAGAGCGTCGGGCTTATGTGCGGAGTTGGGAGTTCAAACCCTGGCCGGACCAACACTCAGGGTCTTTTTCTAATATCTGCAAATGGTTAGACCTTCGCGTCTTCTCGGATAAGGACGTTAATCCGTAGGTCCCGCGTCTCTCACATACACTACATTACCCGGAACCAGAGGGACGTTAAAGAACCACGGGGACGCGGGGGTGACCATCCCCAGTGTGTAGGGCACACACTCATACTAACATGGTCGAGCGTTTCATACATGAGCTTCTAGCTCGGGGGATTGGGTGACTACTCCCCATGTTATCGACTTAAAATAAATCATTTACATTTACATTAGTTTTCACATTTCGCACTTGTTACTTGTGATGACAGGTATCGTCTCTGACTACTCGTTGGACGTCTAAGGCAAGCGTTACTCAAAGACGAGGGCGTGCTGGGAGGTGCCAACCTGGATACTGCTTCAACTTGTTCACTAAAGGAACCTTCTACGAAATGGGTAAGCAATCGGATAAATAATTGGACTCCCACTTTTTATGGGCTGTGGAAAATACAGTGATACCTCTATTAAGCGGCCAAATTCAAGTACTGTATTTTAAATATTTGTAAAAATATACCTTTATAAGCGGCCGCGGCCACTATTTTCCGGTCCCAAATGCTATTATTACCTCTACCTGTATAAAGCGGCTACAGAATACTTTCAATGATTCTTAATAGCACTTTGGTGACAGAAATGTTGTGACAAAAATAACAACAGTAAATGCTTCTTTAGTCTTTGTTGTGACAAGCTTAAAAGCCGCTAATGTTACTCAAACATCCAGTGTCGGTTCCTTGAGAAGTAGTTTCAACGGAAATTACAGTGCACAGTGAAAGAGTTCTCAAAGAGTTTCTAGAGCGAGTTCTCGATCAATAATAGCATTATCTAGCAATTATTTGGTTATCTTGTGAGTTTCGTTACTTTTCTTGTACGACCTCCATTAAGCGGCCATCGCCTTCATCATTATCATTTCGCATCGTCAACATATCGCCAGCGTTTTCATTATCGATAACTGGCCCGATAACTGTGTATGCAATTTTTGTGTTATTTTCAGAGCGCTACAGTCAGGCAGAGATGTTGCGCATGCCTTTAGAGGAAATAGTTCTGCAAGCCAAGGTGAGAAAAGGTTCAAGGTTTGCCTTGATGAATGCCATGTGGCAAACTTTCGTTGATCAGTGTTCTGTTTGCACTATGTGTCGGAACATAAACAAGGAGTTTGGATATAACTTTTTTTCGCCATGTACTCAGACTACTCGTTATTTCGTATACAGAAACAGCGTCCCGAGTGGAAGGTTTCTGACTTTCTGTCCAAAGCGCTCGACCCACCCAGCAGTCCACTGGTGAGTGACTATCGGCGAAGAACTTAACCATTATCTTGCGAGATCGCGAAGAAATATCGTCTTTTATTTTTTTCCTAGAGGGCACGGTAACGAATTCTGCATTCTGATTGGTTCTCAGAGCGCGTGCGGGGGGGGGGGGGGATATTTTCCAATCTCTGACCTAGGTCACGGTAACCATTTGCGCGCGCTTGTTTTCATCGAAAAAATCAAATTTTAGAGTAAAATAATGAATAAATTTTTTTAGAGTAAATAAAATATATTTAGTAACATAATAAGTTATTTACCGGCTTTAGGTCTGTCCGTACAGGGAAAACTGTGATCTCGGCCTGGAAAATGTTTTCCAGCCCTCGGTCACAGTTTTTCCCTATACGGACCTCCAAGCCGGTAAATAATAATAATAATAATAATAACGTGCTTATATAGCGCTTTATCCTCGCGGCTCAAAGCGCTTTACATTAATGGATAACTCATCCTATAAGAACCAGCTTTATAAACATGAGTGTGTGTTAGTATTGTGAGTTCTGTGACACTGAGGTTGGGCAACTTCCGACGGTCCTAGTGGTTCTTTAACGTCCCTCTGGTTCCGGTTAGTGTAGTGTATGTGAGAGACGGGGCCTACGGTTTAACGTCCTTATCCGAGAAGACGCGAAGGTCTAACCCATTTGCAGATGTTAGAGCAAAGGCTGCACCTTCTCCTCAATTATTAGAAAAAGACCCTGAGTGTTGGCCCGGCCAGGGTTTGAACTCCCAACCTCCCGAACATAAGCCCGGCGCTCTACCACTGCGCTAACCGGTCGTCGGTTATAACATATATATACTTTAGCGAGCGAGACTCGCTGTCTTAATAGCCTCTTTTGAAGAATGGAGGCTGTTTTTGTGGCGATAATTGAGCAATATTTCAACAACCCTAAACGCTAAAACCCACAAAACCGGTTTTCGGTACCTCACTAGCCTGGTCCTCACTAGGACGCAAGCACAAGCATAAGGACAGGTGAGGACATGCACGACGCAAGCATAAGAATACACGCATGCGCAAATGTAATTTTCGTTTCCATTCCACCACGCCAAACGTAAAAAGAGGCCTGGTAGCCCATGCCTTCTTGGAGTCTTGTGAGCTTTGAACGAGAGGACCTAGTGCCGGGCGGGACGCTGATTGGCGGGAAGTCTTGTGCTTGCGTTTTGAGCGTCCTCATTGCGATGCAAGCACAAGCACAAGAAGAACGCAAGTCTTGTTCTTCTTAAGGCCCATTTACACTAGCAATTTTTGTCGCGCGAGTCGCGGCGATTTTTCGCGCACGTACCGCGGCGATTTTTCTCGCACGTACGCGTCAACTCAAAATCACTAATGTAAACTATGTGCAACTCGGTGCGACCTGCCGCAATTTTTGTCGGGTGATGTCGCGGAGATTTCAAACATGTTCGAAACCCTTTGCAACTTGATGCGATTTGAAGAAAAGAGAGCACAGAAATCGCACCGGATTTGCATCTCGTTTACACTAAAGAGATGGAATTGCAACTCGCGCGAGAAAAATCGCCGCGACAAATGCAACAAAAATCGCAAGTGTAAACCGGCCTTTACGTCGGTCTTGCGCTTGTGCTTATGCTTGCGTCGTGCATGTCCTCACCTGTTCTTATGCTTATGCTTGTGCTTGTATCCTAGTGAGAACCGGGCTTTACAAACGAGTCACTTTGCTCTTATGTTAACACGCAGTTCTTTTCGCCACTAATCAGCCTTTTTACCTCACATGTATGCATGTGTTCCTATAATTACAGTGGAAAATGGGATTGCTCTTTTACAAGAACTCGGAGCCATGGATGACAAGGTACAGAGACCGAGCAGAAGTCATTGCAATAAACCGTAAACTAGACGAGAACGTTTCATGAAAACAATAATGATAATAATAATAATTCTTATAGCGCTTATATCAGCGTAGCAAAGAAACAATAGCAAAGAAACTTCGCTTATACCAGAGACATATAAGCGAGTTGAAACATGTAACAAACATACATTGCTTAGTGCCAAGCTGCGGAATATTCGCAGAATAAACAATTGAACAGATTTTGAAAATAATGTTGTTGCAGGACTTCAAGATGGTAAATGTTAGTATATTATTAATAACCACTGTTGCTCTGCTTTATTTGAGCAAAAATGAAATATTATGAAGGGAAAACCTGCTTCGGTTAGCAGTCGAGAGCTCATTTTTGACCAAATATGGTCATAAAGTCGCCACGAATAATCCACAGCATGGTTCACCGTTACATGTTTCGACTAAATTATATGTTTCTGCTTATACTAAGTGTTAAGGCGCGATCAAACGGTGATGAGAGTTGATGAGAGCTAATGAGAAGTGATGAGAGTTTTCTCGTTTGATCGCGAACTCCCATCGACTCTCATGTACTTTGAACCTGTTCAAAGTTTTCATGAGAGTCGATGGTCGTTTACCGTTTGATCGCGCGGATGAGAGTTCTGTAGTCAGCAGCTGCCGCCAAAGAACTGCTGGTTCATTTGGTTCCAAAGAACTGCAGGCTTTCCTCCGCGGAAAGGATGGGTGCTAGTGCTCACGCTGACTCCCATCAACTCTTATCACCATTTGATCTCTTCTCCTGAGAGTAGATGAGAGTGGATGATAGTTGGAACTCTCATTAGCTCTCATCAACTCTCATCGCCGTTTGATCCCTGCTTTACTCTCATTGGTCCCTCATTTCTGTCAACCAATCAGCCGTAGCTGTGCATTAAGTCATCACGTGCTCACCGCGTGATAGTGGTTGCACTTGGCTTACATAGAAGCCAGTCACTTGTTCAATGAGTGATAGTGGTTTTACTTGGCTTGTGATTGGCTGACGAGGTAACCATTCAGCAGCAACTTGTGATTGCTTCCGTTAATGATTGGCTAGGTGTTGGTGGTCTTACTGCATTCTTTTGACATTTGCTCTATGATTACAGGAAAACCTCACCCTTCTAGGTGAGCAGATGGCGAATTTACCTGTCGACCCAAGAATCGCCAAAATGATCATCTACGCATGCATTTACAGGTACAGAAAATATTACTGCCATTATTCTGCGAACTCTACGCCAACTAACAAACCGCGGTTTGGCTTCCGTCAATCAAACGAATGAACAATTCTCGATGATTTAACACAGGCTTTGAGGAACGCAAACGAAACTTAGAAAAAGTCAATAATGGACGGAAGCCAAAACAGATTTTGGCGTTCAGAAATGGCTGATTGCATTTTAAACCGCACCGGGCGGGGGGGGGGGGGGGGGGGGGGGGGGGGGGGGGGGGAATTAGACTCTGGAAATTCCAGAAGAGGGGGTGTGTCTGGAGACTCTGTGGAAAGGGGGTAAAAAAGGTGACTTCCCAGGGACATTCATCCAAAATAGATTTTCCAGGGGAATTTAGCCAGAACAAATGGAAATTCCAGGGAGGGGATCTTTAGTTCCTCAACTACCCGGTGCGGTTTTAAAAATGCAATCAGCCAATGTAAAAAGGGCTCGCAGTATATGAAAATGGCAGTAATGATAGCGACGATCATTTGTATGTTTTAGAAGGCTCTCGCGACTAGATACATATATGTTATTTACTGGCTGGGAGGTCCGTATAGGGGAACACTGTGACCAAGGGCGGGAAAATGTTGACCGACGCGGAGGCCGAGGTCAACATTTTCAGACCGAGGTCACAGTTTTTCCCTGTACGGAAATTTATTTATTTTTCCAACTCTAAAAAAAAAATGATGAAAGCAAGCGCTCGCAAATGGTTAGCGTGACCTAAAGATATATATGTTATTTACCGGCAGGGTGGTCCGGATCATGAAATACCGTCACCGAGGTCTTGAAAATACTGACCGAGACCGGAGGTGAAACAGCATAAAACTTTAACAGAACTTAGCGTGCGCGCGAGCCGGACCGCGCGCGAGCCAATCAGAGCGCGTAATTTGATGGATTCCTGACCGCTGAAAAAATAAATGAAAATATCGCCCGCGCGCGCATGCTCTAAGAATCAATTATAAAGTAGAATTCGTTACCGTGCCCTCTAGGAAAAAAAATTAAGCGACTTACTAGCCGTCATGCAAATTGGCTGATTGCATTTTAAACGGCACGGGGGGTTGAGGACCCTCGTGAAACAGACCCCCTCCCCTTGAACGTTCCAACCTCAAAATGGACCCTCCCCTGGAATTTCCATTTTTTCCGGCAATATACCCCTGGAAAATCTATTTTTGGATAAAATGGCCCTGGAAAGTCACCTTTTTTACCCCTCCCCCTTGGAATTTCCAATCTCCAGACACACCCCCTCCCGTGGAATTTCCAGAGTCCAATACAACCCCCCTGGAAAATTTTCCGTTGGTCCTCCCCCCCCCCCCCCCCCCCCCCGCCCCCTCGGTGCGGTTTAAAAATGCAATCAGCCATTGTGTCGCTAAAATATCATGAATTTTAGTAGACTTGTTTCCTTCATTTCCCAACAAGTGGCCACCAAAGGCCGTTCACGAAAAAGTGACATTGCTGGGGCTGGGCCTACAGCTACTCACAGGAAACATCTACAGAAATCCATTCATGGGAAATGCAGCATTTCCTATGAATGGCTTTCTGCAGAAAATGGGAAGTGTTCGGCTTTCCCCATGGCTATACATGAATTCCGATGTGAATTCCGAACACTTCAATTTCTTGTGCCATGGGAATTCAGTTTTTCCACTGTGGAGGTAGCATGCCGGCGTGAGCAGTTGCTGTGTTTTATGTTGTTTCGGAAAAGTCCATTTTCTCATCATCTGGTGGTTTATTTTTCCTGTAGTGCCTCAATCCAGTACTGACGATAGCCGCTTTTCTGGGATACAAGGATCCGTTTGTTATCCCGATGGCTAACGACAAGAAAGCAGCAGACAGGGTGAGCCTCACTAGCGTAATTGTCTCACATCAATAATTGTTTCGATGAGAGTTGATTATCATTCTCTCATGTGTACTGGAGTTGTGATCAAGCGGCAAAACTAACAGCAACTCTCATATTGAATTTGAACATGTTCAAAGTGAATGAGAGTTTGTGATCAATTATGCGTGAGAGTCAAATCTCTTAAGAACTTAGGGGTTAGGATTGGCACGCGGCCTGCGCAATTTGCCCAAAAATCTCGCAGGCGCTAAAAATACAATGTCATGTGCCAAGTGCATCGCTATGTGCGCTCAATACAACCTTCCCCTAGACGTCGTCAAAGTGTAGTTCAGTTGCACCTTACTGTGAATAATATCATGATGTCACTGGAATGCCTAGAAGGGTCCCTAGATTTTTGAACGGCATATGCATGTATGCCTATGAACAACATTTTTGTTCAAGCCCCTAAATTTCAGAGAAACTTAGGGGCCATTGGGCCTGAGGTGCCTTTGCCTACTTTACAACAATTCTTTCTTTGCATTTTCACACACACACTGATTGTAGTCTCCTCTCAGCCGCCCGGATCGGAGTCACGCAACACTCCCCGCCCCATCTACACTGATTGGCCACTTTTCTGCCACTCAAACCGTCTAAGCCAATCATGTCATTGTCCCGTTTCGTCCTTGTACCGTCATATGGCTTCCATCGCGACGATAACCAGACAATTGTTGCCCTATTTTATTTCCTTTATTCTTTTAACAGATCCGTGTTAGTTTTGCTAATAAGACTAACAGCGATCACATCGCGGTACTGAATGCTACGAGGGCTGGCGCAGGGAACTGACCAACCGTTGCCAAGAGACGAGATGGGGTATCTTAAACGGCATTTTCTTCACAGGGCACATTGAATATGCTTCATGTAAGAAAGGCGAATTACAGGGGATGACTGGGCATCACTATCATTGTGCATAGGTTGGCACATCCTCGCGCGCCAGGGTCCTTCCCTCACCTCCCCCCAGGGGACAGAGGAAAAGGTAAGGGGAGGTAAGGGAGGACCCTGGCGCGCGAGGATGAGGTTGGCATAGGTTGAAAGTACGACCAGAAAACTAATGTCAGTGTTATTTTTCCAGATACCTTCTTTAAAAGGGAGATAAAGCTCGTTTCATGTACGCATGCGCGTCGTTTCAGCCAATCAGTTGTCACCAGAGCCTCCCCTGCGAGGAGATAAGCTGGGGAGCTCTGGGTACGAGAATGTTCTCACGCTTATAGCTGGAATCATCTATTGTGAAACTTTGAAGCTTTGAATTTGCGGCTTCGGTGCGGTGAAAGATCGCATTAAATATGCCGTACATTTTGAAAATGGCATTGAATAGAGTCGCACATTTTCTTCAGGTTATGCGTGATCAGTTCCTACAGCAGCTAAGAGATGGAGGACTGTTGCCGATTGTGAGCGATGGACGCGCGCAGAACATATTCTCTGGGAGCATGGTTCTAGTTAAGGTAACTTCAGCATATTGTTACAAGTTGAATGCGTAGAAGGGTAGACTGCGCCATGCCATGTCTCCACGGGAGATTCCACGCATCACTCATCGGACAAGAAAGGGTGGGGGGACCATTACCCAAAAAAATCTTGCAAGGGAAGATTGCCCCAAAAAATATCCTGCAGGTGGTCTTTGCCCAAATAAAATCCTGCAACTGTTGTGTGACACAGGACATTGTGCTGAAAAAAAACTTGGGGTGCTTACCATTGGTCACGAAAAACCGTAATTTCGGTTGGGATTCCAATGGTACAGTCGATGTTTCGGTCATTCCGGTTGGTACGAGAGGTTTAGCTTCAGATGTTGTCTCGCCATTCCAGTTGGAACGAACCGATCGGAATGGTTTGTAACATTGGCACTCCAACCGGTGTTATGACCAAATAAGGTAGCCGATCCGAACCGAAATGCGAACAGCAAATGGTAAGCGCCATTCCACTCGTTATTTCATCCCCAACCGAATATTTTGTACCATTTGACGCTGATCAAACCACCGGTTTTCCTTGACCAATGGTAAGCACCCTTGGACTCCGAAAAAAAAACCTGCACTCAATTATCTCTAGAAAAATAATCCTGCACAATTTTTTTTCTTCCCCCCCCCCCTCCGGTATTTTTATGGTCTGTCCCTAAGTCAAAATTTGTGACTAGTTCTGAAATTTTAGTCGCAAAATCAGAATTTTTAGCCGCAATTGTTTTTTAGGACATAAACGTGATGGCGCAACATTACAACACTAATTTAGGATTGTTGCAGAGCAGCTAGAATTGATCATATCTTTCTCTGAACTTTTGCACCTCGCGCTTTAAGCTAAGGATTGCACCCGGCGAAAATTATGGTTTAAAGTCAAAATTTATCGTTCGCTGTTGTTATGTAGTTTGTTTCAATTGTCTTCATTCCACAGGCCAGTGAATCTTCAGCGCATGTGAGCTACTATTTTCACTGATGTAATTAGTGTGAATATTAAGGAATCCAGTCATTACTACTTTGGATCCGACTCCCGCGGCCATGCCGACCTCAAAGCCTGTGTGCGGACATGCGGGTGATCATGTTGGGATTTGGTCTCTTTGTGCTCCTTTCTTTGCCCCTTCCTCCCTCCCACTTTCCTTTTTTCCGTCCTAGCCTTTTTGGCTCCGCCAGGACTCCTCCCATAACTTACTGTGCGACTACGTCAACCGGACCATCCCGTAAAACGTTTGTCATTTAGATATTTAAACCATTTTAAGCAAATTTAATACCTGCAATACATCTGACGATGAGTAATTATTAAGTGTTTTGAAGTTATTTCTGTCCATAACTTCCACAATTTTTACGAGAAAGCGATATTTCGGTGTCTCAGATCTCAAGAAAGTCGAGATCCTTTGTTCTGTACTCGCTTTCTGATTGCTAACTTCTTACAAAATGGCCCGGTTGACGTAGTCGCACAGTAATAGAGCACATGAGATCAGTGAAAATGGTTTACGTTTTGCCGTTGAAATAAGTTTTTTGACTCTTTTTCCCTCCCCAAGGGAATGCTGTGTTCTGGTCTATACCCGAATCTTGTACGAATAGCCCTGAGCTTACATTCTAGAGGGGGAGGGAAAAGGTCCCGGCAAGCCGCGCCTGAGAGTTTGGCTACAGAACCAAGTGAGTTTGTTACAAACACTTTGTCTCGTGCCCACACGGGTTTATTAAGGCGCGCAAAGATTTGTGGGAGAGTTTTAGCAGGGTGGGCAGGGAGTTATGGGATAGTTTTAACAGGGCGCGCAGAGAGTTATAGGATATGCAGAGAAAAAAAAAGGGCAAAGTAATGGGCAACACAGGTGTTGGATATCCCTCCAAGGAAGGAAGAGGTTAACAAGAGACGGGAAACTTTATAACTTGAATTAGATAACTCGAAGATACCGCTAACGCTAGCTGGATTGAGCTCGATCTTTCTAGTGTGACGCCCTGATCTTCTCTGAGGATGGGCATGTGTATACAGGGCGTAGCCAGGGGGTACAGCCCCCCCCCTTTCTCGGAAATTTTCCCATACATTTACTGTATTTGCTGGAGAAAATTTGAGGATTTTCGTCCCATGTTTTCACTATCCGCCCCCCTCCCCCCCCCCCCCCCCCCCCCCCTTCAGAAATTCCTGGCTACGCCGCTGTATAACGCACGTCGTTTTTCTTCCAGCAAATCACGCGATTTCTTAGTTCAATATTAAGACCATCACAATTTACTGTTAGTGTGCTCTCGTAAGCGACCAAGAAGACGTTCGTCTTCAAAATAACAGGTAATGCCTGAGCAACTAAAATTGCGCGCTATTAAAAAGCAAAAGTAGATATGGGAATATTTTTTGACCAGTGGTTTTGAGCTCAGTTATGTGTCCCCTTTTTCTGGTCGAGACTGAAAGAAATGTTAATTAACTAAATAAGATTGCTATAACAGCCAATTAAAGGTTTATAGAGTTACGACAGCACATTCTCGTAAGCGACCTGCGCCGTTAACGGCCACAATTTTCTTTTCCCGAGTTGGTCGCACACGAGATCTTTGACTGTCATGTATATGATACTATGAGTTTGTTTTCCCCGCAGGACGGACGGGTGGGTATTAATGCATCCATCAGCTGTCAATGCTCGCTTGAAGGAGTATGAGTATCGCTGGATGATCTATCATCAGAAGGTAGAAACATAGCAGATTTGCTTGCTTTATCGCGGAAAACTCGGTCCGTTCGGCGCCATCTTGGATTTTTACTTTCGCCCCCAGGACCGCGCATCTCAAAAATCCAAGACGGCGCCGGATTAGCGAATGGACCGTGTTTTCGGCGATAAAAACACCCAACAACCGCCTGCAAGCAGGCTAGTAAAAACATGCAACGTACCTTCATTTGATTATTTTTCAATAATTGAATTGACATGGGATTTTAACATTGTCCCAGTTGGAAAAACTGTGCCTCTTTGTGAGAAAAAGTGGTGTTGAATTTATTTGCAATGCACAATCAAGGAAAAACCCTCAGAGCTCGAAGTCAGAGGAAGATTTCGAGGATCTTCTCGGCAGGATGACACACAGATGACACATGTGGACCCTATGAAGCTTTTTTCTGGAGTTTCTCAAATCATAAGATTCCATAGTATGGAAGAATTGCTTGACAGGGACGGCGGTACCGTAAATAACTAACATACTATGTTGTTCCGGTGACCTGACCAATAAATGCAAGAGGAACACACTTATTAAAACTTGCATGGTAACTTGCAAATGTAGGATGTTGATGATGTAATTCATGACCCCATATCACCTACCATTATACGGACCCCTCCCATGTCGTAAAAACAGTTCTGTCCAAGTTTGTTTGTACTCCTGACTTTAGACAGACAGACATACATATATGACCTTACCTTGGCCGTCCCCCAGCAAAAACAAAGGATCACCAAGGCTTGTCCCCCAGACAAGACATTCTAGCTATGGCCTTGCTTACAAAATAGGTATGTGATTCCGTGGCTCACTTTTCATGGGTTCATTTTTTGACCCCCAGATGAAATCATCCCAAGTGTACTTGCGTGACTGCAGTATGGTACACCCTATGGTGCTGGTGTTGTTTTGCTGGCAAGCAAATCACCGTGGGAGTGGAAGACGTAAGATTGACCCAACCAAAAGAACGATTAATAGCGAAAGGGACATATCATTGTAGTTATTTTGAGCAGAGCTCGCATGACTGACACGATTTTGTCGCTTTAATTTACACCGGGTCACAGCACTATCACGGTCACGTACTACACGGTAACTGCATTAACACGGTCATAGCACAAACACGGTCACGGCACTGACACGGTCACGGCACTGACACGACAAGCACTTCCAAGTCGAGGCAATTACACGGCCATAGTACAAACACGGTAACTGCATTAACACGATCATAGCACAAACACGGTCACGGCACTGACACGGTCACGGCACTGACACGACAAGGCACTTCCAAGTCGAGGCAGTTACACGGCCATAGTACAAACACGGTAACTGCATTAATACGATCATAACACAAACACGGTCACGGCACTGACACGGTCATAAACACGTCACCGCACTGACACGGTCACGGCACTGATACGCAAGGCACTTCCGAGTCGAGGCAGTTACACGGCCATAGTACAAACACGGCCAGGGCACTAACACGGTCATAACACAAACACGGTAACTGCATTAATACGATCATACACAAACACGGTCACCGCACTGACACGGTCACGGCACTGATACGACAAGGCACTTCCGAGTCGAGGCAGTTACACGGCCATAGTACAAACACGGCCAGGGCACTAACACGGTCATAACATAAACACGGTCACGGCGCTGACACGGTCACGGCACTGATACGACAAGGCACTTCCGAGTCGAGGCAGTTACACGGCCATAGTACAAATACGGCCAGGCACTAACACGGACATGGCACTAACACGGACATGGCACTAACACGATCATAACACAAACACGGTCACGGCACTGGCACGGTCACGGAACTGACACGACAAGGCACTTCCATACTGGCCATAGTACAAATACGGTAATTGCATTAACACGGTCATAACACAAACACGGTCACCGCACTGACACGGTCATAACACAAACACAGTCACTGCATTTTTAACACAATCACGCCACCAATAAGATCACGGAACTGACACGAGTACAGACACGAGCAAGACACGCAAGGTACGGCCCTCGTAACCACGTATACTAGCCAGACCATTGAATTTGTGAACTCAGAAAAAACGCAGGCAAGACCCCGTAATTCAAGGTCATCCGTTTTTGACTATGATTCTAATTAAAGTACTGCTACCAAGTTGAGGTAAGTGAAAGAAAGACTAGACTAAATAACAGATTTCTTTGTTGTCATACCCAGATGAGACACCAGACCAAGTAACGATCGCGGTAGACGGTGACCCGTTCGTCAGTTTTTACTGTTCTCCCCCGCACAGCAGAAGCCGTTCAAGCTCTTAGGGTTGCCATGGATACCATGATCGCACAGAGCCTCCTTAAAAACGTCACACCAGAAGAGTCCAAGCGTCACACGCAGATAATCCAAGCCGTTGTAGCACTGCTTAGTACCAAGCAAGAAGCTTATCGACCAGAATCCCAAGTTTCTAATTCAGAGGAAGATGTCGAGGATTTGCTGGTAGACATAGAGCCAGATGTAGAACCTATGAAGCTTTTTCAGGAATCGCTCAAATCATGAGACTCCATGTTATGGTAGGATTGCGTGACACGCGCGGCGTAACCAATTACTTTAGATGCTATGTTGCTATGGAAACTTGACCAACAAATGCCAGTAGAGCACTAATATTGTAGTAGATAGAACAGCAATATCAACATGCAGTGTTTTTATGAAGTTGGCGTGACGCGTCACGTGGCGTTGTTCAGAACTAGATGTACGAGTGATTTAACGTGACAGATGTAATTTTTTTACGCTAAAGAGCACGATGCTTTATATTCGCCAGTGTGACATTTCGACTGCGTTACCTAAATTGTGCACTTCTGTTTTACGGGAAAAACATCACCCAAAAGCATGGAACTCACAGCGTGATGTGTGTCACGCAGTGTGTATGAGCGTGACCAAGAGTCAGTGCCGCCGCGCGGAGACGAAGAGATGATTTATAATTTTTATATATGCATGCTATTTTCGGTGTTTTAATCCAGATTGCATACTTGAGTCTTACTGGCGCCTGCCTTTAAGACACCAGACAAAAATATTTTATTACTTTATTAATAAATTTTTACACATGAAGACACATAATCCTGTTTTTCCTGGCCAAGGCAGCGATGACAGCAACGACGCGTATCACTGAACCATTTGTTCATATTTTTTTAATATGCAGCAACAGTTTTGGATTCACCATTGCATTTTAACTTTGATATCAGCAAAATGACATCCAGCTGCAATCATGGCAAACAAAATTATGACAAAATCTGTAGCCACGCTCAGTTTCACGTCCTAGTTCTGAAGAAAACATTTGATTTCGTACATTTGCACGTGCGCAGTGTGTATTGTTCTCTGCCGTTGTCGTCCTCGTTGTCATCATCGCAGCTTAAGGTCTCTGGTGCGCCAGGTTTCTTTACATTGAGATGCCGACTCCCATACGGTGCACAAATTAACAACCTTTTTCACCCCGCTCCTTGTCATATGTGCTTTTTATGTCTGACTTTCACTGTTAATTTTGCATCATGGCTGCACCCAGATGCGTGCCATTTGTCACAGAAACCTTAACCCTGTTTCCGACAAGCTGCAAAGCTCCGCCCATTGTAGTTGAATGCGTACATTCTATACAAAGTTTACTGTTGTGTGGTAAATGGATCATAATCTTGAGAACAATGCACTTGCTCATAATCCGCAAACATTATTAGGTTAAGGTTTTGAAAGAGACATTTTAAATGACGTAAGAAGACTTTTCTTAACAGAAGTACGCGTATAATTTGCACACGTCAACACCTCCTCCAGCGTCATATGTCTTTGTTTGCCCCGCCTCTGCATTCCCCTAAAAAGGGGAATCATTTTTTATCTCACATTTTGGCAGCGCATGGCCCAAAAAATCTCTGAGCTCCAACTTCCCCTAGCAGATGCCTTTACCCCAAAGAAGAAAAAAACTCCAACCCCTTGAAGGAGAAGCAGAAGCGTTTCGTGCTTACTCTCTCCCTCTCAACCTATTCATCTTTGTACTTGCTACGCGTCAAACCATTTGACTTAAAAATGATCGAGAAACAAGGACCCCCTCCCAACGGCTTTTAGGGACCGGTCATAAATTAGAGGGGGGGAGGGCTGGTGCATTTTTATTTTGGTCTACATGTTTTTGGGAAACCCTCCCCTGACAAGATGCACGAAAAATGTTGGCCCTCCCAAATGCGGTGACATATTTAATGATGACCCCCCCCCCCCCCCCCCCATTATTCACTAGATATAGATTTGGAAAAATATAGACATTTTTATTAGCTGTTTAAATCTACTTTTCATGTTATAATAGCAGTGCAATATTTGATGTCTTTCCTACCCGAAAGTTACTTTTACATATAGACATGTACATTATTTTGCTTAAATCCCAGATAATAATTATCCTGCCAGTTGAGTATTACTTACATTGTCATTGGTAAATCTAGAGATCCTAGGGTCATAGCAAGCCTGCAAAACTCTAAAACTGGGAGGGAGGGCACAACACATCAGCAACTCAAGGCAGCATTTTAATAAGGGAAAGTTAAAATTCTCTTGCGCGCGGAGCGCGCCGAAAATTAGAGACCAGCATGTGAAATTTCTGCATGTTTGGGGGAACTTTGATATGCAGGGTGCAAAATCGGGAGTTTTAAAGTGCTACTAATGCTTTTTGAGAGACTTTTTGAGCAAAATCCTCTAATCAAGTAGTGACTTCTGTGAAAAAAATTTCGATTCGGTTAAATCCTGAATTTTTTTACGAATCATTTCATATTGGAATTTTCCCGCCATCTTTGAAACACTTACCAGTCTCCCTCACGGATCGTCTTCGCGCGGCCAAGATCAAAGCAATGCCCAAATAAGGACGTTCAAGGTTCAAGTCGTCTTCTCAGTTTACAGCATATTCTTGGCAAGAATTCCCTAGTTTTATCGTTCTTTTGCGATGTTGGTATTAGTGGAATGTAGGCCATTTATTGATATGTATTTCTTTGTTGCTTAAATTATTGATCTTAAAGTTTTTAACGTCAGAACATTGAATGCGAGTCGAGATTTTAGATTTCAGTGACAACGGTTGCCGCCATTACCGTTTGTCACGTATTATTTCCGTCGAATAAAATAGCCTCTATCTGTCTTCTATGAGGGTCCTTTATGGTGTGAAATAGCTAATATTAAATTTCAATGTCATACCCCGTTATTTATAATAGTGGATGATAAAGGACCCACGTCTAGAACAGCAAAGCCATTTTGAAAATGGTCTTCTTGAGCGGTGCTACCGAAAGAAACACAGAAAATGTCGGGTATTTAGCGACTACTGCGAAGAAATTTTGTGCAAACCCGAGGTTGTACTCACAATAAACTGTTCTCGCTTTAAAAACTCATTAAAAGAATAAAGATTCCTCCGCTTGTTGTGACAGATAGCGCGCGCACTCACGCGCACCGGTTATCTTGTAATGAGCCTGCGATCTCAAAAGAAACAAATGCAGTCAGCGGAGTTAAGTGTTTCAAAGATGGCGGGAAATTTGCAACATGAAATGATTCCTAAAAAATCAGGATTTAACCGAATCGAAAATTTTTTTCATAGAAGCTCATTACTTGATTAGAGGATTTTGCTCAAAAGTCTCTCGAAAAGCATTAGTAGCACTTTAAGGATTGATTGGGGAAAAACTGGCCCTATAAGCACTACGGCCATGTATTACCCAAACAACGTTTGCGTAAAAATAATGACCCTCCCTTTATCATTTGCACCAAATTTGTTGACCCTCCCTTTTTTCACCTGCATGAAAATTAGAGGCCCTCCCCATATTTGCACCAGCCCTCCCCCCCCCTCTAATTTATGACCGGTCCCCTTATGTAAACAGCAGCGATTCTCGCTGATAGAACCCGCCGTGTATAAATAAAAAGTCTACTACAGGGGCGTAGCCAGCACTTATGAGAGGGGGGGTTCCAAAATTCAAAAACTAAAAAAACTCCAATAGATCGGACGTGTTTTTTGCGTTCTCGCCACAGGAAACCCAGCCAAAAATATTGATCTCTGGGAAAAACCATCGTTTGAAGAAATTTTCTACATTTTATTGGAGCGTTTATTTGTTGTCTATTAAATATTTACAATTTTAGTAGTAAGTCGGTCCAGAACAGAGGCGAGGGGGGGTTCCGCTGCGGGAGAGGGGGGTTCCGAACCCCTGGAACCCCCTCCTGGCTACGCCCCTGTACTACTTCCCACTATACACGATAAAACAGGGAATCGAATCCATTACCATGAGTTAATCCGGTGAACAGCCTAAATTGAAGCCGGAAATACTGAAGTACAACGAAATAGTACTGTAGTAATAGATGGGGATCTGAGAATGCGATAAAAAGCACTAAATGTCTTGTAATGATCTCAGAACGCTGGAATCCTTGAAAACTAATTGCTTTATGACTGACTGGAATGCTGTGAATTAATGAATAGCTACAAACTGTGCTACAACAAACTATGAAATGCATAATTATAATTTGGGGTTTAAAACAAGTGTAAACATTATTCGCTGAGAAACGCTGTTCTATTTGACAAGCGTGCGTCAAAAATAGGCGGCTCAATTAACTGTTTTATTTCGCCACATCTCATCAACAGTTCCCTACAATAAGGCCAGACCAGAACTTAAAATTATTATTACAGTGCTTGGGACTAAACAAAGTTGCTATTGAATTATATGGCATTTCGAGTGCATTATCCTTTAGATGGTAATATAGGCCCAGCTTCGTTGAACATTGACTGTTCCCATGACAACTCGATCAAAACATTGATGACCTGTGAAGAAGGTTTCAATTATGCCTCGTTATAATTTGCATATACCGTACAAGCACAATAGCAAGGAGGGCTTGTTGCTAAAGGGAATTACGAGTGGTTTGGATTTATTTATAGGCTGATTTATTGGCGTTCAAGGCAATTGCAACCTTGGATTCTTGTTAATGTTTGAATGGATACAACCGGATGCGAGAGGGGTATGTAATATAAATACGTTCTATCGTATTTCACAATCACTTCGTAGGTTGTCGTGAGTTAAAATTCCGGCTTGAAAACGACCTCTTGATCAAGAATAACGTCAGCAAGTTTAAGATAACGTTTTATACAAGTTTGAAAATAAGAGGGACTCGCAACCTGGTAAAAGTTATGAGCGTTAGAAGCGATACGTGTTCAAGATTCAAGGTTATTTGAAGTGGTGAATTTCATCTCAGACATAGTCAATGGCGGCTGCGAAATGCATTCGAACTCATTCTATTGCTGACACGAAGATGAGCACTAAATTAAGAGAGTTAAATTTTACAGAGATGGGGATCACTATTTTGCTCACGTAGTCACGATTACCCCTCGTAAATATCGAAGTTTTGAAGTGCTATTATCTGAATTGTCCACAAAGACGGATTTACCACAGGGAGTTCGATACCTCTTAGATAAAGAGACCGGAGCTCGCGTGAACGGTCTTGAGGACCTTAGAGACGGAAGAGAGTATGTTTGTTCGTCGTGTGCAAGGATTAAACGACGAGATTTATACGGGAAGAAATCTGGTCTTCCACATTGGGGATCCAACAAACAGATTGTAGAACTTCCACCGATTTTAAATCCTCCGAGGTTGCGTAGGCTTTCAGATTCATCTGGTCGTGTCGGGGAAATATCATGTAATCGCGTGGAAACGATGAATCGTCGATTGGTCATCAAACCTAGAATTGTTGATGTCTACCGCAATGGAAACCTAAAGATTCGGCTAGGAAAATACTTCTAAACAAGCGAACAGCGCAGAGTTTGAACCAAGTTTTAGACCAGGTGAACGACGCGCTTAGTGGCAGCGGTGCTTCAAATGTTCGTAAACTATATACCACGAATGGCAAGTTGATTTGTCAAGTTTCTGAACTCTTTGCTGATGAGAATGGTATTTTTATTGCTGTTGGGAGCGAAAGATTCAAACTAGAGGATCTAGAAAGCATAATACTGAAGATGCTAAGAACGCGGCTTCTCACAAGCGTTCTAAACCCATCATGCCAACGAAGGAATGCCAAGATACAAACACAAAGAACATGCGGGAAATCGACATGTTAAATCCCCAAAACATGCCTCATTACCTAAAATACATCATACTAATAATAATCATCATAGAACTAAACCGGAAAATCAGCCTAATAAGTCTCCGTCTGTATCTTCTCATAAGCCTCACAGTCCGAAGCACAAGCGGGCTCCATTAGGCAAACAAACACCAAATGTAGTTGACAACAAACAGAGCTCGGAAAAAGATGAGACCAGTGAAAAAACACCGCTGAAATTACCCCCAATTGGCGAAGGTAATGTTGTTGCTAAACACCCGGCGAATGAAGAGCAGAAAACTTGGACAAGGAGGTGGCCAAAAAATCGGACAGTGTCCAAGAGCAGGTGTCACCTCGTGGCCAAGAAACCGGACGGCATAAAAGTAGAGAGGAGAAATCTCATGTGAAAAAGAAGAGGTCTTCACATTCGCAGTTGTCTTCAGACTCGGAGGACGAAAAAGAGTATTGTAGAATAACGGACAAGAGAGTTGAAGATGTATATGATATTGGGAGAAAAGTAGGTGATGGGAATTTTGCGGTCGTTAGGCAATGCACGGATAAAATCACCAGGAAAAAATACGCACTCAAGATAATCGACAAACGAAAAATCAAGGGTAAGGAAAAGATGATCGACGATGAAATCTCAATAATGAGACACTGTCGGCACAGAAATATCGTTCGGCTTTACGAAGACTTTGACACCCGATGGAAATGTACCTGGTTATGAAGTTTATTGAGGGCGGGGATTTATTTGATGCGATTTCAACGGCAGTCAAGTTTTCTGAAGCTGTAGCTAAGGCGTACTTTAGAGATTTATGCAGAGCGCTTGCCTATCTCCACAAAAGGAGGATAGTTCATCGGGATATCAAGCCGGAAAATTTACTGGTATGTATTTGTTTTATTAAATTAAGAAATAGGTGGCAATTACATTGGCGTATGTTGTACAAAAAAACTCTTGCTCTTGTTCGCTTGTTTTGGGGGTGATTTTGTTATCGAAATGGGCGGGCTGCGGGATTTCAATGGGACGTTTCATACTCTTTACTCTGGCATCTATACTCTACATGTTATGTTTTTCCATAGTAACGGAAATTCAAGGTGCCTTTACTTGAACGTGCAAGTTGGTATTGCGCGCAAGCTGTCGTGTGGAAATAAGGCTCATTAAAAATTTGAAGGCTGACCACAAACTTTATTAGATTTTGCGGTTCCTTGTATCATTTTAATTTTAAATGGTTACATGAATTTTCTCATTAGCTGAGAGAAAATACTGCTGGATTATCGGGATTAACCCTTTGTCATGGACTTAAAACCGTTTATAAGTCTTCTAAATTATTGAGTAACGCTAATAAATGCATGTTAGGTCGCTCGGCTGCTTAGAGACAGGGATTATGTGTTTACATTGGCTTAGCAGGCTGTTGAGTTTGTTTAATAGTTCCCATAGAAACACAGATAATAAACAATACACAGCATAGAATTAAGATAATTATATTGTACAAGGCCTTTCAATTGGATAATAACGCTGTCTGTTATTGCTTCAATACTGTTAATTACATTTACTACTTGCGAGTAATTAAGTCCATATAATTTTATTGGGTTAAACAGAGAGGGCGGACTTAACCCCTGCAACGATAGTGAAATAAAAGAAAACAAACGAGATGGCACTATTTAGTACAATAGAAAAATACTAAATTTCACGGATAGTTTGTGCTATTTAATAGTCCACTGTATTAAAACAATTAGTAAGATGGCAGAAAAAATACAGATTTGTAGGGGAAAGGCAAGCCTAGAAACCTCACTAGAATTAATAGATCTCGATCTTTTCCCACTCCAACGTTATCATAAAAGTGCAAAGAAAAGACGCTATCAACTTCAAGTCCATAGCTACCTGCTTCTGACGATTTATTTTCAAAGAAATATTTTTTCGTATAATCCTTGTTATTTTAGTCGGTGTAAAAATACAGAAAATATGAAAAATATGTTTGTAGTAGCCTTGCCCGAGGCTACCCCTTTCTCTCAGCTAATCCTCTTTTAGTCCAGTCCCTGAACTCTCCTTCGCGGCTCCGTTGTTTCCTGTGGTCGCCAAAAGGTCCAGAAACCTTTGTATGCGCATGCGCTAGATCTGACCAAGAACTTGTTTTTTTTCGTTAGTGCGCATGATCCAAATACCGTTGTCGGAAATTGATTGTTGGCTACATGAGTTTTGTCCATCAAGATAGGACGCCCTTTTGACCGTAACCGCTAAAATTCAACAAACAATCTTCGACAGCGGTACAGTAAAAACCCGCATAAAAGAACACGTGGTTTAAGAACACTCAGGCTGTAATTTGGTCAAAAAGGTACCTTATACATAAGAACACATGCAGCCTGAAAAATGAAAATTGTTCTTGTATAAAACAATTGCTGGGCCAGTTAGATTCGAGTACAGTAACCCACTGTGTAGTAGAGTACTGAGGAGAACAATATAATGTGCTAGACCATGCACACACAGTTCTACAGCAGAATTCCAGGGTACATTTAGCAATTGTTTTTTAGACTTGTCTAATTGTTGTTACTAAAATGACTGCAGTATTTGATGTTAAGAAAAACTTTAAGAACACCTTAAGAACAATTTCAGGCTGATTTTGTAGAAGACACCCAATATTCAAGAACAAAGTCAGCCTGATTCCCCAGAACACCTGTTCTTTTATGCGGGTTTTTACTGTATTTGGATCATGCGCACTAACGAAAAAAAACCCAAGTTCTTGGTCAGAACTAGCGCATGCGCACACAAATGAAAAACAGAGCTGCGAAGGAGAGTTCAGGGACTGGACTATCCGCTTTGTGCATTCAATATGGCGGCCGCTCTTCAAAGCCAATGACGTCATAGCCAGCCAAAGCGTGGCGGCGCACCGAGTAGCCTGTCGGGACGAGGCTATATGTTTGTAGAAATAAAACTCACAGTAACAGCTATGGACAGGAAACTGATTTTATGCTTTTTAACACTTTCTAAGCAATTTCCTGATTGGAGATTTAGATTCCTATGCAGGGCTTGAAATTGCGCCCGATACAGGCGTTCCTTTTACGCCTAACTTTTTAGACTTAGGCGTTTCTACAGTGTTCTCCCAGTGGATTAACGACTATAGATTTTTGATGAATTACACCTATAATATTGATACAAGGAGTAAAATTACGACTATGATTATTTCTTAATTTCAAGCCCTGCTATGATATTCTGAATTATAGTTCCGCCATCTTGCCCTGACTTACCAATGATGCACCTGATTGCGCAAACTCGACGTGTATAAGTATAACTACTAACACAACCTCGTTCCCAGGGTCTTCTGGGTAATTTTCAAGATGGCGGGTCACTCGGAAGAAGACTCTGGCAAAAAGGCTGGAGCCTTTCCACAGGGAGACCGCCTAAAAAGAGGGTTAAAATCCCATATGGTGGGCGAACAGCCGGGAAGAGAGGGCGGAAATCGGGACTAGAATTTATCTTGATGACTTGTGTTAATAATTTGTGCCATCTTCCCGCTGTCCGCCAGCCGTACCGGATTTTAACTGTTTTTCTTAGGCGGTCTCCCTGTGGAAAGGGTCTTCCGAGTAACCCGCCATCTTGTGGTATATAGCCACAACACTTTCGTGGTTTGCATGACATTGGGTCGTTGTCGAGGTAGTGCCACACACGCAACTTGCACTTCAACTGGCATCGCAACACATATTGCCTTGTGCGTTGCAAAAATTGCCTCGTGTAACATAGCCCTTAAGGATCACACCTCACCCCTGCAGACCTTCTCCCTGTGCTTTCACTTAATAAACACGCCCTGTTACTTTATCATAGGTTCACAAGCGTGCTAACGGGCAGTCAATTATAAAGCTGGCGGATTTCGGACTCGCTATGGAGGTTACTGCGCCTATATTCACAGTCTGCGGGACTCCGACCTATGTTGCCCCAGAAATCCTCGAGGAATCCGGCTACGGACTCAAAGTTGACATGTGGGCTGCGGGTGTGATAACATACATCATGCTTTGTGGTTTCCCGCCGTTTCGAAGTCCTAATCGCGACCAAGACGAACTCTTTGACCTCATCCAGGCGGGAGAATTCGAATTCCTCTCACCTTATTGGGATTCAGTCTCGGATTCTGCAAAGGATCTTATTTCCACACTTCTTGTAGTGGATGCGGGAAAACGTGCCTCGGCGGAGCAAGCTTTGCATCATAGATGGGCGCGAGGGCGGAGCCCCACGGTTAATGAACTGAGCAACAAACTACTCGAGGAGGGTAGCGTAAGTGTGAAGAAGAAGAAAAGGTTTAAAGCTGCGGCCATTGCGGTACAAGGTGCAAAGCGACTGGAGAATTTAGTAGTTGATTTTCATAGAGAGAAGTTTATAAGAAGCCAGGTAAAGTAGTTACATTCAAATAAAATTAACTCCTAATTAATTGATTAATTTATTAATTACAGTCCTGCTAATACTAATACTAATATAATAACTTTATTAACACTCCCCAGAAGTCTCTATCTGTATCTTCGCATGAGCGTCACCGTCTGAAGCACGAGCAGACTCCATTAGGCAAACAAACACAAAATGTAGTTGATAACAAACAGAGCTCGGAAAAAGACGTGCCCAGTGAAAACGCGCCGCTAAAATTACCACCAATTGGGGATGGGAATGTCGTGGCTAAACACCCGGCAAATGAAGAGCAGGAAAACTTGGACAAGGAGGTGGCCAAAAAATCGGACAGTGTCCAAGAGCAGGTGTCACCTCGTGGCCAAGAAACCGGACGGCATAAAAGTAGAGAGGAGAAATCTCATGTGAAAAAGAAGAGGTCTTCACATTCGCAGTTGTCTTCAGACTCGGAGGACGAAAAAGAGTATTGTAGAATAACGGACAAGAGAGTTGAAGATGTATATGATATTGGGAGAAAAGTAGGAGATGGGAATTTTGCGGTCGTTAGGCAATGCACAGATAAAATCACTAGAAAACAATTTGCACTCAAGATCATCGACAAACGAAAAATCAAGGGTAAGGAAAAGATGATCGACGATGAAATCTCCATCATGAGACACTGTCGGCACAGAAATATCGTACGGCTTTACGAAGACTTTGACACCCCGATGGAAATGTATTTGGTTATGAAGTTTATTGAGGGCGGAGATTTATTTGATGCGATTTCGACGGCAATCAAGTTTTCTGAAGCTGTAGCTAAGGACTACTTTAGAGATTTATGCAGAGCGCTTGCCTATCTCCACAAAAGGAGGATAGTTCATCGGGATATCAAGCCGGAAAATTTACTGGTATGTATTTGTTTTATTATTACAGCAAAATCCGATGTTTCGCGCTGCTCATTTGCAAAACGTTGTATTGGGTTTGGGATTTTTTGTTGTTGTTTCGTCAGTTAAGCCATCTAAAACAATCAGATTCTTGCTCTGTTTCGCAAAGTGCAGTCAACTGGTTTTCTGTCGCGACGAAATAGCACGTTACAGCGTTTTTCCGCAAGAAAGACGCGCGCCAAGTGTCTTATTCGGAAACCATTCCGTCGCTTGTAGAAATTTGTCACGCCGCAACTTGACTCACAATGTCGAAAAGAGAAAAACCTGATCTACCGTTCCTGAAAGTTGTAATGCCATATTTCGTCGCGTTGCTGGGGTATGTCACGCGTGTAACCTGCACCAACTGACACCACAACAAAACGTGCTGTAACATAGCCTAAAGAATCACATCCCACCCCTGCTGACCTATCTGTGTTTTGCACTAATCACGCCCTGTTACTTTATCATAGGTTCACAAGCGTGCTAACGGGCAGTCAATTATAAAGCTGGCGGATTTCGGACTCGCTATGGAGGTTACTGCGCCTATATTCACAGTCTGCGGGACTCCGACCTATGTTGCCCCAGAAATCCTCGAGGAATCCGGCTACGGACTCAAAGTTGACATGTGGGCTGCGGGTGTGATAACATACATCATGCTTTGCGGTTTCCCGCCGTTTCGAAGTCCTAATCGCGACCAAGACGAACTCTTTGACCTCATCCAAGCGGGAGAATTCGAATTCCTCTCACCTTATTGGGATTCAGTCTCGGATTCTGCAAAGGATCTTATTTCCACACTTCTTGTAGTGGATGCGGGAAAACGTGCCTCGGCGGAGCAAGCTTTGCATCATGGGTGGGCGCGAGGGCGGAGCCCCGAGGAGGGTGGCGCAAGTGAGAAGAAGAATAAAAGGTTTAAAGCTGCGGCCATTGCTGTACAAGGTGCAAAGCGGCTGGAGAATTTAGTAGTTGATTTTCACAGAGAGAAGTTTTATAAGAAGCCAGGGGAATTAGTTATATTCTAATTAAATTAACTGCTAATTAAATGGCAACACTAAATTTTTTGTGCCCTAGCTTGGAAGACTGATCACCTGATCAGGCGAAACACAGGCGAAGATGCCCTGGTGTATTAGACTCAGCAGGCAATAATCGTGGGAATGGTCTCCTTTGTAGCTACTGCTGGTGGTTGCGCAGAACTCTATTCGTGAGGGACTGCCCCTACTGACTAGCCATGTCATTATTATGTACATCTTCACGACAGAACCCAAAAATGGCAAGATTTTTACCCTAAGGTCAGGTAAAGTCAGATAGGCTTGATTCTTTGCACAGAGAATCCTTGTACAATAAGAAACAAAATATCAAATATGACTTTTTTCTAATGGATCCGTCTTTAAGGATACCGTAAACCTTCGCGGGTACCTTTCGCGCAAAATTTCTCTACGCGGCGCATTGAAATAAACCCCAAAAAACTAGATATCATTTTAAAGCTTAATAAACGTAGTTTATGATGACGCAGTTTTTATTCTGTTTTTTCGAAATCTTCTCTAACGCGGAAAGGAAAACGATAAAAAGGTGCGATTTAAATATGCAAAATGTTCGTATAGAAATACGGCGCGCATTGGCTTCAATTCTGTCTTAAATCAATCAACACTCATTGAATGACTAAAGTGTGTCGGCGATTTTTAATATATTAATCCATTCCAGAATAAGAACTTCCAAAAGTTGAAGGTTCATTTATTTGACGAGTTTCGGCCTTCGAACAGTAATAAAAGTGCGAGAAATCAAAATATCAAAAATCGCCGACACACTTTCGAAGATCAAAGTTTGGACTAGCTGCTCGCAAAATTTGAAAGCAATCGTGCAAATCCTTGTGGGCGAACATTTTGGGTCTTTCCATTGAAACGGCAGCAAAATCAATACCGAGTTATAGCCATTTGAAGTTGTGTCAACATCTGAAGCGCTAACAGCAGGAGAGCAAACAAACGTGACACGATCGGCCAATTGGAGACAAGCCTTCTCTGCGCGCGGGAAAGTATTACTGTGCTCAGATTTCATGTTGTGCTTGAGCTTTGGTACTTGTGGTAATCGCTTTCTCCAACAACTTCGACCATTTCCAGCAGCCAAATTTTGATAAATAATGGGCAAAGTGCCTCTACAACGAAGAAAGCCAGGCAAGAACATGCCAGGCAAGAAGCGCCAATTTCCTGACCCGAAGGCTAAGTAAACAAGATTAAAAGATTATAGCGCCTGAATCATGTAACGCAATACAGTTGAAAACTAGATTTTCTTATTTTTCTTCGTGAAATATAAGTTATTTTAATTTTCTTTTTTGGAGTATTGAAGTTCCTACCCTAACTTATCGACTGGGATAAAAACAAAAAATTCGTCAAAATGACACCCGCGAAGGTTTACGGTATCCTTAAGATATGAGCTGATAAACTTTGGTCACTGCATCGTTTTATAGCAAAATTTGCACAATTCTACCAAAAAATGTCAAAAAGTGCTGCAGCAACAAAAGTGTAACCACTCATATCTTAAAGACGGATCCATTAGAAAAAAAGTCATATTTGATATTTTGTTTCTTAGTGTCTAAGGATTCTCTACGCAACGAATCAAGCTTATCTGACTTTACCTGACTTTAGGGTAGAAATCTTGCCATTTTTGGGTTCAGCCCATCTTCACTCATATATTAGAATAAATAATTAGATCATATAAATTGTATCTATAGAGATATTTATATTTGGCGATGCATACATATAATGTCATTTATGTACGTAATATGGTATCAGGGGTGTACACAGGATTTTTTTGCCCTTGTAGGCACAGCCTAGGGCATACGCAGATTTTGCGAATCTACAGGACAAGCTCATGAATGTAGTACAGTACTTGTACCAAAGTGCCCCGAAAAATTTGCCGTCCCGTGCCTACAGGACTATAGGCTGCGTACACCACTGGGTATCAGGACAATACTTTCTTAATCTATTGAGCATACTGATTTATTACTTTCCAAATTAGGCGTGAAATAGAGACGTGTAAATTTGAATCAATATCCGATATTTTACGATTTTACGATTTTATTTTAAGATCTACGCTAAAGTAAAGGTTTTACTCCAAGAATTATTTTGGTCCATCATTCTTTCCGACTAAGACTCCGCTGGCGCCAAACCAGTTCAACATCCCCATTCAACTTTTCTATTGCTCTCTTAGGCAGTGCCTAAAAGCGGAGCGCCCAGTCAGTTATACACCGGTATACCAGTTTTATAGTATAGAGCGGATTTCACATGACCGTCGTGATTTGGTATGTAATTGCGATTGCTCTGCGTTCTCATTGGCTACTCGTTTTTTCTCAGCCAATCAAATTCTTTAGTAAATACAATTGTGTAATTACTTAGTAATTGGTTCGGCTTGTGATTGGCTGAGAAAAAAAGCCATTTAGGAGCAAGTGGTGATTTCTCTCGATTCTGATTGGCTAGTGATTGCTCAATTGCAATTGCTTTCACGACAGTCATGTGAAATCCGCTCTATGTGTATACTCATTAGTTTTCAACTCAGATGAAAGCATTGGCTACTGGATAGCACTTGTGAAGATTTGAATTTTTATACACGAAGGGAACCTTAATTTTACGGATCTTTTTCACGAATGTTGAACGGTTAACATCATTGAGCAACACGCAACACGGTGTTCAGCTTGATCAACGAGGGACTCCCACATTTTGGGTCGGGAATGATCGTCGTATGTTTTAGGGGCGGTTAAAATCACGAATTTTGGACTCTTTAAGGCAGCGGCGTAGCCAGGAATTTCTGAAGGGGGGGGGGGGGGATAGTGAAAACATGGGACGAAAATGCTCAAATTTTCTCCAGCAAATACAGTAAATGTATGAGAAAATTTCCGAGAAAGGGGGAGGGCGCCCCCCTGGCTACGCCCCTGTAAGGGGTGATCTTGATCCGTGATAAGATTTGTGGGAGATTGGTATCTATTAGAGCCGAAAATTGTGTCCAAATTGTTTTGTGACGGAGATTCTAAAAACCTAGTAAGAAAGAGAGAGATTTATACTCGATGAGAAGACGATAATTAGACAACATTAAAGGCAGCATTTTAGCCAAACACGGAAATTTCCGGATGGGCATCTTTTAGGGTAACAAATTATTTTCATCACGCCCTTTTTGGTATCTTTTAGGGGTGAAACTGAAAATTCCCGACGATCATCCCGGTCAAAAAATATGGGAGTCCCCCCTCCCCCGGGCACGATTAATTTATGAGCCCCCTGTCTTTTCCAGACGTTTTCAGTGATTTAGAAAAACATGTATCGCAGAACAGGTATTGAAAAGTATTTACCAAAGATTTGTCGGGTTCTTATAGCTTTCTCATGAAGAATTTGTTGAATAAATGTTCACAAATGATGAAGCAAATGAGCAAATGTTGAATTGGTTTTGCCCAAGGCGTAGCCTGAGTATCTTAAGCCCTACACTTTCTGAAAATATCGATTTCATTGCAAGTATCTGCTACAGAATTGTTCACCATAGATCTATTTTTGTAAGGACTTGATCTATAGAAAAAACTAAAGTTTATATAAAGTTTGTATTAAAGTTTTTTATGCAAACTAATAATTATTTGCCCATTCCTCAAACATTTAGCGTCGTTCATCTTAACGTCAACTGCAATGGCGACGCTAGAAAAGGGCCCCTCCCCAGGGGTGGATTTAGGCTATTCTTTGTCATTTATTGACACAAATATTAGTGCGCTACAGTAAGATTTTTTTCCTAAAACCGCCCATGCCTCCCCTGTCCGTATCCCGTTTGAAATCTGTCCGAAATTACCAAGAGTATCTGTGCCAAGTTGCTGCTTGTCACAAATATGCAAAATGTGTCTCAAGCGACCCTCAAGCCTACTATAAAACTCTTTGAAGTATAAATTAAACCAAACTTATTATACTGTAGCGAAATATTGGGCCTTGAGGGAAAATATAACGAGATGCTGTATCCTAACAGGTTCATGTGAAACTGTAAAATGATTTTGGGAGTTACCAGTTTACAGTGATTGGTGGTCTTTTTCTTGCATGATTTTCACAAAATTGAACATGTTCCCAACCGTGAATATGTTGTTACAAACAAGACTTTGTGAGGGCCCCCACTTTCGGGAGACTAAAAGTGTTAAGATATTTTGGTGAACTGTGAAATCTGATAGCCAAACATAGCAAACCCAGACTTGACAACCTGAACCTCGTCAAAAGCCCACGAGATCGACAGCTGAATGCCATTGACTAAGAGGCCACAAGGGCGAGAGGAATCATTGCTTTGTCAATCACACTAGTTCCCTGCTAGCAGAGGCCTCTTTTCTCTGCCAGCGAAATGCAGAGAGAGAAAAGAGGCCTCTGCTAGCAGGGAATCACACTAGTAGGTCAATTTGTATAGCCAAAAAGCCATTTCCTGGCTTTCAAATTCGTCACTTTTTGCTATCAGTAGGCTATAACTTTTAGCCTACTACTAGTAGCTGAACCTATCAGAACGCAGCATTGGCAATAGACCACTAGTGAAATTGGACTAGTTAAAGATATTGCAGGACTGCAAGCAGTCTGGAAGAATTTCAAACAGAAGTTGATGTGAAGGGGCTTATTAGAGACAATGGGCAATCACAAAAAATCCAAACTTCCCTTGTTGAGGCTGGAATTTGAGGGTGAGTGATCAATATATGGAGTTTGAATTCCAGGAGGGTGGGCACCCTTAAAATACAAAATTCCAGGGTGGGTATCTGACTGGGGTCCTCAACAGGGGGTGCAGATTTTTTTTGGCAATGCCCTAAGTATGGCAAAGTGCTGAAAAGTCCCAGGCTATGCTGTCCACAAGTGTCATGACTAAGCAGAAAAGCCAGTGGCCGTCAAACTCCACCAACTATTTTTTATTTCACTGCTGGTTACTTTTCATCGGACCCCAGACAAAAACATACAGCCGATTGCGTTTGACTGTTTAACCCTAACAGTTCGTACATTATGTTTGAACGTTACGTTTCTAGGATGGAACGAGACGTTTCTATGGAGAACCAAAGAGTTCTGCCCTCTGATTGGTCAGTGAAAAATAAACATGGCGGCTGCCATTGGAAACGTCTCACTTTTTGTCTCACAGCGTGGGTTAAACAGTCAAACGCTGTAATAAGCCATTTGCAGCTGAACGATCATGTGCTTTTGTTATTTCACTATGAGACTATGAGTAGATCTCTAAATTCTCAAGAATAAATCAACCGAGCATGACTGGAGGGCAAACAAACGTTTCAGTTGACTTAATCATGAATTGCAAAGAAATATAACCAAGCATTCGAAGTTAATTGACCAAGTTCTTTATGAGCATGTTAAAAAATTACAGATCAGATACCTTTCCATTTATTTTGCTCTCCAGTACAACCACGTGACAGGACAAACTGCAAAAGGCCTTTTGGGACCCTTTTGATTCACTGAAATTAGCCAAACTGGGCCCACTACTTTTATAAAATTACCACCTGCCAGCAGCCCATTCTGACAGCACTGAGTAAGCAGAAGTGGACTGTCCATTAAAATAACAACACTGTAATTCCGAAGCAAGAACATTTATTTTCATCTTGAGTGTGCACTCATGTTGGAAAATACAAGGTTTTTATGTCCTAGGAGCACCTCCCATGGCTTGCTGCTGTTTTTGCTGATTGGTGTCGGGCTGAAAAGCAAAATATATAATTACTAACAAAATATTTTTTTTTTCAAGAAAAGATAAGTTACCCAATGCATGCTTGGAAGATCTCACAACTTATCATCCTAAAGACCCCTTTGCTCCTTTTGAGGGCAAAACATTACTGCTGTATTCACTACTAGCTCTAAAATAGTCCGGCGGATTAGAGCACATTTTCGAGGAAATTGTGCATTTTAGGCTAAAGCTCCAATTTTTTGCCAGGTGATAGTTTTCAATGTATTTTTAAATCGTAGATATGGAGGCACACTAGAATTCTTTCGTAGCGAAAGCTAGGGAGGTTTTAGAGTGAACTATTGTTTAGCTCAACAAATTCTAAAAAATATCAAGCTAATTGGTACCATGTGTCGAGTATGTAAAAGAAGCTTGTCTCTGAAACTTTCACATGATATTTTCTACCTAGTACTGTGGTATACTCTATAAACACGGACGATAGAAGATTTCACAAAGTGCTGCAGAGCTCATAAATAACAAAGGATTCAAAGATGGCTGCCAATGGCAAAACGATGGTTCACATTAAAACTGTTCTAGCTTTCGCTATGAATAAAATTTAGTGTGCCTCCATATCTTATCTTCAATAAACTACTGACATGCAAAGTTTGGTGTCTTTAGCCAAAAGTGCGCAATTTTTACGCTAATCCGCCGGACTAAAACTGCACCTTTCAGACAACTAAAACTTAACAACCACAAACATCACTCAGAGGGAACGCCTTGAAGACACAAGTAATTAGTTGGTGCAGAACTTGCAGAATAATGGAAACTAGTGTAACTTTTTGCAAAAGTTACCAACAAGGTTATCTCATTTCAATAGCCAATGTGTGATACCAGAAAAAATTAAAAAAGAAATACCTTCTCCAAAGAAGGGATGGGAAATTTGAGAGGGGTGGTGGTCAAAATCTGCACTTTTTAAAATGAAGTTACAATTTAAAAAAGTCCTTGCATGAGAGTTCCATTTTCCCAAAAAGTATGAAATGCATAAAAAGTCCTTTAACTCACCCTGCGTTGGAATCTTGGAGGTGGAGTCCTGATCTTACGGTCTTCCTTTGACCTGTTACGCACTACTTTGGAATGGATGGCGCAGCTCACACAATAGTGTAGCTTAACATAAAGTTTGGGCAGGGCGTACACTAGATAACAAAACAAAAATGATAACTTTTAGGTGGAGCTTGTGATTTGGCTAGTTGTAACAACAACCAAACTTAGGCCACAGAGGTGATCTCATTCCCAAATGGTCTCTCTCCCAGTGATTCAGCCTTGAAGTGGAAGGCAGTTTGTGCCTCCCACAATCATGACCACACGGGGTGGACTAGGTGCGATGGACTGGTGCACAAAAGGATTTTCCACATTCCAGCATACCGGTAGGTGTTCTGATAAGGTCACATGGTAGGGAAGTAGGTTTTGATTTTCTCAGTTCTCATGGAAGGCACAAATGAGATGAAATACTAATGCAACTTTAACACATTGTTTTCTTACCTTCATACACACTGGCATCGGCAATATCCCTAACAGCTGCTGCCTCCACAATGTTTCTGATCACAAACTTCTTGATGGACTTGTCCTTTGGGACACAGCGGGCACAGTTTGTGCAGCGTACGAACTTGACATGGCCTCTGCCATGTTTGGAGCGCCCTCCATTACACCTCTTCTTTGTCTAGGAGAAGGGAATATTTTTGTGCAAACATGGTTACAGTATGTTTCATTGATTGGCAGAGCAGAAAATCATCAGCATTGAAGGGGATTCTTTCTTGCCAAATAACAGAACTCAGAGCTTCCACTTCCAGCTACCCTTGCCTCCCCTGAGCATTTTTCAATGTTTGTAGTACTGGATAAAAACACTACATTGCAGCCAGGAAACATTGCAAGTGAACTGATGCTAAAATTACACAGCCAGACTGTGGTGGACGTTCACATAATGAACTGAGGCCAATCCCCCCTGTTCTACAGTCCTAGTTCATGTTGTAGTATTTCAGATTCAGGTAAAATGGCTTGAAAGTGGAAAGTAGTCTGCAGTTTCTCTGTCCCAAAGTGCACAAGCTTTTAAAGGTTTTCTTGAACATCAGTAGAAATGTTACTCATAGTAAACATAGAACAAGACAACTAAAGCTTTTGGGAACTCTGGAAAGCTACAGAACTTTTAGTTTTGTCCTTTCGCCTTTGGTCACATTATTTTGCTGCTTTGACTGATAATTCACCGGTATTAGGCGTGTAGTACGATAGCATAAACCGAAAATAACATTTCTAGAATAAACAGACTATGCCTCTTATAGAATCCTAAAGCTAACGAACAAGAACTGCAATTATCTAGAAAAATTACTCTCGAAAATCTGGCCATGTGGCACATGGAGAAGGCATTTTTCGAGACACGTACGACGACTTCAGTAGAGAATTTTATCGATTCAGGGCGGTAATCCGGAGAAAAAAGTCAACAAAATATAACACTAGGTAATAATTGATTTGTATTTACAATTGTGAGCCTGATCACAGCATATTCAGACCAAGAAGATGCTTTCAAGTTAGAATAGTCTATCACCCACCATTTCGATTCCAAAGCTAAAGGCAAAGAGGCCGCTCACATGTCGCCCCTTAGTCTCCACCCGGCCACCCCGCATTAGTCAGCGGCTTCCTACAGTGGGCTCAGGCCGGAAATGATTCCTCGTCATTCTTTCCCTTTCTTTTTCTTGGTTTCCTTTTTCAATAAAGGAAGACAATTTGCTTGCCCTTATTATCAGCCGGAATCTTGGGAAATCTAAGGGAAAAGTCATCAGTTGTCGTCCCATTGGCCTGTGGCATTTTGCCTGTGGAATAACAAAAGGTGTTCTTCTATTAGAGCGGCTTTTACATGACTGTCGTGAAACTCAATCGCACAGTAATTACACCAATTCTGAATAAAATCTATAGGAGTAATTACAAAGTAATTGTGAATTACTCACGACAGTCATCTGAAATCCGCTCTAACTCCCTCGATCATAATTCACTTGAATATTAAATATTTTTGTCTTTAATTGATCTACGTTTTTTTATCATTTCATCTTCACTTTGTTTTGTTTTTGTATGTTTTTTCGGCGTTTTCGCGCTCAGGAGCCCTGTTCGGTGACCATCAGATCGAGGCTTCCCTCTCGTATTCACGTGGTATTGGCCGCCCTTTAGGGTAGTATGGCTACCCAAAATGCAAACAAATTTCGATCAAAGTTCTGCTGCACTTAGTGGAAAGACAGTTTACTTTAAAGCCTTTTCATCATAGGCGGCGGACCAGGGGGCAGGGGGTGCACCCCCACTTTTTTAACTGGGGGAGGGGGCTGAGCACCCCCACTATTTGAAGCTAGATTTTTTGTATTTACACGTAAAGGAGAAAAGGAACAGAAGCGTGTCCTTTTTGTTTCTGTTTTGACATTAGGCTCAGAGAACGTAAGGGTTAAGATTACATTGTGACATGTTTTCATCTGAAATGTATATGAGGTAAAACATCAAAAAACGAAATTACATTTTTGCCTCTTCGGCAACCCCACTTTTCAGGGTGGTCCGCCGCCCCTGTTCATGATTAACAAATTACCGCTTTGATAGCGACCAGTTGGACCACCCTGGTGACTAACTTCAGGTCTGCTGTAGGGTATACAATTTTGACGTTAGGTCTACGGTAGGGTATAAAAATCGAGGAGTTTTGGTCTCTGATAGGGTCAGGTTTTCAAGACCTCGGCGGCACACCCCTACCCCAAAATCAGTGAAGAAAGAAAGAGAGAAAGGAAATATGGCTGTGATATGGTCAGTGTTTGTAACGATTCAACTCACCTCAAACTCCACCAGCGCTATGTTCGATAATCATACAAAATAGCCAGCCGAAGGAAGGTATTCTGGGGTCATTTTCAACTTGACAATGACTTCCCCACCCTCCCTCTTGGACCTAACAAAACACACATTCATGCCACCACCCTGCAGTTCGTTGCGCTGGTCAGCCAATCACAAAGCAAGCTTTTGTAAACACTGCCACTCGACTTGTAGCTTTTGTTAGGTAGGTTGTATTGGTGATGTCCTTTTTGAGTGAGTGTTTCTCTCTTGGTTCTGTGGCTTGCTATGCGAGAACCTTTAACCAGATTTGGTTTAATTATTTCACAACTATGATATTCTTGCTGTCACCATGCTAAAGTGCTGAAAAGTCCCCCACTCTGCTGTCCATGAGTGTCATAAGTAAGTGGACTGTGCATTAAATAACAACACAATAAATTCCAAAGAGAGAACATTTTTATTTTTATTTTCATCTTGAGTGTGTGCATTCATGGTGGAAAATACTCCTACGAGCACCAGATTTGGTCAAATTATTTCACATTCTTTCTGTCACCATGCTGACACTTATGAGGCTAATCTTGAAAGCAAAGTGCTGAAATGTCCCCATCTCTGCTGTCGTGTCATGAGTAAGCAGAAGTGGACTGTGCATTAAATAGCAACACAATAAATTCCAAAGGGAGAACATTACTTATTTTCATCTTGAGTGCGCATTCTTGCTGAAAAATACAAGGTTTTTTATGTCCTAGGAGCACCTCCCATGGCTTGCTGCTGTTTTTGCTGATTGGTGTCAGGCTGTAAAGCAATAAAAAAATATATATTTCTTGAAAAAGGTATGCTACCCAACATGATTTGCTTGGGAGATTGCACGCTGAAGACCTCTTTGCTAAGACCTCTCTGCTCTTTTTCTGCCGTTTTAACTACCCACTCTAATAACAGTCGGCCCAAAAAGGGATCCAATAATTTTTCGGAACAACTATTAACAGTTAGCAACCACAAACATCACTCTCAAAGGTTTTGCAAAAGCTACCGGTTTGCTTAGATGTTTGATTCAGGGAACGCTTTGAAACACAAGTAATAAGTTGATGCAGAGTTGGCAGAATGAAGAAAACCACCAATAACGTTTTTGTCCAATTAGTAACCATGAACCTCATTTCAAAAGCCAATGTGTGATACCAAAAATTCGACGGGTGGTAGTGGGGGGTTTCAATAGAAGGTAGTTACTGTACCGGTCAGACCGGTGGGGAACTGCTTTCTACTTGGTCACTGCTGACCACTGGCAACTTCAAAACACCGTAAATTAATTTGCTCTACTTACGGCATTTGTATGGGAACCCTTTGCCACTTATTTCCAAAACTTGCTACTTCAAAACTTATTGAAACCCATGCAAAAGCTGCCTTTTATTTTCACATACAATAACTGTATTTCTTCAGCAGGTTACAATCTCAATTCCTTTTCATGTGAAGGGTTTTTTTTTTTTTGAAATCACACAATGATTGCCTTCTTGTCAACAAATTGTACAATGTTTTCATACCAAAACAACTACGAAATTAGAGTAATTTTATATAGTTTTGTTCTTTATGGTAGCAGTTAAAGTTGGAATATCAAAGGCTTTGCATGAGAGTTCCATTTTTCATTTTCCCAAAAAGTATGAAATGTGTGGTTCCAGAAATTATCCATCCCCCCCCCTTCCCGGTTCTGGCGAAGGGAAAAGAATACACATCATCTACTGTTGTGACATTTCAAAATCTCTCTTTTCTCTGAAGCGAAACTGCTATTAAAGAAGCATTTTCGTTGTCTATCCTACGCGCAAAATTCGTGGAAGGGACGTATACACGTTCGAGAAAAATAGTTATTTGCACCTAAAGAAACTGTGACTTGGCTTTCTTGTCCTAAAGCCCAAGTATTACAGAAATTTATTTCCTTGTCAATAGTCTAGAATATCAAAGAAAAATTCTGCTCAAATAATTTATTTATCGCTGGCTATAACATGAACTATACGTGTCCCAAGACAGCTGGGCACCACAATGTTCAGAAACCAATCAAGCGTGACATTTTCCATGATCATGTCTCCCAAGGGAATAATAACAACAGAATGGCTTCCCTGAAATTTGCGCACCAGTTAATCCTTGCTTTATTCTAATAATTTTGCAATCTATTTTTATTGTTATTTTTTGTAAAACGAGACCAGTTCAGGTTACATTTTCACTAAAATATTTATTGACTTTCTGTCTAAAAAGCGGTTTGTGCATTGGTGTTTGTTGTACACATGAAATTCTAAAAATGCGTATTAATAACGTTGCGTCTTGCCCAGTTCATCTTTTTTCCAAGAACGCATTATTTACGCAAATAGCAACACTCTTAGGCCCTGTCCACACTAACGCGTTTTCAAAACTATTCGTTTTCAAACTGATACGGATTCGCAGCGTGTTAGTGTGGACGGGAGATTTAGCTCCAAACAAGCGATCAATTTTTATTTGATGTTGGCGAGTGCAAGGACATGACAGTCTCAAATTAATGGTACAGCTGACGTTATCGTTTTCATTTTTATCCGGATTCGACCGTCCACACTAAAACGATATGTATACGGATTCGTTTTGATACACTTTCGAGAGCGTTTCCAAAGTTATACGGATTCGATGAAAACGATCAGCGTGTTAGTGTGGACCGAAGGCCTAACCGTATCAAAAAGTATACGGATTCAAACGAAACCGCGTTAGTGTGGACGGGGTCTTAAACTTCTAATTATGAAACGTTGAAAGCTATATATTTTGCACTGTTCGCAATTAGTAGTGTTACAACTATTCGGAACGCGCTTTTACAATTATACTCCGTATACTCCATACTAAGTCGATTTCGACGTTTTTCCCGACATCGAAATTTCCAGAGGGGGTTATGGGTAAAATTTCTATGTGCGGAAATTCCAGAGGGGTGGGGGGATCACAAACAGGTACCCAAATCGGAAATTCCAGAGGGGTGGGGGGGGGGGGGGATGGATATTTTCTGGAACCACACAATGCAGCAAATCGTTTTTTTTAACTCACCCTGCGTTGGAATCTTGGAGGTGGAGTCCTGATCTTACGGTCTTCCTTTGATCTGTTACGCACTACCTTGGAGTGGATGGCACAGCTCACACAATAGTGTAGCTTAACATAAAGTTTAGGCAGGGTGTACACTAAATTAAAAAGCAAAAATAACAGTAACTTTAAAGTGGGATGAATTGGCTAGTTGTAACACCACACAGACTTATGCCAAATGGCCTCTCTGCTCTGATTTTATGTGTGAGACACACTCAAGAGCTGGAAAAAAATTTTCTTACTTGAATGGACATATGTCCATTAAAACGTTTTTCCTAGTTGTCTCTACTGAAAAGTTGGCTGGACATATTATCTGAAAATTGGTAAGGACATTTGACGATTTGGATTGGACAATGTCCGATGACTGGCAGTAATTTCCAGCTCTGCATCTGAGTTCTGACTGTTTCTTTTAAAACTCTGTGCTACGGTTAAAACGTGATGTGAGCAGCACGCATCATTTTGTGAAAATGTTTAACTTTTGCATCAAAATTCACCTACATGTTGCATTCTTTACCCTGGAGACCAGAGGCTCAACCCTACATGCAAAATAAACTGAAAGTGCAGCTTTTGGTGGATTTGGACATCAAACTAATACAGTCTGTTCTCAAAACTACTCCATCTGGACATCTGATTTGAATGAAATCTCAGGCATGAACACTTGAATCATGTGCCAGAAATCCAGCACATGGAAAAATTGGATTAATAACATGTGTCTCTAGTTTGAGAGCAGTATAAATGTAGATGATCTAAAGATAAAGATATCTGGTAAACTTTAGCGGGATTGGAATATTGTTGGACTTTTTTAGGTGAAACTTGGTTTGCTTGTGGGAAATAACAACAGTAACTATGGCTATATGAATGACAGGTCAGATCTATGAATTTGGGAACAAGATTAGCGACCTCCTAATGATTGAAGTGGAAGGCACAGCAATGAGTTGAAATACTCATCAAACTATAACACATTGTTTTCTTACCTTCATACACACTGACATCAGCAATATCCCTAACAGCCGCTGCCTCCACAATGTTTCTGACCACAAACTTCTTTATGGACTTGTCATTTGGGACACAGCGAGCACAGTTTGTGCAGCGTACAAATTTGACATGGCCTCTGCAGTGTTTGGAGCGCCCTCCATTACGCCTCTTTGTTGTCTAGGAGAAGGGAACATTTTTGAACAATGTAGTTATACAATATGTTTCATTAATTGGCAGAGCAGGGTATCATTATCTACAATTAGTCTCCAAAGGTGATGTAAATATTGGTGACGGACGACCAATCAGTGCACAGAATTGCTTGAGTAATTATACTAGCTATAATTCTTTTGCTCTCTGATTGGTTCCCGAAACAATTTCGGGAACCAATCAGAGCACACAAGAATGACTCTGCAGGTATGTTTGTATTTAGCCTGCTCAAATTTGTTTCCTTCTATATTCCTATACTATACTGAATCAATGTTTCTCAACCCGCTAGAGCAGGTTGAAGTTCAACCCGCAGTAGCAGTTCGGCTAGAGTAGGTGAGGTGAACCCGCTAGAGCTGGTTGAGAGCCTAGTATAGGCCATTATACTGTGACATCATTTGTTTACAGTACAGAGAATCAGGCTACTCAGCGGAGCTAGAGAAGGATCGGTTCTGAATATTAATAAGGGGCAGTTAATAAAATGTAATTAGAAATTTGAGCTAAAAAAACGAAGGTAAGGCTGAATTTAGAGAAAACATATGGGCTAATGGGCTTTTTGCCCCAATGTGTGGTTCCAGAAATTATCCATACCCCCCCCCCCCCCCCCCCCCCAAGGGCATTGGAAATTCCAGAGGGGTGGGGGGTCAATTTGCCTGATCATTTCCATACAAATACTGTATTTTTCCTTGGAAATTCCAGAGGGGTGGGGGTGGGGGGGAGGGGGTCACTTTTCAACACCCTTCCGTGGAGGGGGTATGGATATTTTCTGGAACCACACAATGATTTCACGAAATTTTTAAAAAGCTGAATTAACCTTTGAAAAATACAATGAAAAGCTTACGATAAGTTCATTTGTTGTTCTTAAGAAAGTTTTGACCTGTTTCCATATCATTTTTCTGGTTAGTTGAAGCTTTTTCAAATTACATGAAATCATTGGGGCAAAAACGGTCATTAGCTCACCTGTTTTCTCTAAATTGAACGTTGCGCGTACCACACGCTTAGAATTCAGAATATAAACTTAAAATTTTCCAATTATGTTTCATTCACAGTCCTCTATTGATATACACCCAGCGTAATCAAACGAACGTTCGGTAATCGAACTCAATCGACTTCCAATCTTTTGACAATCGAACTCACAGCAAAGTCTTCACAATCGAACAAAATCGAACGTTCAGAAATCGAACATTAAACATACTTAGATTTGTCTCCTAAAGGTACCAAATGAATGAATGAATGATATGTTTATTACTTCCCACTCGCAGCTCTATATAGAAGAGACTGAATTACTGGGTTCTGGAAAGGGAAAAATACAAATATGGAACTACTTAGAATATTTTAACAGAAATAAAGTCATTGAGTCTATTAGTTTTGGCAACGGTGACCCTTTGTGTGGCCCCCGATCGCAAGTTGTAATTTGAGGGAATGGCCACTGTCCTTGATTAATAAGCTCAAACACAGGGTTGCCAGGCTTTAGGTCATCGATGTATCGTTGACATAAGTTGTGCCTGCGGGCTCCTAATGAAGAAAGGCTTGCCATGTCTAGTGCAATGGCATAGTCAGTTCCAGGGTATATGATATTCAGGCACGTTTTTGAATTTTTTCGATTGACTGCGAGAGGTACTTCGGGAGATGAGAAAACACAACACAGCAATACTCAACAACAGATCATATCAGGGAGCAATATACGTGGACCAGATCTATTACTGTCAGGCCGCATTTCTTAAGTTGGCGAAGGGCATACAGCCGCAAATTGGGAGTGGTTTTAGCTGATTTTGACTCCTAAAAAGTACCAAGTCCGAATATAGTATAGATTTGTAACACACCTGAACTACTAGAGGTTTTAAGCTACAATGTTAGGCAATAAACCAAATGTGGATAAATGTTTCACACCAAAATATGCTGCCTGATCTTTTAAAGACGGAAAAAATGTGGTAAACAAATGCCTTTCCTTTTTTACCTCCAAAAGGTAAAACGAGTCGATTTTAACCCCTAAAAATAACATGGACGGCAAGCATCCCCATCCCAAAGGTTTTGGAGTCCCCTCTTTCCCCTAATTGCTGTTAACTAGACTTATTTTCCCTGCAGGGAAAAAATGTGGTAAACAAATGCCTTTCCTTTTTACCAATCTGTTCAATTGGTTGTGTTCGATTTTGTTCGAAAATCGAACTCACAGCAAAGCTCGAGTTCGATTGCCGAACAAATCGAACGATTGGTGTTCGATTGAGTTCTATGATTTTTTGTTCGGATTTGTTCGATTTACAGAACTCTTCATTTTATAGCTCCCTCGAATAGTCCGATGCTGAACATTGCTTATGCTAATGAGCTCAACCTGTAAACAATGCTATACTGAATCAATGTTTCCCAACCCGCTAGAGCAGGTTGAGGCTCAACCCGCTGTAGCAGGTTCGGCTAGAGCGGTTGGTGAACCCGCTAGAGCTGGTTGAGAGCCTAGTGTATACTGAATCAATGTTTCTCAACCTTCAACCCGCTGTAGTAGGTTGGGCTAGAGCGGGTTAGTGAACCCGCTAGAGCAAGTTTCTTTTTTGCCATTTTTGTGGTGCTGCACACAATTTTCTTCGAAAACACAACAGCGCGCGCTTTCACGAGTGATTTGTTTGTACCATCGCAACATAACATTGCGGTGATCCATTCAGGGCGGTAATCCGGAGAAAAACGTCAATAAAATATAACAATAGACCTTAATTGGTTTGTATTTACAATTTCTAAGCCCGATCACAGCATGTTAAGACAAAAAAATGCTTTTAAGTTAGAATAGTCTACAAACCCACCATGGTGATTCCAAAGCCGCTCCAATGTCGCCCCTTAGTCTCCACCGGGCCACCCCGCATTAACCAGCGGCTTGCGACAGGGCTCAGACCGGAAATGAAGAGTTATTTTCCTGGGGAGGTTGAACACCGATTTGAACTTCCTGGAAATATCACTGATCACTTGCGCTCTTGCGACTTCCCCACCCTCCCCCTTGGACCTAACAAAACACACACTCATGCCACCACCCTGCAGTTCGTTGCGCTGGTCAGCCAATCACAAAGCAAGCTTTTGTAAACACTGCCACTCGACTTGTAGCTTTTGTTAGGTCAGGTTGGTGATGTCCTTTTTGAGTGGGTGTTTCTCTCTTGGTTCTGTGGCTTGCTATGCGAGAACCTTTACCAGATTTGATTATTTCACAACTATGATATTCTTGCTGTCACCATGCTAAAGTGCTGAAAAGTCCCCCACTCTGCTGTCCATGAGTGTCATAAGTAAGTGGACTGTGCATTAAAATAACAACACAATAAATTCCAAAGAGAGAACATTTTTATTTTTATTTTCATCTTGAGTGTGTGCATTCATGTTGGAAAATACAAGGTTTTTATGTCCTAGGAGCACCAGATTTGGTCAAATTATTTCACATTCTTTCTGTCACCATGCTGACACTTATGAGGCCAATCTTGAAAGCAAAGTGCTGAAAAGTCCCCAGCTCTGCTGTCGTGTCATGAGTAAGCAGAAGTGGACTGTGCATTAAAATAGCAACACAATAAATTCCAAAGGGAGAACATTAATTATTTTCATCTTGAGTGCGCATTCTTGTTGAAAAATACAAGGTTTTTTATGTCCTAGGAGCACCTCCCATTTCTTGCTGCTGTTTTTGCTGATTGGTGTCAGGCTGTTACAAAGCAATATAAAAAAGTATATTTATTTCTTGAAAAAGGTATGCTACGCAACATGATCTGCTTGGGAGATTGCACAGCTTATTATCCTGAAGACCTCTTTGCTCTTTTTCCGCCGTTTTCACTACCCACTCTAATAACAGTCCGCCCAAAGGGATCCAATAATTTTTCGGAACTATTACAGTTAGCAACCACAAACACCACTCAGGGGTTTTGCAAAAGCTATTGGGTTGCTTAGATGTTTGATTCAGTGAGTGCTTTGAAAACACAAGTTAATGCAGGAATTGGCAGAATGAAGAAAACCACCAACAACGTTTTTGTCCAATTAGTAACCATGAACCTCATTTCAAAAGCCAATGTGTGATACCAAAAAATTCCATGGTGGGAGTGGGGGGTTGGGGGGTTTCAATAGAAGGTAGTTGCTGTATCGGTGGGGAACTGCTTTCTACTTCGTCACTGCAGACCACTGGAAACTTCAAACACCATAAATTAATTTGCTCTACTTACGACATTCGTATGGGACCCCCAAACCCAGCCACCTATTTCCAAAACTTAGTTTGCTACTTCAGAACTTATTGAAACCCATGCAAAAGCTGCCTTTAATTTTCCGTAGGAGCTCAATCCCCCGTCCATACTAACATGCTGCGAATCCGTATAAGTTTGAAAACGAATACATTTGAAAACGCGTTAGTGTGGACAATGCCTAAAGCATGACTTGAAATATTGTTACAACTATTCGGAACGCGCTTTTGCAATTATACTCCGTATACTCCATTCTAAGTCGATTTCGACGTTTTTCCCGACATCAAAATTTCCAGAGGGGGGTGGGGGTAAAATTTCTATGTGCGGAGATTCCAGAGGGGTGGGGGGATCACAAACAGGTACCCAAATCGGAAATTCCAGGGTGGTGGTGGTGGTGGTGTGTGTGTGTGTGATATTTCATTTCTGAACACCCTTCCGTGGGGGGGGGGGGGGGAAATGGATATTTCCTGGAACCACACAATGCAGCAAATCGTCTCTTAACTCACCCTGCATTGGAATCTTGGAGGTGGGGTCCTGATCTTACGGTCTTCCTTTGATCTGTTATGCACTACCTTGGAGTGGATGGCACAGCTCACACAATAGTGTAGCTTAACATAAAGTTTAGGCAGGGTGTACACTAAATTAAAAAGCAAAAATCACAGTAACTTTAAAGTGTGATGAATTGGCTAGTTTTAACACCACACAGACTTATGCCAAATGGTCTCTCTGCTCTGAATTTATGTGTGAGACACACTCAAGAGCTGGAAAAAAAATTTCTTACTTGAATGGACATATGTCCATTAAAACGTTTTTCCTAGTTGTCTCTACTGAAAAGTTGGCAGGACATATTATCTGAAAATTGGTTGACATTTGGCGATTTGGATTGGACAATGTCTGATGACTGGCAGTAATTTCCAGCTCTGCATCTGGACATATTATCTGAAAATTGGTTAGGACATTTGACGATTTGGATTGGACAATGTCCGATGACTGGCAGTAATTTCCAGCTCTGCATCTGAGTTCTGACTGTTTCTTTAAAACTCTGTGCTACGGTTAAAACGTGATGTGAGCAGCACGCATCATTTTGTGAAAATGTTTAACTTTTGCATCAAAATTCACCTACATGTTGCATTCTTTACCCTGGACACCAGAGGCTCAACCAAAAGAGTGCCCCTACATGCAAAATAAACTGAAAGTGCAGCTTTTGGTGGATTTGGACATCAAACTAATACAGTCTGTTCTCAAAAGTACTCCATCTGCGGCAGGTGTAAAGTACAGGTCACAGGTCGCAGGTTGCAGGTCACAGGTCACAGGTCGCAGGTCGCAGGTCACAGGTCGCAGGTCGCAGGTCACAGTATTTTTAAGAAGGTATGACTTTTATAAAAAATTGTTTGTAAGATTTTTTGAAACATTGAACATTGAACTGAGTGCGTTGAAGAACAACATGTTATGTTGTTAACATTACAGATTATACTAAAAGACAATGCCATCTTGACTTCATTTGGTAAGTCAATTTCGTATTCGTTTGTAAACATTTTTTGAAACACTGAACTGAGTGCGTTGTTGAAGAAAAACATGTTATATTTTGGTAAGTGAACTGGTACTGTAAAAACCCGCGTATAAGAACCTAGAATTTTAGCCTAAAATAAATTAGGAAACATGGGTTTTTACACAATATGGATAATTCTAGCCTTACAGGTTCTTCAAATTCAGGTTCTTATATGCGGGTTTTTACTGTATTCGTTTGTCTGAAACTGAGTTAGTTATACATTTACATTCGATGGACGTTGCGACGACAGCAGAAATTTTGAAGTCCTTGATATTTGTGTATCCATGTTTATCTGGAATAAACATAGTTCTTCCCTTTATTGATGTAGTCTTATTTTTTATTTATGTATAATTACAATCCTCATTAAATGCACTGTGTGTCTAATTATCCTGCACTTTTTTAAAAGTGCAGCCCTAGTGAGCCACTCTTTTGTTGTTGTTTTCAGTCGATACAAGAACATGAATTACGTGTAGACATCTTGAAATAGTCTTCTTTAAACAAAGTTTTATTACTCGTTTACCGAATTCAATCAGAAATATTGCAATACATTCCCTAAATCAGCCGATGGAAATGGATGCTTTCTGTCTCGGTATGTTGCTAGGCTGACATCATGTAGATAGTAGATATTTGTAGATATTAGTACGTAAAAATGAATGACAACCAATTGCCAAAAGTATGTGTCGATACAGCATTGCGAATTTTATGGGTAATTAGCAAACCGATCTTCGAGCAAAAGTACAAAGAGAAGTTCAGGTGTACTTTTATATGAGTACTAAAAATATGACCTGTGATCCGAAGCCCTGTCGAGATAAGTCTTGTGGGCTCCCTGCAGTCGCCCACAATCAATAATGCGCATTATTGTAATAAACATCGCATTTGAAAGAGAACAGGATGTAGAGAGGGGTGTTATTTTTTATAAAAGTCAATCTACCTTCTTAAAAATACCTGTGACCTGCGACCTGCGACCTGCGACCTGCGACCTGTGATCCGCGACCTGTGACCTGCGACCTGTGTCCTGTGACCTGTACTTTACACCTGCCGCTCCATCTGGACATCTGATTTGAATGAAATCTCAGGCATGAACACTTGAATCATGTACCAGAAATCCAGCACATGGAAAATTGGATTAATAAGATGTGTCTCTAGTTTGAGAGCAGTGTAAATGTAGATGATCTAAAGATAAAGATATCTGGTAAACTTTAGCGGGATTGGAATATTGTTGGACTTTTTTTAGGTGAAACTTGGTTTGCTTGTGGGACATAACAACAGTAACTATGGCTATAATGAATGACAGGTCAGATCTATGAATTGGGGAACAAGATTAGCGACCTCCTAATGATTGAAGTGGAAGGCACAGCAATAATGAGTTGAAATACTCATTAAACTATAACACATTGTTTTCTTACCTTCATACACACTGACATCAGCAATATCCCTAACAGCCGCTGCTTCCACAATGTTTCTGACCACAAACTTCTTTATGGACTTGTCATTTGGGACACAGCGAGCACAGTTTGTGCAGCGTACAAATTTGACATGGCCTCTGCCTTGTTTGGAGCGCCCTCCATTACGCCTCTTAAGTGTCTAGGAGAAGGGAAAATTTTTGAACAATGTAGTTACGATATGTTTCATTAATTGGCAGAGCAGGGTATCAATATCTAACAATTAGTCTCCAAAGGTGATGTAAATATTGGTGACGGACGACCAATCAGCGCACAGAATTGCTTGAGTAATTATACTAGCTATAATTCTTTTGCTCTCTGATTGGTTCCCGAAACAATTTCGGGAACCAATCAGAGCACACAAGAATGACTCTGCAGGTATGTTTGTATTTAGCCTGCTCAAATTTTCCTATACTATAATTTTCCTATACTATAATTTTCCTATATTATACTGAATCAATGTTTCTCAACCCGCTAGAGCAGGTTGAGGTTCAACCCGCTGTAGCAGGTTCAACTAGAGCAGGTGAGGTTGGTGAACCCGCTAGAGCGGTTGAGAGCCTAGTATATACTATACTGAATCAATGTTTCCTAACCCGCCAGAGCAGGTTAAGGCTCAACCCGCTGTAGCAGGTTCGGCTAGAGCAGGTGATGAACCCGCTAGAGCTGGTTGAGAGCCTAGTATAGGCCATTATACTGTGACATCATTTGTTTACAGTACAGAGAATCAGGCTACTCAGCGGAGCTAGAGAAGGATCGGTTCAGTGGGGGGCAGTGAATAAAATGTAATTAGAAAATTCGAAATTATGAGTGCATGGCGTAAGGCTGAATTTAGAGATAACATATGGGCTAATGGGCTTTTGCCCCAATGTGTGGTTCCAGAAATTATCCATCCCCCCCCCCCCCCTACGGACCGGAAGGGCATTGGAAATTCCAGAGGGGTGGGGTGGGGGGGTCAATTTACCTGATCATTTCCATACAAATACTGTATTTTTCCTTGAAATTCCAGAGGGGGGTGTGTGGTGTGTGGGGGGGGGGGGGGGGGGGTCACTTTTCAACACCCTTCTGTGGAGGGGTATGGATATTTTCTGGAACCACACAATGATTTCACGAATTTTTAAAAAGCTGAATTAACCTTTGAAAAATACAATGAAAAGCTTACGATAAGTTCATTTGTTGTTCTTAAGAAAGCTTTGACCTGTTTCCATATCATTTTTCTGGTTAGTTGAAGCTTTTTCAAAACTACACGAAATCATTGGGGCAAAACGGTCATTTTTGGGTAGGGGTGCTCTGCCAAGGTCTCCAAAACCTGACCCTATCAGATACCAAAAATCCTTGTTTTTTTATACCCTACCGTAGACCTACGGTCAAAATTGTATACCCTACCGCAGATCTGAGGTTAGTCACCAGGGTGGTCAGATTGGTCGCAATCAAAGCAGTATTTCGATAATCATGAAAAACCTTTACACTAATTTCGGCACAACTTTGACAAATTTTGCTTGCACTTAGGTATCCATACTGAAATACATACCCTATCAGTGAACAAACAAGCGAAAAATGATACCCTACCGTAGACCTCAGGAGCCCGAAAACCATACCCTATAGGGCGGCGCAGTACCCCCCCCCCCCCCAGTTTATATACTATACTGAATCAATGTTTCTCAACCTTCAACCCACTGTAGTAGGTTGGGCTAGAGCGGGTTTCTTTTTTGCCATTTTTGTGGTGCTGCGCACAATTTGCTTCGAAAACACAACAGCGCGCGCTTTCACGAGTGATTTGTACCATCGCAACACGACATTGCGGTGATCGATTCAGGGCGGTAATCCGGAGAAAAACGTCAATAAAATATAACAATAGACCTTAATTGGTTTGTATTTACAATTTCTAAGCCCGATCACAGCATGTTAAGACAAAAAAAATGCTTTTAAGTTAGAATAGTACAAACCCACCATTTTGATTCCAAAACCGCTCCCATGTTGTCCCTTAGTCTCCACAGGGCCACCCCGCATTAACCAGCGGCTTGCGACAGTGGGCTCAGACCGGAAAGGAAAATTTTGAACCTCCTGGAAATATCACTTGCGCTACTATTCTCATGTATTTATAAACTTAAACAATCGTAAAAGGCCTTCTTTCTCGAGGTCCTGTTCAGTGACTTTTGTCTGCCAAAACGCCTTTGGACTTTTGATTAATAGCCTTGTAGCTTGATTGTCAAAATGCGGCGCGCTTCGCGCGCACAACAGAAAACAAACCAAACAATTAATATACAAATTAAATGATACTCAGCCAAAGCACCATATAGTCGAGGAACGCACCAGATCACTTGGTAGAAAGTCACTACACACAAAAATAGAGTACAGCCACTTAGGATTTTTATTTGCATTTTTATGCTTTGTATGTTTTTATCATTGTGCCTTGTTGTGCATCTTTTGAAAAAGTGTAATTGATGCGACCCTACCTCGACGTATAAATGGAAAAAAATGTATTGCGGGGGATGGTTTTTCCTTCTGGACAGGCTTTCTTTATTAGGCGCGCGGCCCGCACACGTTGTTTTGAGGCTTGTTTTTGGTAGAAGATTTTCGAGAGCTTTCGTGTACAGAGTACACAGGAACCCTAACAAAACGAGAGTGTGCAGGAATCCCATACAAACGTGCGCGCTCGAGCTACAAGGCACGCCGATATTTCCGGCATGCTCCACAGGCGATCCAAGCTCTAGTCTGTACTGTGAAAGAAACATGCAATGTTGTCGCTGTAAATATTATACGTAAATATAAATATTGAAATAAAATCATGTGACATCTCCTCGGAATGTTGCAGTTGTCAAATAAAGTGCTCCTAGAGCGATGTTATAACATACGGTAGGGGTATTAAGAAAAAGGCACAAAAAACACCCAAAATGCAATAAAATCGCTCCAGGAGCACTTTATTTGACAACTACAACATTCCGAGGAGATGTCACATGATTTTATTTCAATATTTACATTTACGTATAATATTTACAGCGACAACGTTGCATGTTTCTTTCACAGTACCCCACATGACTAGAGCTTGGATCGCCTGTGCATGCTCTACACAAGAAACAAAGAGAGCCTGCGAGTGAACGGCTAGTCTGCCCCATTTCATCTTCATTTTGTTTTTTTTTTGGTATGTTTTTTGGCCCGTTTTTCGAGCCCGACCCAGTCTCTTGTAAGCGCGGAGCCCCGTTCAGTGACCACCAGATCGAGGCTTCCTCTCATATTCACGTGTCGAAGTTTCAAGATGGCTGCGAGTTTCTTCAATCGGCTTGCTGGGCTCGGACTAGGGGTTGCTGTAGTCGGAGGAGTCGTCAATACTGCTCTTTTTAACGGTAAATGTTTAGAATAATATGTGGTATAAAGTCATGGAAAATTATTTTGTGCATATAGTTGAACGGAAGTGTGAATTCTGCACCGAAAAGTCTCATGAGGCTTATGCAACTTGGTCGACCACTTGCATGTACAAATAACATTTGTTCTATCGAAAAAAGGTGTAAATTTGGCAAATCTGTTCTAGGACTAGATGCTTCTTGTATAGTATTATCGCAGCACGTTTTAAAAACAGTGGGCGATTTGAGGTAGGACAAGAGTACTGTCAGTGTCAGACTGAACTGAAACAGGATGATAAAAATCTTATATTGATGTAATGATAAATAAATACATGCGAAGTGCTAATTTGCTAACAGCTAAAACCAAATACAGCTAGGTGGGCTAGGCTAGTAAAGCACTCCACAAATTGTGCATTTACAGCTGCAAAAGGAAGGGCGTTCCTCAGGGGGGGGGGGGGGGGGTACTCCCTTACAGGAGCTATACCGTATGTGCCGCCAAACGGGGTCCGGATTTCTTCCTCCAGCCGATGGAATGCCCCGCCAAACGGGGTCCCGATTTCTTCCTCCAGCCGATGGAATGCCCATAGTGGGGCGTTCCATAGTGGAAAGAAAATTTGAAAATTTGTAGCCATTGGTATTGCACTGCAAGTTGCTGTAAGTGTATGGGTGATGTGTCAGACAAAAGAAGACAGAGACTTCCACTTTTTCTGCTGTTTCTCCCACTTGAATTTTGGGGATTTTCTCTCATGTTCCCTTATATCTTATGCCAATTACTTCTGGGAAAATCATGAATCTCCCGCTTTTTGTTTACTTGAGGTTGGCATCTCTGTGACAGAATGAACTGAAACTTGACTTAGTTAGTGTGGAGTTACTGTCCGACCGAAATTGTGCTATGGTCAGTCAGTTTGGTCAATCAAATGGCTCCATTTTTAACTTTTTCTTTTTTTTCTCATCCCACGAGCTCCCCAGCTTGTAACCTCACATGGGAGCCTCTGGTGACAGCCATTGTGCATACGCGGAATGTGATACAGAGCCATTATTGAGATCGTTATATGCTCAAACCAAATTAGCCAATCAGCAAAGGCCCTTGAATGGTTGTCAGCAGAGCCTCCTTCACAATGTGATGAGCAAGCGAGTGCTAGGTGCAAGAATGATGAGATTATTTCAGACCAATTTTGCAGATGTCTGACCAAAATACAGGTGCTTGTATAAGATTGGTGGGGAAACCAGGAGAGTTAGTATCCATGTTTCATTTTGAGTGGGCATTTCTCTCTTGGTTCTGTGGCTTTACAATGCGAGAAGCTTTAACCAGATTTGGTCAAATTATTTCACAACTATGATATTCTTGCGCTGAGCACTGAGCAACTGACACTTTTGCAGGCTAGAAACATATCAACTAAACTATCCTGTTTGCAGTTGATGGAGGACATCGGGCAGTGATCTTTGACAGATTTCAAGGTGTCAAAGCAGATGTGATTGGTGAAGGTACTCATTTCTTGGTTCCATGGGTGCAGAGACCAATCATATTTGACATTAGAACAAGACCAAGAAATGTGCCTGTTACTACTGGTAGCAAAGGTAATGAGGGTCATTTGGGAGGACCCAAGCACTGCCCTTGATAGACTATCCATCCCTAACCATATATTTTCTCCAGTCACCTCAAACATCCCCTTCAGAGAGATCCCCAGCAGAGTTCTTTAGGGACTTGCCGTTAGACTGATGGAATACATTACCCATTCCCCCAATCCCCTGCCGGAAGTTACCGCCAGCAGGTTAATGTGAGCTGCTTTGTTTTTCCACTACCAGTGAGCTATAGAATATACTAGAAAATCATAGATCACTGAATTGCGGTCGAAGCGAGTGTGTCATGATGACAGAAGAGGAAAATTTACAGAGATTTCACAGGCAAGTAGAGAGCCTATGACTGGTGAAAATGCTGTTACAGCTAGACCTGTTTTATTTCAATATAAAAACATTAAGTGTCTGATTACCTGGATAGTGATAGAGGGTAGCTTTTCAAGTAACTGGGATTAATTGTAGCGAGACCACAAGGCCACCAGCCAAATAACTGGGAATTGTAGCGAGATCCAAAGGCCCCCAAAGGTACATTACTTGAATCTGAGGTAGTGAGATGGGATCCGAAAGCCATCTTGCCAAATAAAAACTGTGATATGATGTTCGCTTTCTTCTATTTGTCGTATTGACTGCAAAATTCTCTGTAAAACCTGGTGGGTTTCATGTTTACAACGAAATGTAGTGTTTCCTTCTCAGAAAACACATCACTGCTTAATTTTCTGATGTTGTGATCAAAGTGGACTTTGCAGCACAAAATTGCAAAATGGACTCCAAAGAAAACAACATGGAACACTGTTGGTTGAGCCTGCAATGTTGTAGCCATTGTTTTCTTTTCGTGTGACATGCGCTAGTTACCATATCTCTCCCTGTCCATATGAGATCGAGGCTAGTTTCATAAAGCCTAGTTTCCATATAGTCGTATCTGTCGTATCAGTCAACCGTGAAACAAAAGAATAATTCCAATTTCCATTGTTTCACGGGCGACTGATGTGACAGATAAGACTATATGGAAACCAGCCTTTACCATTTCACCTCCGTTCGTGAGATCGAGGCAGTTTCATTACCATACCACCTCTGCCGCTCTTGACATGAATTCAGGCAGAATAACATAGTCAGTCCAAAATCTCTGAATCAAGCTGGCATCCAACCAAAGCCACGCGATCAGATTAGTATGTGGTCTTCGACCGCAATGATACATGCCCAGTGACAGGGACGGCAGAGCCAGAGGGGGCATATTTTGTCAAGTTTTCATACATTTTCACTAAATTGTCAGACAATCTAACTAACGAGCCCCCCCACTTTGAAAACTGTTCCACCATCCCTGACTGTACAATTTTGATTGACGAGTGGTCAATTACCTATGACTATTCGCCTTTGTCACACAAGCGCCATCTTGGATTTTTCAGCAGATTTATTCAGCATGGAAACGAGGCCAAGCAGGACGCGGGTTTTGCTCATGTTGGAAAGTGAAGCCCTATGCTGGGATTTATGGTACAAAAGTTGGCCAAGCTACCGAAGAAAACTTTTATTTGTTTTAGAACCAAAAGTTGATTGGCTCATTGCTTTTTTCTGCTTTGCCGGGTCATTCTGTAAACAAAATGGCGGCGCGTGACAAAGGCGAATGGGGGATATAGGATTGTCAACTGATATTTTTGTCCACAGATCTGCAAAATGTCAACATCACGCTTAGGATTTTATTCAGACCACAAGCCCAAGTTCTTCCTAAAATATACATGAACTTAGGTGAAGATTATGATGAGAGGGTTCTTCCTTCAATTACTACTGAAGTTCTCAAGGCTGTTGTGGTAAGATCAGAAGCATTCAGTGGCAGATCCAAGATTTTTCAAAAGGGGTTCCATTTATGACGACTGTGTCAATAAGTGTTAGGCCCCATGGTTTAAATACCGTCGGTTGCATCTACCCGTCTACACGCTCGACAAAAACATGTTCTGTCGGCACGTGAAACTTCGAAGTTTTGACAGTTGAACTTAAAAGTTTGCCCGCCCAAGCGTGAAGCTTTGGTGACGCTCGTGAGTGGAAAAAGGTAAAAAGTTCAGTTGATTTATTTCTTTTTGACCAGAAACACTGTGAATTTAACTGAATGTTAGCTTTTTGCAATGTTTGTTATTGAAACGAAAGTGCGGACTTGAATATTGTGACAAAAACGTTCAAGTTTGGCCGTCAAAACATCCGAGTTTCACTGTCAAAACTTTGAAGTTTCGCGTGCCGACAGAACATGTTTTTGATGTGTGTGTAGACGGGTAGCTGCAACAGACAGTATGAGCATTATATTTGCTGAAAAAAGACAATAGCATACAAAGATTTGAATTTCTCTTGTAGTGAACTATGAATGCAATGAATAGGTAACGAAAAGAGAAATGGTTTCCTTTATGGACGAAAGGGCCTGGACCTTAGTGTATTGATATGGTAATATATGCTAATGAGTGAGTTGTTTATATATGGCTGTTGTTCAGTTTCCCGCCATTGTGGGTTCTTGCTTTGTATACATTCAGTTTGAAATCTACATGGCTTCGAGAAAAAAGAGAAAAACCTCAAGTAGGCCTGTTACCCGTTCTCAAACTCATTCGTCAGTCGCTACAGATCGTCCGGATTTCGTGGATGTTTTTAATCGTTTTAGAGATGTCTTCGATAATGGCGAAGATGATGACGACGCTGTTGATCGGGAGATTCATCGATCAGCAGAAGCTGAGAGCGATAGCACCAGCGATAATCGAGAAGGTCCTATAAGTTCTGCACCGGCCTGGGCAAAGGAACTGCTCGCATCTCAGCAAAAATCCATCAATGAGCTTCGAAATGATATTCGATCGCTGAAACGTAAAAGGTGTAAAAACGATGGAGACGAGGATTTGAGTGGCAACGAAAGGGAACAAAAAAGCAGTTCGACTTCAACGTGTCGATCAGAGATGTTTTCAATGACATTGCTGTTTCCAATACTTTATTAGAAGCTCGTACACTGGCAGAAAAAGGTTTGTCACTGGTAAAAGATCGCGTAAAATTAATAAAACTTGCCGATAAACATGGCTGGGAGGCAGTTAATCAGTACATAGCTGATCCAATTGCGGATAACGACCAGGATGATAAACGGATCCGGAAAGCGGTGAAGGAAGCCGAAAAGATTAAGGAGAAAGGAAAAGCTGAAAGGGAAAAGGCTAAAGTTCGCCGTGGCAATCGCGCTAGATTTTTCTCGAATAATGCGGCTTCTAATTCTTCTCAAGTTTCCTCGCAAGGGCTTCTTGTGAATTTGCCATCTACCTCATCAGATCGGCGTGTGATTTTGCCTACAGATCGTAGGCTCTCTATCCCCCGATGCTTTCGTTGTAACAAACCGGGTCATCTACAGCGTGACTGTCTTGCGATCCAAGCTAGCGGGAATAATAAATGACATGAGGAGGACGATCCTGCGATTTGTTACTCTGACTTGAACTGTGATGATTATAATGCTTCGTATAATAATTTTGTTTTCGAGGAAACATGGAAGTTATTTATGTCAGAGGACGCTTACGTGATAAACTATCATTCTGGATTTCAATTGGAGCTTCGCGTTTTGTTATTGATGTTATTAGAGATGGTTATTTCCTGCCCTTGATTGCTGAGCCAGGTCGTATTATTTTTTCCAATCATCGGAGTGCACTGGGACACACATGTTTTGTCCAAGACGCTATTAAAGAACTTATTTCTGTTGGATCTGTTATTGAAGTTGAGTCAGAAACTTTGTTTATTTGCAGTCCTCTTGGTGTGGTGCCTAAAAAGAATAACAAGTTGCGTCTAATTTTGGATCTCAGATATCTGAATAAACATTTACATGTGGAGAAATTTAAGTATGAAGACTTACGAGATCTATCACAGCTTGTAAGCTTAGGGGACTGGTTCTTTTCTTTTGATTTAAAAAATGGTTATCACCATATTGACATTGGAGCTGAACACAGAAAATACCTTGGATTTTCGTTTGACTTTGCTGGAATTCCAAAGTACTTTGTTTTTGCATCTCTCCCATTTGGCTTAGCCACCGCGCCTTTTCTGTTTACAAAATTTTTACGTCCCCTTGTAAAATATTGGAGAGGACAGGGCAAACGTATGCTCTTGTACTTAGATGATGGTTTTGGGGTCGCTTCCTCTGACAGCAAATGCTCTGAATTAGCTCAAGTTGTTAAGCAGGACCTTGTGAACTGTGGCTTTCTTATCAACGAGGAGAAAAGTGACTTTATTCCACGACAAGTTGGTGAGTTTCTTGGCTACATAATCGATTTGAAGCAAGGGTCATTTTCAGTTCCACGGAGGAAAATGGATGATTTATTGGAACTCTTACAGGACATTTTAAGGTTGAGACAAAGTGTTTCTGCTAGATTAATTGCAAGAGTAACTGGAATTATTATCTCCATGGGCTTGGCTTTAGGTCCAGTGTCTCGTCTGTTTACTCGCCACCTCTACATGACTCAAAATGCAGTGAATTTCTTAAGTGAAAATGTTACATTGTCCATGGGTGCCAAGAATGAACTCCAGTTTTGGATTTCTAATTTATCAGAAGTTGTTGGGCAGCCAATTTGGCACCTATCACCCAAAATTGACGTTATTTCTTATTCAGATGCTAGCAGTTATGGATGGGGCGGTTATGTGGTTCAGCTGGGTGGCATGGTTGCTCGTGGAAGTTGGAATGATGTTGATTGCCAACTTAGCTCAACATTCAGAGAGCTTAAAGCTGTGAGGCTTGTTTTGGAGTCTTTTGCCTCTCATCTAACAAACAAGGAATGTAAACACAGATCAGACAATCAAAGTACTGTTTCTGTAATGTGCCTGGGCAGTAACAAGGAACATCTTCAAAAGGAAGCTGTCAAGATATACTCAATTTGTCATGAGCATGGTATAAGACTGTATCCTGAGTGGATTCCTCGTAAGTTGAACACGAAAGCAGATTATTGGTCGAAAGTTATTGATCCTGATGACTGGATGTTGAATCCATTGCATTTTCAAGAATTAGATTTATTGTGGGGTCCCCATACAATAGACCGTTTTTCAAGTCTCCATTCTAGACAACTTGCACGTTTTTGCAGTAGATATTTATGCCCTGGTTGTGAGTATGTGGACGCGTTCACAAGGAGCTGGGAAGGGGATAATAATTGGCTTGTTCCCCAGTGTACCTCATTTCCAGAGTTCTGAATCATATGCTATATGGACGTGAACTTGGTACCTTGATTGTACCGTTTTGGCCATCTGCACCCTGGTGGCCCCTGTTGTTTGATGACAATGGTGCAATACGGGACTTTGTTGTTGGTATCAGAGATATTCCGCTTCATCCATTGACATTCCTTCCTGGATCTGCAGACACTGACCTGTTTGGTCATGACATTCCGAGTTCAAGGATTTTAGCACTTCGCATTGATTGCCGCTTATGTATATAATACATGAAGATTTTCCCGCTCGATAGCGGAGGCAGGCTTGTTGCTTGCTGAGCTTACTCCCACTCGATAGTGGAGGCAATGTTTTTTGCTGCATGTATGGTCATCTATGTCCCACTGTATGGTAAGTGAGGCTATGCTATTGTTCTGATCCCACTCGGTAGTGGAGGCAATGTTTTTGCTGCATATGTACAGTCATCTACATCCCACTCTGTTGTACGTGGAGGCTATGCTATTTTTCTGATCCCAGTTGTGTTACTTCCTGCCCACTGGATCCGTTGGCATCTCTGGGTGGAGATCAAGCTATCGTTGGCTTTAGATAAGTGTCAAAATTGTGTTTAACACTTACAGGATGTATTTTCATTACAATACTACAGTGTGAATTGGCAATAAATAATTTATTACATTATTCCTTGCCTTGTTTGCCAGGTTCACACATGTTTATGACTGCTCCCTGGAGAAGACTGCTTTCCATTGAAGACCCATATCTGAAACAGTTGGCCAGAAGCCTTCCGCAAGTTGTACTTCAGGATCGTGCTTCCTCCACTGTGAAGAAATATCAGGGAGAATTCAGTCGTTGGTGTGCTTGGGCTGCTAAGTATGGCATTAACAGCCTTCCAGCTGATGGACTCCATGTTGCCTTGTATTTGTCAGACATTATGAATAATTCTGCTTCTTCAAGTCGTGTCAATGCTGCAGTCTATGGAATATCTTGGGCTCATAAGAAAGCTATATTAAAGAATAATCCAGCTTCTCACCCTTTAGTAATGCAAGTTGTTCAGGCTGCTAAACGTCTACTGGCTTGTCCTGTATCCAAGAAGAAACCACTCACGACTAATAACATCAAAGACATTATTGAGAAATTTGCGCAGCCAGGTTGTCTATTGTCAGATTTACAAATAGCAACATTGGTAACTGTTGGATTCTTTGGCTTTTTTCGATGGAGTGACATTAATGAAATTCTTGTTGAGAGAATAGCATTTTGCCTTCTCACATGTCAATTTTCCTTGAGAAACGGAAAAACGATCAATTCCATCATGGTCAATACATTGAAATTTCAAGATTATCTTCATCTTATTGTCCTGTGTCCTTGACAGAGCGATTTGTAAGCCGCTGTGGCTTATCAAGTGGTCCCTTGTTTAGGGTTATCCATGGTCTTGGTGCACAACAGCACTGCTCCAGCATCAAGTTACCTTATCATAAAGCCAGGTCACAATTTCGTGCAACACTTTCTGAAATTGGCTTGGACCCTTCTCATTATGGACTACATAGTCTTAGATCTGGTGGGGCATCAGCAGCATCAGCTAGAGGCATTTCGGATCGCCTCATTTCTGCTCATGGTGGTTGGCAATCAGCTGAATCTAGGAATCGTTACATTAGAGACACTGCCAATGCTACTTTGTCCGTTTCAAGAGCCCTTCAGTGTGATGTCTGAAATTGCATATTATATTGTTGTGCTACTTAATTGTAGCTAGAGAAGTGTGATAAACATTTCCTCATAACTTTACTATACTTTCGCTTGTGGATGTTGGGCGAGGACCCGATCACCGCAATATTATGTTGCGATTTGTTGTTACTAAGGACGTTAAGGAATTGAATTTCTCTTGTAGTGAACTATGAATGCAATGAATAGGTAACGAAAAGAGAAATGGTTTCCTTTATGGACGAAAGGGCCTGGACCTTAGTGTATTGATATGGTAATATATGCTAATGAGTGAGTTGTTTATATATGGCTGTTGTTCAGTTTCCCGCCATTGTGGGTTCTTGCTTTGTATACATTCAGTTTAATTTTAATTTAATTCCAACAGTCACGTGTTGACATTAATGCTGAATGCTTAACAGTATTATTTCATAATACATATAATACATTATATCATGATACATATGCCATGTAGAATTTTGTATCAGAGTAATAAAGTATTGGATGTTGGCGAGGACCCGATCACCGCAATATTATGTTGCGATTTGTTGTTACTAAGGACGTTAAGGAATAACCCCAAAATTATTATGTTCTCAGGTTGTTAGTCGAAAGTAAGATAAGGACTAATTCCAATAGATTATTTTAGACTACACCTTTTGCAGAAATAAATGTTGATTCATTTTTGAGTCATTGTCAACACTTGGATGAAAGAACAACCTTCTTGACTTTCAAACGAGAGTTCTCAAATATGTTAAGAACAGGATAATCATAACAATGGTTTCTTGGTTGAAGCAGGGTTGAAGATGGGTTTTTAATCCTGATCAGTGTAATCGAGGGTCTCAAGGTTGAATCTTATAATGGCTTTCCATTTGCTTCTCAAATGCAAAACAATGAACAGAAGTATGTTTTTTTTGTATTAAAAGCAGTCAACTAACATTACATTGTAAACTTTTTCTCAGCTATAAACCAAGCTTATCTCGCCTACGGCTCACAGGACCCTTAAGTGTTTGAGCAACTTGTATAATTGCATGCATTTTGCTTTGTGTTCAGGCTCAGTTTGATGCTGGGGAACTTATCACGCAGAGAGAGCTGGTATCTCAAAAGGTTCAAGAAGATCTAACAGAACGTGCAGCAAGTTTTGGTCTTATTCTTGATGACATATCATTGGTAAGCAACTTTGAGCTAAAAACCAGATATTACATAGGAATTGAGCAAGGGGAGGGGTGACGCAGCTGGCCGTTTTTCAGAATTCTCATACAATGAACAAAACCGAAGTATGGATAGCTAAACATATCCTTGTTAATATTATATACATTGTTTTGGATTAATGTTTACTCATGCTTCTCCTCAGACACACTTAACATTTGGACGAGAGTTCACAGAAGCAGTAGAGCTTAAACAAGTTGGTAAGAACTACATTTAGATATATCCCCAATAGAAAAGAAAGGTCATGATAAAATCATGATGGGGGGGGGGGGGTACCTATATTATCCAAAATTGCTGGTTACCATGTTTTCTGGGCTTGCTCTTGGTTGTGACCTGCACACCCTCTTAAACCCAGCTTCATTTGATAAGAGGATCAACCACTGCTAATTAAACATGTGTTCTTTTCATTTTTTAGCTCAACAGGATGCGGAGAGAGCCCGCTTTTTAGTAGAGAGGGTAAGTTATGAAACCATTTTCCTTGCTGTGACTGTTACACATTTCAGCTCATTTGTATTATTCTGTTTTAACTATAAGGCCTTCTTCATAGGCTTTGGTAAAGATGTTTTATCGTTTAGTTTAGATGGTGTTTGCTATTGGAGATGCTTGTGATCCTGATTGTATTAACATTATTTGTTTTTCATTATTATTAGGCTGAGCAACAGAAGAAGGCAGCTGTTATCTCAGCTGAGGGAGATGCACGTGGTGCTGCCCTTCTTGCTGAGTCCTTCAAAGAAGCAGGGGAAGGCTTGGTGGAACTGAGAAAGATCGAGGCAGCTGAGGAGATTGCTGATCGAATGTCAAAATCTCGCAATGTGGCATACCTTCCTGGAGGACAGAACATGCTTCTCAATCTACCAGTCAATCGATAACTTCAAAAGAACTCAAGCAAGATCTAGAGAAACAATTTTGCAAGTCAGCTGGCAGTCAAATGTGAATGTGTAGCTTTGAGCAACCAACTTGAAATATTTCTTACTTGAAACATACCTAGGCTGCTTAGCAATGTACCTCTAACAATTCATCAAATGGTCTCAGAGTTGAAACATTGTGTAACAAACTAAACATTATTGGTACATCATGGTAGAAAAAGTAACATATTATTTGGAAATAAAAGCCATTAATTGGCCCATGCTCACATCAACACACATATTGGTAAAACAAGCAAAAAAACATGTACATTTAAGACAAGAATTTATTTTTTCCAACTAGGTACTGGAAAAAGTAAATTTCTTGCATCACACTCAAAGCTAATAAAATTCACTTGTTTTAAACATGGGTCCACTAGGTTTATGGTAGTAGCTTGATTCAAGGGAATTTAAAGTTAAACAGTTTTTAAAAAAAACTTTTCATGTGGTACTGCTGAAACTCTTAAAATGTGTTACACTGACAGAATAACATAAAAAATTCAAACTTCTGTGAGCTGGGTGTACCTGCAGAGGAACTGACATAAGAAAATCCTGATTTAAAACACTTTCAAGTTTTTGATATAGCTTCTCAAATGAATCAGTTAATTTTAAGAAAGCAAAGGAATAAATGTAAAAGGTATCAAACCCTCCTCCATGGTTACGATTTTCTTTCTTCAAGCTTGATAATTAAATGAATTTAAGAATGTATGTGAAAGAGGTTTATTGACCCTATACCATCACCATCCCCCTGGAATTCATAATTCTCTTGTGGAGTTAGCTATCCGGGCAAGGTCATCTGTAAGAAATTTCCAGGGTCCCTGAAATGACTGTTAAATTTTCGTGGAGTTTAACAACTGCACTATAAATGCCCACAGAAATATTCAAGGTTATTCTAGGACCCTGCCCTGGAGTTCCAGAATTTTTTAAAATCCCATTGAGGTGTGTGGGGGGCAGCAAGGCAGGCACTTGTCTCCCCATATGAGTACATTTTTTATTGGAAATCCTAGAGGGGCGATGGTCCTTAGGTGAATTCCCATGTAGGAGAATAAGTCTTCTGGAAGTATACATTGAATAGCCATCCATCAGTTAATTGTAGCAAAACAACTCTAATGAAGTTTCTATCCCTTGCACTTCTTCTTGTGGTTTTTGGAGATTTTGTGTAGAAACTGTTTGCCACACTTTGGACAGCTTGTGTGCATGAAAGTCTCTAAATGTTCTTGCAACTGTTTTTTCATTTATGAAATCTGCCTGACATACTGGACACATTAAGACTGACTCGCTAAATCCCTGTTCCTCTGGTTCAGAATCCTCTATAACTATGATCTCTCTATCAGTGATTACTTGGCTTTCTCGGACAGAGTTATCTTCCCCAAAAGTCATCTGGTTACCTATCTCAGTGTGCTTCTCGTCAATGTGTTTCTCAAGAGCCTCTTTTCCCTTGCATTTCTTACCGCATGACTGACAAAACAGGGCTGGCTGAGCTTTTGTAACAGGCACACCTATTTCAACAAGTTCTTCTAACTTCACTTGCGATGTGGTTCTATTACCATTCACTTCCTTGAGTTTCTGGAAAAGCTTAAGACTAATCCAGGCATCGAAAGCAGCATAGCTAATTTGGTCCTTATTCAGAGGGAAGAACTCCCAGTTGCTCATGGATATTAATCTGGGTTTGTCCATTTTGATACCCAAGAATTTTGCTGCCAAACTCTTTAACCCCAATTTCCCTGATTGTGTACGAACAGCTTTTGCACAGGCTTGCGTGTCTACTCGCCCATCAAAGAGTAAGCCAGTGTCGAGAGCAAGTTTTACTGCATCTCCTTTTATACCACTCCCCACTTTCAAGATGTCCTGATTTGCCAAAACACGGCATAGAGAATGTGGTAACGAAGCTAAAGACATGTGAAATATATGAAGGACTAAACAAGAATGATCAACAGCAAGCTGCAATGTTGCTGTTTTATTTTCCTTCCCTCCAAGCCTTTTTGGCACAAACTGTGGCCGCCACTCAATGTCTAAGCCAATAGCTGACGTAGATGGCAACACATTCTGTTGAATCCAGAAATTTGCTGCATGTGGATCTTTAGTGTAAACTACCTCAACACCCTCTGCAGGGTGGGGTAGGGTGTTTACTATGGTAACTGGCTCCCGTGGGGGGTGGTAAGGGGCTTCTGATAGTGATGTGTTGTTTTGCTACCACCAGAAGATGAGGGCCTAGAAAAGCCGTCCCAAACATCAACTACATGACCAGTAGTCGTGTAATTTACCGGTACATGACAAGGTCTTTTTCTTGGTCGTTCCACGAATTGTCTTTCAGGAGGAGCTAAGTTCCAGTGTGGTTGTTGAGCATTGGTTTCCCGTTTTGAATACGGGGCTCTTTGACGCCATTGCTCTGCTGGTGTTTGTTCAAATCTACAAGCGAAATCATCATCATCGTTGCGCCGTTTACGCTTTCTTGGATTTCTAGCCATGCCTGCTTCAACAAACCTCAGTTAAACTTGCTCGTATTGATTCATAAAACACAAACATTGAATTTTCTTTGAAGAACGATGAAGCGACGAAACATCGAATTTCATATCAGTTTCACGTTTACTCTGCGGGCTACCTGTGGACAGTTTTGTAAATCCTTAAGCGTGGTTCGCATGCGCAGATTTCGTGGACCGCTGCCCAAAGCCGTAGGCGCTTCTAGTCCCAATCCCCTCTGAGGGAGGGAAAGAAGTACAAACAGAGAGGAAATAGAAGCAGATGTATTTAGGCTTCTCCCACTGCAAGTGTGATAACTATTACCCGATGCAATAACAATTCACCTGCAAAGTGCAGTTCTTAGTGCGGATCACGATTTTTATGAGCGATCGCGAGGCCGGAGTGTAAGAATGTCAGATATCGTTGCGAAGTGGGACGTCGCCATGGCCGACGGCGTACACACAGTCCAGTTCGAACATGGAACGACTTCGGGAAAGCGAGTTATTTTAGTTGACGGGAAAGAAACCTTGAGAAGAAACTGGATGTTTAGACTTGTAGGGCAGGAAACGTTCCCTGTCGGTAATCAGAAAGCTACGATTCATATTGAAGCAGTAAGCGGATTTCAGTACGAATACACGCTCGAAGTTGCAGGCAAACCGTTGAAGAAATTCGGAAAACAGGAAAAAGACTGCAAAAGTTTGGACACTACTACTCAAAGGATGTGAAACAAGGATTGTTTTGGGTTAGTATGAACAATAAAATAAGGTAATCTAGAGATTATACTAGTAATACTTTCCATTTATTATTTATTTCAATCGTTCATGAGACAGAAGGCATCCTGATCTACAGAAGGATCTAAATTTAGAAGCTGTGTATTGGTGTTGACTTTTGAATGATTGCCTTGAAAGTCAGTTGTCATATTGTTTTCATACTGGTATCCAAATTCATGTGTTGAAAAGTCTGAATTGAAAGAAACCCCAAAACTGTTTACACATATTGTTTACTTCACCTTTGCAGCATTGCTGCTATTTTTTGTTTTATATATGTTTTTTTTCATGAAAACAGTGTACGTAGTATATGCTGAAAGAATTGAGCTAATTATATGGAATTCTCTTTTAAGATAATTAATTAATATTTCATGATCTTTTCCACTTTCTTTCTTGGGGAGTGTCTCAACAATATTGTCCATTATTTGTGTAGTATATGCTGAAAGAATTGAGCTAATTATATGGAATTCTCTTTTAAGATAATTAATTAATATTTCATGATCTTTTTCCACTTTCTTTCTTGGGGAGTGTCTCAACAATATTGTCCATTATTTCAATGGTGGCAGACAAGACTGATGGGGGGTTGGGGAAACTGGGAATCACCTGACCATGCAAAATAATGTTAAACATAATAAATGCCTTATTGTATAATCAGCTACAATGCAATATACATTTTTACAAAATGAAAAGCAGCCTTTACCACAATATATACTGCACGAAGGACACAGGTAACAGGGGAAAAATACCCATGAAGACATTTCCGTGTTTCTAATTCATCGTCTTCTCATCGAATAATCTCTCTTTCTTACACGGTTTTTAGAAGCACCATCATGAGAAAAAGCAATTTGGACACAGTTTCGGCCAGAAGATACTAATCTGCCTAAAATTTATTGAAGATAAGATCACCCCTAAAAGAGACCAAACCAAAGTGATTTTAACCCCTAAAAGATAGGACGATCATCCCCGGCCAAAAAATATGGGAGTCCCCCCCCCCCTCCCGGGTCTAATCCACACATTAATTATTATTCTGCCTCAGCATTAGAGGTTCTTAACATTACATACAGTACTAGTTATTAGTGGCTTGCATTGTATTTTTACCTTTTTGATAACAACATAAAGCAGCTGTCCTAACACTTATGCTCTGATATTTTGAGCTTGGTTCTTGCAATAGGAGCTTCACTATCACTTTCATCTTGAATGACAAATTGTGAATAATTTTCCAAGGCTTCAATAGGTCAGAATGCCACTATCAGATGAAAGTGATATAGAATGATAGCATAAAAAGGAAGCAAAATAGGAAGCTGAAGCAGCCCTCTAGCCAAGCAATAGTGTCAAAACACATGTGGGCAGATGTTTTCAGCATTTCCCCAAGGCATGCTTTAAGTAGCTGAGAACTTTCAAAATCTGACCAAATCTCAATTTCAAATCTCATTTCAAAGAATCTCATTTCAAATCTCATTTCAAAGAATTATATATTTTTAGAGTGAATGTTTGGCATAACAAAAGATAAGAAGTGTTGACTGCTAAAAGCACACAATATTACATCTTATTTTTGGAAAGAGATTTGTATAAATGCTGAAATATTCACGTATTTAAAATTATTAAGTCCCTGCTACTTTAAAGCAACTTATGATGAAAAAGATATGAGTTTTGGAATTGCACTGGCTTTAAAAAAGAAGATAGGAAACATACTGTATCAAATTATAGCAAACAACACAAACAAGAGTTAAGAAGGGTGTGAAACACTAGCCCAGAAGTCCCAAATGGGTGGGTCTCTTCCTAAACCTGTTGCCAACACCAGCATGTAGTAAAACCTGGAACAATGGAACGGAACCAGCGAAACAACCGGTAACAAGCATAACCACGAAACGAAACAACTGGAGAGACCAGAACAATGGAGTGCGAAGGGAGGGCTGAAATTCAGGCTATAATAATAATAATAATATAATAATAATAATAATAATAATAATAATATAATAATAATAATAATAATAATAATAATAATAATAATAATAATAATATATAATAATAATAATAATAATAATAATAATAATAATAATAATAATAATAATAATAATAATAATAATAATAAATAATAATAAAGAACCTTGTGAAGGCAGTCAACACCAGAGTTATACCAGTGGCTGCTTATGCCATGAATGTGTGCCAATTCAGTTTGAAAGAATTATACGAGCTAGACATGCTAGTCAAGAACAAGCTACGTGAGAAGAGGATGCTGGGGAGACAAGCGAGCGACGAGAGTTGTACATGAAGCGGGAAGACGGTGGACGTGGCCTCAAGAGCTTGCGTGCAGTTTACCAGCAGACCAAAGTGCGGGTGGCAACGTACATGGCATGTAGCACGAGCCAATGGATACAAGTGGCCTGGAGAAGAGAGCTCCAAAACGAGTACAAGAGCCTAAGAAGAGAGGCAGAGGAGGCGATGCAAGAGCTGGGAGAAGAGGTCGAGTTTCGAGCGAATGAGGTGAAAAGGAATGGAGAGAGGATTGAAAAGGATTGGGCGGGATGTTGGAAGGAGTTGAAGGAGGCAATAAGGGTGCGGTATAAGGAACAGCTGACTACCAAGTATGTACAAAAGAGCATGCAGAGCCAGGCGTTTGCTGCCCAAGAGAGTGAAGACGCCGCCTGGCTAACGACGAACATATCTCCGCAGAAGACCTCCAGTATTATGGACATGATGGAGCAGATGGTGGAAACGCGGAAGTGGAAGGCGATGAGAGGGATAGGAGATGAGGGACTGTGTAGGCTATGTAACGCACAGGACGAGACCGTCGAACATCTTCTCTCGGGATGCGAGACCATCACCGCGACAGAGTATCTTCGTCGCCATAATAATGCGCTCATGGTGCTGGCCACCAACTGGGCCATGGAGAAGGACCTGCTGGCAGCAAAAGACGCGTGGCAAGGCGCATGGAGAAAAGGTCATGTACTCAAAGGTGACAAATATAAGCTGTGTTGGGACTTCGAGTACAGGTTAAGAAAGAAAAACACGGCTAGGCGACCAGACTTGACCCTGGAGGACGTTGATGAAAAGAGAATCTTCCTGGTAGATATGGCATGCCCCATGGAGCGCAACATAGAGGAAACCAGAAAGACGAAACTTAAAAAGTACCAACAATTAGCATACGAGATCAGAGAACGAAGACCAGGGTTTAGAGTGGAGGTGATTCCTGTCGTCATCGGTTGTCTGGGCGGTGGAGTTCCGGGGGCGCGGCGTGCGGTCCAGAGACTGTTCTCGAGCAGTGAAGAGGCCACCAGGATAGTGGCCTCTATGCAGAGAACAGTCCTAATGGAAGGGGAAACCACTTTAAGAAAGATCCTCGGAGGAGTCGTGCAACTGGAATAGGCAGCCGTCTATATTTAATTTCGATTTTTATTTTTATTTATCTATTTATTATCTACTCATATACTGTACACAAGAAAGAGGGACGGTGACCTCCCCAGCAATGCTTGGTGGGGAGATGGAATGGCCGCATTGAAGAGCGGCTTTTTCTCTTCATAATAATAATAATAATAATAATAATAATAATAATAATAATATAATAATAATAACGGTTCTTAAAAATATGCATTATGCTATACGCCTCAATGCGCTTACAATAGTGTAGTTAAAATAATCTAGAGACTATATAGTTTAAAATAATTATCGCTACTGGGTTAGGGGGCTCAATACACTATAAAATAACAGACTTTATTATATAGACACGAGTGTTTTACGTAATGTTTACAAAACGAGCTGGAGTGTTTTATCAGCAGATAGAAACACGAGGCGAAGCCGAGTGATTCTATCTGCTGATAAAACACGACAGCGAGTTTTGTAAACTACTTCTAAAACGGTTGCCAGTAATAATTCATAATTCCAAGTAGTTAAAAAAAGGAAATAAATTTGTGAGAACTACTTCTTTGAAATCGAGAATTTAAGAAATCTGATATAGACTGGCTTCAAGATGCATTGTTTAGCTATTTTGAAATGGCAAACAAAAGATCGACAACGAGAGCTTTTCATTACGAATAGTGTATTTAGAGAGGCGTTCCGAATGATTGACATATCTTCTGTGTTGGGAGAAAAGGTCTGTTCATAATTACATGACTTTCAAAAGAGAAGAACTCCCTTTGGAATAGCTGTCACTTTTTACCTATAATTATGATGAGCAAGAAATGCCATTCAAATGTCATAGAAAAGAAATGAATGTATTAGCGATACCAGCGATACCTATAATAATGCTAGGGCTTTCTGATTGGCTTTTGTAAAGAAAGTGCTATGTCATTAGTTTTTGGGGCAGTGTTTCCTATTGTTTTTTATTCTTTTTATGATTCAAATTTCTTTGACGAAATTTTCTTTGTCATGCGCGTAATGCATCATATGCAATTTGCCCATTCATTCTCGGTTAACAAAGCAGTGCGGTTCGTACGGACTCGCCAAGTAGAGTAACTTGGACGGGTAAGTTAAATTTGTTTATCTGTGCATGATTTTGAGCCCAATTCAACTCAAGTATTGCCAAATAATTGTCAAAGATGTCCGTTTTGGCTCGTTTCACAAAATGTTCACAGAAGGGTGGTCGGCACTGCCCGCGAGTCGTTGTTGGATGTTTAAATCATGGCCACCGAAAATTAATAAATGTGATAAATAAGAAATAATTCTTTATTCCATAAAATACCAATTACACGGCATATAGGATACACTAACAAATATATAGGTAGAAAAGAAAAACATTACATAAGACTTAATGAGACTCATTAGATTCTTCAGCATCTCGAACCATCACATTAAAACGCTCGAGAATATCAAAACAAAATTTGGCAGTTACCTTTACGACAGACTCGTCACACATCGACAATAAGTAAACGCATAGATTACGCAAACCTAGTTGGCCAAAGGAAACATTCAGTTGCAAAATGTCAGTCAAAAATAATTCTCTTAGATGAACAAAAGACGCATGGTTACAATACATCAAATAATGCGTCTCATCTCCAATTTCATTAAGATTGCAGAATGAACATTTCCTAGAGTTATAATCAATATTAGCATATCTGCCAACTTCCACTGGTAATCTATGTGCGGATAAACGCAGTTTCGAAACTGAACTATCGTTTTAGAAAATGCACGTATTCATTTCTAACATGCGTTCTTTTTTCGTAGGTTACGGGAAAAGGTGGAAATCATGACCACAGAGCGTTTGTAAGAGATGGGGTCTCCATGAATATTATCGGGAAACATGCTGTTCTGGTGAGTTGTCCTATCATTACTGATGCTCAGTGAGCCAAACTTGATAGAGAACTGTGCTCACTGAACTGGATCTGATATAGAACTCTGACGTCACCGGAGTTCTATATCAGATTCAGTTCAGTGCGCAGCAGTTCTATATCGTTTCTGGCTGATTGAGCACCATTATGATATGGCAACCAATCAGAACAGCTGTTCCCTGAAAATATTCATGGACTCCCCAAAATGCTAATTTCTATCGGGGTATACAAACGGCCTTCATGGTCCTGATTTCCATTGTGTTTGCCTGATTGACTATTCATGAGTTTTAGAATTGGAAATACGCCACTCGTAGATCTCATACGAAGCTACATCCGGGTCCTCAGTGACATATTTTCCATATCCTCACTAGTGAGGATATTGGTCAAAACAAAAGTGCTTGGAAATCAATTTGGAATATTTTTTCTGGTTCGTCTATATAATAAAAAGAAAATTACACAGTGGCTTGAAGATATGAGTTTTATTTTCTCGTGTCAAAAACAATATTTTACTCATTCGCTGCGCTCATTCGTAAAATATTGTTCTTGCCACTCGAAAATAAAACTCATATCTTCACGCCACCGTGTAATATCCTCTATTTATTTTTTACCTCAAGGGCACGGTAACGAATCCTGCATTCTGATTGGTTCTTAGAGCGCGCGCGCGAGGGCAATATTTTCCTATCTCTGACCTAGGTCACGGTAACCATTTTCGCGCGCTTGTTTTCATCGAAAAAATCAAATTTTTGAGTTGGAAAAAAATAAATAAGTTATTTACCGGCTTTAGGTCGGTCCGTATAGGGAAAAACTGTGACCTCGGCCTGGAAAATGTTGACCTCGGCCTCCGGCCTCGGTCAACATTTTCCAGCCCTCGGTCACAGTTTTTCCCTATACGGACCTCCCAGCCGGTAAATAACATATATATTTTTTTCACTGGAAATTCCAGAGGTTTGGGTCCTTTGGCAAATTTTCCCCATGGTAGGGGTATGGTGAGTTATTCATATTTTGAACCCCCTAAAGGATGCTATTTTCAACCCAGGCAGGACTCCCCTATTTTTGGGGTGGGGGTGCTCGTTGGGAACTTTCGATTTTACCCCTAAAAGGTACCATACATGGCGTCACTTAGTTGAATTCAGTGCTCGACCTTTACTTTTTTGGTCACTAGTCCCAGGACAAGTAGCACAGAAAATTTACTTGCCCTAGCCAAGTTTCTAGTTGTCCAGTTATGGAATAAAAAAATGTTGTAAATATGTATGAACCATATAAATGTAACTTGCTTACCAATGCTCCAGCATCATTCATAAGCCTCCCTGTGGACTCGTGAACTGGTGACTGAACGAATGCAAGATGAAAGGCAAATATTTTTTTATGAAAAGATGATAGCTTCGAGTGTTTGACACAAAAATCGCACAAAAAAACAGTGTGAACACATTTAAATAACGAACCACACACCAGCAAAAAGGTTTATGTTTATATTTCGCACTGTGACATAGTGCCTCTGAGTTTTCACTTGTCCTGAAGCATTTCTTACTTGCCCAGGACAAGTGGACAACCACTAAGGTCGAGCAGTGGATTTTGACCCTAATAGGTACCAACACGAAAATGAATGCACGTGGAAATTATTGCCAAATATATCCTTGGCGAAATAGGTGGCACTCAAATCATTCGCCAAAATTTAGATGTCTCCAACTTACCTGATATGCTGCCTGATATATATAAATTTAATATTCCTTAAAGGATTGGTCGAGTATATTTTCATGTGAAAAATAAAACACTACTAGATATTGAGACGATTCTTGACCAAAGTATTTATGAGGCACTACATTGTAAAGTGTTTGTCTCGAAAGGCATATGTTTGATACGGGATTTATACAATGAAATTTGTGAATTAGATTGGTCACTAGCAAAAAGAAAGGGTGTGAGCGAAAATCTCTATATAGCATGGTTAGGACTAGGAGAAGCAATACCTTAGAATTAGGAGACTTAAGTGTGAAAGCAGATCATTTAAAAACAAAAGTGGTACTGTATGAATACCTAATTAAGAAAAAGTTTAAGAAGCCCACAGCTCAGAAAAACATTGAAAAAAGGATACAAAATAAGACGCCTCTGAACTGGGAAACCATTTATTCTAGAATTTACACAGATACTATTGATTGCTACTCAAGGTACATTCAATATAGGATACTAAAATACTCTGTTTTTGAATAAGGATTTACACCGCTTTGGTATAGTTTCTGATTCTAGATGCTCATTTTGTTTTTCTTATCCAGAAACTGTAGATCACTTTTTTGTTGGGTGCATGGAATCTAAGAATTTATTTTTGAAATCAGACACTGGTTAGAGAAATTTGGGGTGTTTCTTCCCCAGTCGAATTTAGCTAATATCATACTTGGTGTAAATGACAAGGCGCCGGAAAACCTTGTTATACTGTTGTTCAATATTATGTTGTACTACTATAAAGACAATTATAAAATACCAACTCTTACTGCCTTCCAGATGTATGTTAAAAAATACGAAAGAATTGAACGTTCAATTGCAATGAAAAAAGATAAGATATCAGCACACTATCGTAAATGGGATAACGTCCTACTCGCTTTAGAATGTAAAATTACTTAATGTAAAATTGTTTAAGGTAAAATTACTTTAAACAAAAGGAAAATATCAAGGGTTTGAAGAATGGGTTTTCTTTTTTTTTTTCTTGTTGTGTTTGTCGTTGTTTGTTGTTGTTAGCTGTAGGGGGAATGGCGTAAGGGGGTCTCTAAAGTCTTAACGAAGACCAACAAATAAAAGTAGTTATTTAAAAAGTGAACTTAAAAAAAAGTGAATGTAAAGACATTTGGAAAAAGGACATTTATATTATAAGATATATGAAATAATATTGAAATTATATGTATTATAGTTGTATATATAAAAGATGTAATATGGTCTTCAAAAATACATTATTAAAAAAAAGAAAAAAAAAGGTACCAACAAGACCTATTTTCCCTTGTAATGTTTTCTCATTTTTTTAAGAGGGAAAATATGTCTGAAATTCAGGCTACCAACACCCTAAAAAAATATGCCCAAAATTATGCCCCCCCCCCCCCCAGATTTTCAACTGCTGCAAAACTCAACTCATGTTACTTAAACTTGTTAAAGAGTTATTTATTAATTGGGTTTTATATTTTTACAGAGAAAGATACAATGGACGTATGGGTTAATGGTATTGTCGTCGAGACTACTGTAAGTATATACATACTCACACTGGTACATTACCTGCCAACCCTGAAAGCTAAAAGATCGGGAGATTGTGTTTCAAATACAACAACTGTTTGAGAAAATCGCAAGAAATTGACTTTGGAGATATACAGTAATTAATATATGGAAAGTTTATGTTTTTTCCACAGGAGACTAAGGGTGTTGGCAAGTGTTGGAAATTAGTAAATTTGCTAAGTTTCACAGCTAAAGGTTGTAATATGGTGAAGTAAACAGCCCTGAGATGTCATGAAATGTCTCTACAGTTCACAAAATGTTGGTTTAGTTTAGATAGCTTCACGCAAATGAAACAATATTTTAAAAACTCCACAAATTACAGGGTGTGTATTTTGAACAATTTACAACATTTCTTCACAAACTTGGTAAATTTTCAGGTGCTCTTTTCTGTGGTATCAATGGATTTTGTCGACTTGCTAATTAAAAAGAAAAATCAGGAAACTGTGGAAGGGTCTACTTTGTTCTTGTCAGTTGAGCATCGTCTCTATTTTTTTCTAGGGTGAATTCGTGGATGGTGGAACAGAAACTAATTTTTCTTGGGGAGAACATAATGGCTACATAAGAGCCATCAGTTCTGGGAGGAAAAGAGAAGGGCTTATTCATAGCTTGGTAATCGATGGCAGTGAAATACCAGAGTCAACTGAATAGGAAATATCCAATAAGCTTGTAGCTCTAGTGACAATTTAGCAAACAGACTAATGCACAGGTAAAAAATATGAGCATTTGCTAAAGTAGGGCATAGCACCTAACCCAGGAATATCTTTACACGATGTTCTACCAATATGCCAGCCAGTCACACCTCCGACGTGACTGTCACGCAATCGGTCCTAATTGTCACACCTCAGAAATTTGTAAATTCTAAACATTTTTATTTTGCATTCCAAAGTATATATTCTCCAAACTTTTCATGCCTAACCACTAAGAAAAGTAGGTACATATATAGAGCAAATTTCAAATGACTGCACAGTAAGACCCAAATTCAACCAGCCAATCATAAAGAAGAGAAATTAAAAATTGCTGCTGAATGGTTTTCCCTTCAGCCATTCACAATCCAAGTAAACCATTATCACGCATTGAACATGCGATTGGACAATTCCAGAAAATTTATGTACCACTGGGACGGGCGGCACTAGTTTTTGACAATGCATCCAGAATTTCCAAAATGGCTTAGCCCCCCCCCCCCCCCCCCCCCTGCATATAGAATTCCTGAGAGGTTAAACCAGTTGCTTGAAAAACCCCTCCCATTCAGTATTTCCAAATGCCGCCCGTCCCTGGGTACATATATTTTCAGGAATTGCCCACTGGTTTCTTTGGAAGCCAAGCCAAGCCAACTACCATCACTATCACGTGATGAGCACGTGATCACTAAATGCACAGTGCACAGCAGTGTTGAGTGGAAAAATGATTGGATGGCAGAAATGAGTGACAAATAAGGATGCAAAGTAAAAAGTAAACTCAAATGCAAGTAATTTTTGACAGTCATCTGAAAATCGCTCCATGCCAATTAATTAGCCTTCTCTCATACCAGATGGGTGGGGGTGCTCGTTGTATCTTTTAGGGATTAAAATCGCGGCTTGCAGTATTTTTTAGGAGGGACAAATATAAAAGCCAGGAAATTTTTGGATCAGCTATTTTTAAGGATGCCCAATCAACATCTTTGCCCAAATTAAGAAATGAGCGCTTTGGCATTCGCTGTGAAACCTCAGTTTTGTGGCGTTGTATCAGGTGTCGTGAAAAGGGGGGTATCCCCGGGGGAATTAACACTGCCAATAGGGCTGGATTTTTCCTTTTCCAAAAATTTGGCCTTGCGGAGAGGTGTTTCTCCAGTTTTCACTTACTCTTACATAAAGTTGTTTGTTTACTACTATAATTAAACTATCAATTATTATTTTGTGTTGACACGGTGGGGCTGATATTTTATCTAACAAGTCGCCGGGAGTCCAAACTTCGCGTCGTCTTTCCGCGAAACTTACACATTGTTCATTTTATACGTCAGAGCTTTCATACAATCCATCCTGGAAAAGTTTTTTTTACAGCAATCTTTCACTCCGATTTCTCATTAGTTGACGTAACGTTTACCATTTAAACATTTGATTCAACTTCATTCAACATTTGCTGAACGCCACAGGGGTGATTCAAGAAATGTTGAATGAAGTTGAATAAGGTTTAGTTTGCATCAGAAATACATAACTTAATTAGTTGTATGTTTCTGTTTGCATGGCATAGATAAAACAGACCCATATCACGTTAATATGGCTTAATGATATCAGGAAACGAAGTAAAACTGCAAAGTTTGGTGAAGATTGGTTGAATGCTGACCGAGATATCATTTTTCTAAATTGATGATTTTTACAATAAAATGTATGGTGGTAGCGCATCGATGCGCCACCAGCCTCGTTTTGATGTTTTTGCCCAAACATTTATTTGTAAAAAAAAATAGGCCAGAAAGCTAAGTTTTGAAAATTCATATCTCAGCCTTTTCTGGAGTAATTCTTCCCAGACTTTGCAGCTTTTCTATTACGGATGTGCTGAATACTGGACTTCGTTTCCTGATAACTATAAGAATGGCAGCAAGTGATATTGAAGCTGCCACACCCCATTTATCTGGACCCGATCCACAAAAACTATTTAGCAGTTTAATAGCGTGAAAATGATGAAAGGATCCATTTGTTTATCCATAGGAATACGAATGGCCTTACACACACTCATGTGAATAAAGTTAAACACAAGAAGCTGCTTTTTGTTTTCAAAGCCTGCTGCCTGTGAGCCTAAAATATGTAGTTACCTCGTATTTCGAACCCAGAGCTCCCCGCCTCGCAGGGAGGCTCTAATGCAACAAGCCACATTCTCGAACCCAGAGCTCCCCGGCTCGTCTCGCGGGGGAGGCTCAGTGACAACCATTGACGCATGCGCGAGATTTGATACAGAGCCGTTGAGAGAAATAACTTTCTGCGCATGCCCCAACGTTCAAAATCAAAAATCAGCGACAGCCCTCATGGATGTCCCCAGAGCCTCCCCTGCGAGCAGACGAGAATGGTGACAGCCAATGCTAGCTACTGACGCATGCGTTGAGAGATCTTTCTGTGAACTCTCCAACGTTCAAAATCAGCAAAGGTCCTCAAATTGCCTAGCCTGCGAAAGCCAACACCACTTAGCGCCCGTCGAAAGAGACTCTCGCAAAGAGGCGTCTGCGCGCTCAAGCCAAACATTCCATACTGATGACGTATTATGACCCAGATCTGGTCAAAATTACGTGGCCAATTATAATATTTGATAGGAGACAAAGTACTTCATAGTAAGGAATTCAAATAAGACGAAAAAAGAAGCTACGAAGTTAAATTTGCCACGTAATTCTTTTGACCAGATTTTGGTCAAAGTACGTCATCAGTATATAATGTTTGGCTTTAGCGCGCAGATGACCATACCTGCTAACTCTCCAGGTTTTCCCGGGAGTTTCCATGTTTTTTTTAACAAATCTCTCGGCCTAAAGCATCAAATCTCCCGGATTTTTCAATACATTCTATGATTCATAGTCGGGCACAAAGTCAACCGAAGTCTGTCTGCGTCAACGGCAAAGATTCGGAGAGAGTATGGACGTTTTCGGAAGGGATTCGGAAAGGTTTCGGGAAAGACTCCGGGAAACTAGATGGTTCCGACAACCTCAGATTTCAAAACTTCTGGGGTTAACACGTATGAATGGCTGTCACCAGAGCCTCACCAGCTGTGAGGTGACGAGCCGGGAAGCTCTGGATACGAGAATGAACATGGGTGTATTTTCACTATGTAAATGACTGCTTGCAAGAGAAATGTCTTTGGTTCGTGCGCTTAGCCTCGTCTCCAGGCGACAGGCTGTCGGTTAGTGGCATCACGATATTGGAAGTAAGCTATCGGATAGAAAACCCTTAAATAACAATCATTTTGTTTACAAGGTTTTATTCTTGATTTAATGATTCTCTCAAATAAGTGCCAAACTCACTCTGTGATAAGGCCCTGTTTACATGGAGAAACGTTTCATATAACCAGGGTCTAAGAATCTTACCACGTCATTGTACCATTACGTATGAAGGAACTTATCATTAGCGCGTCAGCCTACAATATATCCAAAATAATCCCAACTGACCACCAGAAGACATTCCCTACTAAAAATTATCATACATTCGAAATGATCCTAGATCCCCCTAATATACACTGTACAAATATTTCACCGCCGCCGATCTCGATCTTTCCTCCTATCCTCTCTATCGTCATAGTACTTCCTAGACGATTTCGAGTCCTTCTTACGGTCATCTTTATAATCTTTTCTCCTATCCTCTCTCGACTCTCTCCTATCCTCTCTCGACTCTCTTTTCCGTTCATCTTTTCTATCACGACTCTTCTTTGCCGACTTTTCTTTCTGTTTAGTGTCGCCTGTTTCCATACTCCCGGTAGCAAGCCTGTCCCCGTGCCTCTAACAAATCGAATGAGTAGTTTAGGGCCCTGTTTGGTTAGGGTATCCGCGTATTCGATGGCTTTCTGCAGAAGTTCTTCCTGTTGAACTGTGTTCGGCAAAGCATCGTCCCCTTCCCCCTCCCTGCCGCAACTTTCGATCTGTTCTTCCTCACCCTCCTCCTCATCACTATCAGATTCGTTGAACACCGATGCAGAGGATTTCACTAATGGTCGACGTCCACCAAACCCGAAAGAAGTACCCGTGGACTTTTTAGCTAATCCAAATGACATCCCTCCAGGCTTAGCGGAAGCGTTCCCAGCAGGTCGAGAGAGTCCACCCAATTTCATAGTAAAAGGTTTACTTGGTGTGCTGGTAGGAGCGTGTGGACGCGAAGGTGGGGGCTCATCGGGCGGAAGGGGAGGTTTGTAAAATGAATCTTTAGGGGGAGGGGGAGGTTTGTAAAACGACTCTTTAGGGGGAGGGGGAGGTCTGTAAAAGGAATCCTCAGGAGGTGGGGGAGGGGGAGCAGGCGCGGTGTCCTCTGGGGGTGGGGGTGGAACCGCAGTGAATCCTGAAGGTTGCGTGATCGGTTTGAACCCTCCTTTAGGAGATTCGCGTAGCGTTTCGTCACGCTGGAAAGAGGAAAACATCGACTTGAACTCTGCTTGAGGAGCTCTGTAAAAAAGGAGATTTCGTAAAAAGAATTCAATGACCTTTAGAGAGGGATTTTTGCCAAGTGTGCACCAGTTAATCTGGTGTTCGCCGCACTCGTACTGGAGGCAACTAGAAAATTGATAGAACAGACAGACAGACGGACGGACAGACATTTGCAACGCTAGTGACGGTTCGTTCTAAGTACTAAGTAATGACATTTGGCATTTTTTTAAATTGGGAATAGCTGGTTGACAGTGCATTCAAAACCGAGATTATCGAGTAAACAGTAATTATCCATCACAATACAACGTAACTGTACCCTGGGTACCAGAGTCTCCAAGCTTGACTCGTTTACAAAACGCATAATTTACTGAGACGAAGATGTCCGTAAATGAGTGAAGCTTGGTACCCAGGGTAACGTAACTGCAGATATCCACCCAATCACATTTGTGCATGGCTTTCAATGTACCATTACAGGGGCGTAGCCAGGAATTTTGGTTGGGGTTGGGGGGGGGGAATAGTGATGTGGCAAGATCTCATTCATGCTCCAATTTCAGAACGGCAAACAAGTAAATTCTGAAATATAGTTCAAGAGCTTTAATTTGATACCAGTTTCACTATGTCCCATAGGGGGGTGCTACGAAAGTCAATTTTTGGGGCCTTGGCTCATGGACTATCTGGTACCCAGGGTAACGTAACTGCAGATATCCACCCAATCACATTTGTGCATGGCTTTCAATGTACCATTACAGGGGCGTAGCCAGGAATTTGGTTGGGGTTGGGGGGGGGGGAATAGTGAAAACATGGGACGAAAATGTTCAAATTTTTCTTCCAGCAAATACAGCAAATGTATGGGAAAATCATCCGAGAAAGGGGGGGGGGCCTGTGCCACCCTGGCTACGCGCATTGGCCCATTTATACGGGCACTGCATCCCTTACTTTTGGACGGCTTGTCGTTCTGCGATCAGATGAAGTCTCTGCAGTTCTTTTTCCATTTGTTTCTGTTCACGTTTTTTCTTTGCATCTAAAAAAGATAAAGCTAGTTGTAGTTTGATTCTGCTTCTTTACTTCAGGAAACTAAAGGTATTAAAAACAAGTATAAGCACAGTGTAGTGTTTACTGCGATTTTCATAATTCTGCGAACTCACACTTGACATTTCCGAACGCCAAACTGCGTTTTGGCTTCCGTCAATCAAACCTTTTAAGTCAAGTCCACGCATGTTTTCTAAGTTTGGTTTGCATTCTACATTGAAAAATTGTGTTTTGAAGCCTAGCTAGCCCTTATACGATCACAAGATCTATCAAAACCTCCGTGAAATCACCCAGAATTGTTCACTCGTTCGATTGACGAAAGCCAAACCGTGGTTTGTTGGTCGGTGTAGAGTTCGCAGAATTTTGAAAATCGCAGTAGTTGCTTACAAATATTTCTTGTAGCTTCTCTCTGTTTAAGGTCCTTTAATCTCTGCAAATGTTCAAAAGAAGTATTAGAGCAAGCCATTTTCTAGACTTGCCCCAAGTCGTACTCTATGTTTTTCCTTAGAACAAAGTGAAAAAAAGAACACGGCCGGTAGAGCGCGGGAGAGTGTACAAAATAAGCCAATTAAAAAAAAGAGGAACAGCGGACTTTGGGAAAGTCTAGCAATTTTCCTTTCCATACAAATGCCTAGAGTTTTCATTTTGGAATTTGAGATCAGTTGGGAAATGTCCTCCCTTGTGGGTGGGAGTATGGAATTTTCTGAATCGTAAATTTGATCTCATCCCACATGGGCATGGTCATATAAGTTAATATGGTTATGTCGTGTCGTGTAGTTAGAATGGTTGTGATGCTATGATCAGCTGATTGTATTACCTGCTTATGAGCATGATCATAAGAGTTAATATGGTTGTTAAAATGGCTGTGATGCTTTTATCAGCTGATTCTATTACCGGTTTATGAGCATGATCATAAGAGTTAATATGGTTGCTAAAATGGCTGTCATGCTTTTATCAGCTGATTGTATTACCTGCTTATGAGCATGATCATAAGAGTTAATATGGTTGTTAATGTGGTTGTGATGCTATGATGAGCAGATTGTATTACCTGCTTATGAGCGTGGTCATAAGAGTTAATATGGTTGTCATATTCTTTGTATTTGAAATACTGCTTGTCACACAGCTCACAGTAGAACATTTCCTTCAAATCCTGTAGACTCTCCTCTATGATTTTCTCCTTCTCTTGTTCATTCTGTGTAAGAAATTGAAAAGAAGTTAAGGGAGATTTTACCAGGATGTCAAGCAATTCAACCAAAAGTGGCCAATATCCAGTTACTTCTAAGTTTTAAACCAATGTTTCGATTGTTTTGTCTTGGCTTAGCTATGCTGTACCTGATATTTCTGTTTGAGTTCCTCTGTCTCTTCTTTTTCTATTTCTAGTGTTTTCCTTTTACTTGTTGTCTCCTCAGCCTGCTTGAACTAAAACATGACAAGCCAGCAAAGAACAGAGTGTTAGCAAGCAGCATGGAGTAAATAATAAAGGTCATTATGTCACAACTGGGTTTTTAACAGCTTTTGGGTAACTTTTGAAGCAGGTATGCTTGTAATCCTGGTATCAAATAAAAGCCATTGCAATATTTTTTTATAAGCCTGTGCAGAAAGCATTCCCATGTGGTTTCAGGGAAAAGATGGAGGAGAAAGCAGTCAAAAGTTATTAGAAATTTCACAGATATAGCCAAAATCTTGCTTGAATAATTTTTCACTGCTTTCTCTGGTTTCTTTTCCCTGAAAACACACAGGAACAATTGCTATATGGAGGCTTTTTTAATGTGGGTTGTGTCATGCTTAAAGGGAAAAAGGGATGACATGCAGTAGACGGTACTGTGCAGGTACCGGTAGCTGCATACAATTTTTCATATTTTCAGTTAAATATACCTCACGCTTCATTCGTCCTATCCCAGTAAGATCTTCTTTAAGCACAATAGGGAGTGGATCTGTACGACCTGAAGAATAAAATAAAGGTATTTTATGTCAGCATTATCACACATCACATGCCAATCATCCTCGTGGATCATGCTGCCCCGCCCTTGTACCACTGCATGCCTCATGTTGATGATCCTCATGTTGATGATCCTCATTTTGATGATCCTCATTTTGATGATCCGCATTTTGATGATCCACATTTTGATGATCCACATTTTGATGATCCACATTTTGATGATCCACATTTTGATGATCCTCATTTTGATGATCCTCATTTTGATGATCTTTTTCTTTACAAGGTGCCAATAAAGATTTTCTATGTCTATGTGTATGTGTATGATCCTGAGGATGTACATTAATGAACTGTTGAGGATACCAGCCACCATGTATATATACCCTGGCTGAGCCACTGCCAAAAGTAGTTGTCTGGGAACTAACATGTTGAACATCTAGCTGGTTTTACTTGTCTTGTGTAGAAGAAGCCTGTTGAACTCTGGTGGTTGCCTGCTAGTTTTGAATACATCCAAAACTAGCAGGCTACTCTCAAACAAGCCAATCAGATTGATGGGATTTTTTTCTGTTGCAATTTAACAGAAAAACGTTGCCACATCCTCAGAAAACTCATCCTTATGTCAAAAATAAACTGGGTTTGACTTGTACAATGATTAAATCTAATTTTCCCTTCCCAAAACTGTGAAAATTTGGGTATTTCTTGCTGGACCTACTGTGGTAGGAACGTTTTGTTTTGACAAACAATCCTTTGTGCACCATGATGTGAGATGAGCTGGACTGATTTTATCAAGTCTAATGGTTGTAATAATGCACACTCACCCTGTAGTTTTCTCCCAAGACCTGCTCCTGATTTCCATCCCATCTTAAGTGCAAGTTGGTAGCCAACATTTTCCTGAGGAGTGGGATGACAGAATGCGTGCAGTACTACCAAGAATGGAAAGCAAACATAGAGCGTTTTCATAGATAAAAAGAGTTCTGAACAATGCTGAATTTTGACCACATGCAGAAATCAAAAGTGCATTTCTAGAATTTAAATGGATTTGTAGTTTTTGAACTTTTTAAAAAGAGCATACATGCAGAAAAGTGGTTTGCACAATATGATCTTCAGATGCTTCAAGATGATAAGCTTTATTTTAAAAACACTCACACACTCAAACAAATTTCAAGGGGCTACTATACACTATCCCTCCCATGAGGGATGCCTTGGGGTCAATGATATACCTATCAGCAGGCATTTTCTCCTCTTATTTGCAGGTAGAATACCTAATTGATTTACTGAACAGTGGGCTACAGGTTATTTCAAATGTTGAAAATATCTTGTGCAGGTAAAATGTCAATTAGAAGAACTAAAAACTATTTATTTGATAAGAAGCACCTGGGTTTAAAATATACCTTTCCATTAGGAAATTCCTTGGGGAATTATGTAGTGTATTATGTGTTGATTTCAGTGCACCAAGCAGGTTTATGGCTGGATAAGGCAACAGGCTAGCCTGCTAGCCGACTCTTCAGGGTTTTTTTTGACGCATGGGATTCCTGTGTCACGGAAAGGACTTTCCTTTCTCTTCTTTCCCCCATGACACAGGCATCCCGTGTGCCAGCACCAAAAAAATCAAATATCCGAGGAAAAAACACTGGAGAGCTGGCTAGCAAGCTAGCAACAAGCTTATATACAAAAGTATAATTTAGATTTTGAATAGAGCTAAGTGTTAATCAAGCACTGGGTGAAGTACAATATTAAGCAATTATTGGATGAGGTTTTTGTGATCTCCAGAATAAACAATGTCAAGACAGGTGGAATCAGGCGAGGCCGTGAGGCCGAGCCTGATTCCACTTGGCGAGATATTGTTTATTCTGGAGATCACAAAAAACGAATTCAATAATTGTTTTATTATACATTGATTCAGTAGAAATACTTTTATTTCTGTCAAGCAATTTATTTGCACAAGCGCCTTGTTAAAATAGGGAAAGCGCTCTAGTCCCATGATGCATTGCACGCGTATCAAGAATCAGCTAGCTGATTCTTGAAGAATCAGCATGCTGATTCTTGGAGGCCCTTCAAAGTGTGTGATTCCCAAAGTAAAGCGCACGCTCTTAGCCAATCAGAATCGATATAGTGAGTACAATGTATAATAATACTGTGAACAGGCTGGATAACATAGCCTTATACAGAAACAACTTCTGTTTAGAACTTATGTCAAGAAAATTACATCAAGTCGAACATAGCTGTCAACTCCCCTGTATTAGGCAGGGGTTTGAGATTTGAGCCTTGTCTCAAGGTTAAAATTATTATGCTTTATTTTTATACGTTTACTGTATTTCTCTGGCATAACATCCTTGGACACATTTCTTAAATATTTGTTGCATTTTCTTTTTCAGAATCTCTGGACACATATGCTATTGGATGTCTGCTAGTCAGTGCAATACGCAACGTAAGGGCAAACATCAGTTTCCCACCATTATGTCTCACATCATTATTTGGGACATGATGGGCACTTGACAGAAATCAAAAGTCTCTTGAGGATTGATGATAGTGGAGATTATGACATGAGTATTCTAATAGGAATCAGCACAACTAATTATAGACCTTCGCTTGATAAGTCTCTGTAATTGAACTCATTCAAAAAGTCAGTTCTGAGGATAATCTTCCCAGAGAGGCTGATCAGTCTTACACTGAAGGCAGGCATCTTGCATGCAGCTACAGACATTACTGGTATTGCCCCAGACTGTTTCAAACAGAAGCCAGTTTTGTACTAATTTTGCCTGATCATTAGCAGTCATTGTCGTTATTTCCTAATAACCTCTCAAAGAAATCATTCCTCCTCAAAAACACCACAGTGCTTTAAGTGTTCCTTTAGGTAATAATATCAGGTTTTGATTTCCAGCTGTGTTCTGGTTAATTTAAAACCAATCTCAAATGACTATGTAATGGTTGTATTTGGAATTCTCTACATGCTTTACAAGGCATTTTGACCTTGCATATTTCAACTATGTGTCTTCACACACACAATGGTGTTTAAAATCCAATCACAATGTTCCAGAAAATATCCATCCCCCCCCCCCCCCCATGGAGGGGATTGGAAATTCTGAAGGGGTGGGGGTCAATTTACCTGATTTTTTTCCATACAAATGCTGTATTTTTCTTGGGAAATTCCAGAGGGGTGGGGAAGAATGGCAGCACAGGTCAGACTAGGGTATTTAGTTTTGCCAGCTAAGATAACATATATATACATTTAAAAAATGGGCCCAATTTACTTTTCAAGAAATTGGGAATTTATGTCCAAGCATGGCATATCAGCTGCTCTCTTCTTGCTTGGAAACTCTTGATTTTTATCCTTTGCCCATCAGGATTTTTTCTGTCTAAAACAGAAATTCTCAAATGTTGTATTACAGATTTATATGATTGTTTGTTTTATAGGATTTTAAATACATGCCTGAGCTAGGTTGTAACTCTGCAGTTAATTTTTCAACAACAACAGAATAGAACTCATGGTATGTTCCCATAAGGAAGAAAGTGACAAAAACATGCTACAAGATTTGTTGATAGCTAATAAACTTTCAATTATTTCTTCAGCCCCATGGATCTGCTGCAAGCAGGTCAGCTTTTGGTCAGCTTTTCCTGCCTTTCAAAGATTATAGATCTTATATAGATTTTATGTACTTTCATCAAGAACATAAAATCAACAGAACCAAAATTTCCAGTTGCTTAAGATTTCTAAAATACAGGCTTGACCTAGTTTGCAACTCTGCAGTTAATCTATCAACAACAAACAAATAACTCTTGGAATATTCCCATGAGGAAGTGTCAAAAACAAGCTACAAGATTGTTGATAGCTAAGCACTATTATTAGTTCTTCAGCTCTATCTGTTGTAGGCAGGTCAGCTTTTCCAGCCTTTCGGATATGACTTCTTTCATCAACACACTATATGTATTAAAGCTTATTATACTCCTCACATATGCCGTGTTTAGACCTAGGTTGTTTACTGCAGTAAGCCGAGTTACTGACCTACCGGGTTGAATTTGATGACCTTAGTTGGTCAGTAAAGTGTTTATACTCGCTAGCTTGACCTTAGTTCATCTGTCAACGGCCATGAGTTCGTAATTTACTTGTTGGCAGGAATCACTTTCACTGTCATTGACACGAATGAATAAGCACTGTTAATACTAGCTTTATCGCCACTGCCTACTTTTCTGGTGCTTTTTAAGAGAATCCAGAATTCCAGGTTTAAGCGATTGCTACTTCTGAGACTTCTGAATGCTTATGTAAATAGTTCTGGAGATTTTAGTCATCACAATTGATAACATATGTCGCTTGCTGTAGACAGCAATGATCTTGAAAGGTCGATGGTTTCGACCATCGCTGAATGTACTCTCAAAGACTTTTTCCTTGACTGTTGCGAAACCGGCTTATATGTTATATATTTTCAGCTACTCTGCTCACTAAATTCGAGTGTTTTTGCAGTTTGCGCTGTGACACGTTGTGTTCAATCTGTCATCGTGACCCCAGTTAACTCAGTTACTGCCCTAAACCAAGCCATCTAGAAAAGTTAACGTTACCTAGGTTGACTTTCCTTTGTCTTTGCCGGCATTTACTGAGGTCAGAAAAACTGTTTACACTTATCTAAAATTTACTGAGGTTAGTAAATCGGTTTACTGCAGTAAACATCCTAGGTCTAAACACGGCAATAGTTTCCTCCCAAAAGTAATCAGGGCTGCCCCTTAGTTGCCCTGGCTGGAGGCCATACATATTAATACAAGATGACTTCTTTCATCGACACACTACATATCAGTATATCAGTAAAGCTTAATATTCTTCACATAGTTTTTTTTTACAAAGGTTATAATCTGATTTACCCTTTGTTGCCTTGCCTCTAGGCCATACATCAACATTAAGTTGAACACAGCTTAGGAGAAAAGGTTTTAGATTTATCGAGAGTATACGGTAAAATCGTATAATCCCCACTTATAGGATTATTAATTGTCGACTGGAATTTCAAAGGTGATCTCAGACTGACAGATTTAAAACAGGAGCTCTGCTGGACTACGTTGTCACTAGTTCCGGCACTCGGAAAAATAATCGGAGATTTCTTTACGTGAAATAAGCTTAAAAGCAAAACGTGATACCAAGGACATAAAATAATCGATACTGAGCTCCTTTGGAGAGTATAAACGAGTTATTCTCGGATTTATTTGGGGTAAGATCCCCTTGCGTGAAAATACCTCAGGGATTGGCGAGTCCAACGAGGCCTTCTCCACTTCAATATCGTCATCTTCAATTTCAAAGGCGTCTTGATCGCTCGTCTGAAAATCAATCAGAAGTAAAATTAGATTACATTTCGTTCATGAGGCAATAAATACAGCTGTATGGACTTCGCGCTGGGCTATTCACCTGATATGCTCTCTTCTCGTGAAACCTTGCAAACTTCGCCGCCATTTTTCCTCTCTTAAGGTAGACCGCTGAGCAAAAGACCTTGGATTGCTGGCGCTGTTAACTTATCTCTTCACCGCGCGGCGCGCACGCGCACGCCATGTGTTGGTCTTCCCGCGGCTTCAGGAACACCCCAGTTCTCCCCGCCAATTATAGGCCCATATGAAAGTATCATTGCCACAATAATGGTCTTGGATCGCTACCTGGGGAGCTGAGCCGCTGAGGACGGGAACAAAACAATGGTACTTCGGTACTTCTTGCAGATTATCAGTTCAGAAAGGTTTAGGCCGCTCGGGTACAACACCTTTCGGATTTTCAAGCTTTATTTTCTTGAAGTAAAGCGAGCTCCCCGTGGTGCGGCGTGACTAGAAACTTGACACCAAACACGGCGTGATGCATAACTTATTAGTGTTACGAACCTTCGCTAAACAGGTACTGCACACTGCAGATCTGTTGAGTGCACTGAACAGAGGTGTGGCCAGGATTCATTAATGAAAGGCCCTAGGGGTCCTTCGTAAGATATTTTCTCATTTAGATGTTGCCCAAACACACTGTATTTGTTTGAGCCAGGCTCTCTTGGCCTGAACCTTGCCTCCTGGCTAAGCCCCTGCTCTTGTAGTGCAACTTCAGTGATGTGCAGAGGCGTTCACCAATACTATACGCAAAGTACGCAATTACGTACTAGCATTTTCAGAACATTTAAGACAATTAAATTCCTGCGGATAAACGTTTTATTCAAAATTTCACGGCCCTGTATATTCCGTTGCGTGGTATCCGAAATAGTTACAGTTCTGTATGCTTTTAAGGCTCGTGTGTACGGCCAAGAAATATAAGTGGGGAACGGGCCAACATCATTGAATGATTCGCGATTCAACTTATAAAACCATCCATCACTTTCAATTGAAATATAATGGAATAATAATAGGTTGGTTCACACTTATTGTTAATTAGCTCTTATATCGTGAAATTCTAAAGTAGTTACTTGGGAAATAAGCGTTTACTTGAACAAGACCAGAGTTCACACAGCTATCCTGAAGAGGCCTCGGCTGAACGACAAAGCCGGCAAGAAACATAAGAAAAAGTAAAAGTAAAGTAACCGTGCTTATATAGCGCTTATCCTCGCGACTTGGCGCCGTCAGAATTGTTTTTCTTTCGATTTTCTTCTCAAATATCCTATTATTCACACGTTTCTCGCCAAACTGAAGAAATTAGCCGGATTCACACTAGAGACGGAAAACTCGTCTGAGACGAGTTTCTCGTCAGAAAAAGTTCCTGCTTTATGTCAATTCTGCTCAAAAACACTTGCTTGTTATCTGTCTAAACTTTCTCCTTCAAAATGTTCACAAGAACAGGGAACCATATTCAAGGCGAGAAACTCGTCTCAGACGGGAAACTCATGTCTAGTGTGAATACTGCTATTATTATAGCCACAGTCTTCATCGTATCCAAAGCCACATGTCAATTAAAGGGGAAAACTTCGTCTTTTATTACTCTTTGAGAAATTTTCAATTAAAAAAGCTTGCCAAGTCAGACAATGAAAGTAAAGGAAAAATAAACGCAATAGAAAATGAATCGCCGGTTTTCCTATTATACGAAGAGCACCTACGCAAACAACTTTTGCTCAATTATGACAAAGTTGACTCTTTCTCCGACAGGGACAGAGGTTGGTACTCGCGGAACGGAATTGTTCGCAATAGGAGGCCACAAACTTCCGAGAATTCGAGAGAAAGAAGTGGATAACAACAAGGGGAATATCTACAAACTTAACATTGCAAATTGAGCATTATTTATCCGGAAATGGCGTGAAACATCGACAACTTTGCTGCTAATGGCTCATGACAACGCTCAGACAAACTGGCAAGCAATCTTGACATTTGAGGAACTTGACTGAAAAACACACTTCTCTTAAAAACGGAAAAGGGGTTTGTCGCGAGATAGATTACACCTAGATAATAAATTTACGTTTGGTGGCAGAACCAACAATGGAAAAATCGCTGCTGGATAATTATAATTTCAGCGCTGTAAATTCCACAAGCAAGTGCCTCACAGCCACCTCCTCTAAATGCCATTCAGAACTTCTCTACACTGAAAAAGAATCCATTGCCCAAGCTGCGTCTCTTGTTTTGATCGTTTTAAGCGGATTAGCTGGTAATGGCTATGTCGGGTATGTTATATACAGAAGCAAATCATTGAAAAACCCGACATTTGTATTCATCTTGAATTTAGTAATCGCCAACATTGGAGCACTGTCGCTGTGTACACCGTTACCATTTGTTGCAAGTATACAAAGGAAATATTCACTGGGAAAAGTTATCTGCAAAATCAGTGGATTCATGAACAATTTATTCTTCTGCGCATCTATTTTCACTCTTTCTCTAATCGCAGTTCACAAGTATTTCAGCGTTGTACGACCTAAGAAGCGAACTTGTTTTCAGATGTCGCTGAAGAAAACAAATATAAGTTTGGCTGTTTTATGGGTTGCCTGTGGAATCATGTCGATCGCAGCATTAGGCCCTTTTAGTGCTTGGGAATACATAACATTTAACCCTACGACATCTCATTGCGGCATTGCATTTCCGAAAAGCGTGAACCAAAGGATTCGTTTGGCAGGGTTGGCAGCGATCGCGTTTGTTATCCCACTGGCTCTTATGTGCTATGCTTATATGCGTATTTATTTAACCGTGAAGTTCCACGAGCAACGACTAAACAATGTTTCATCAGTAAAACGCATGAATCCCGTCAAACGCAAAATAGCTATCACGCTATGTCTAATGTTTGGAACATTTGTGGCTTGCTGGACGCCATTCTTTATACTGATAACCCTGTCAGTTGCCATGGGCAACGCATCGAACCTCCCTTCAAGCTTAGGGCGAATCGCTTACTGGTGCGGCTACCTTAACTGTTGCATCAACCCAGCGCTTTACTGTTTCCGAACTTCTTCATTCAAAGAAATCCGCCAAAGAACATCCTCTAACGTTGTAACACACCGCAGCGACGCTAGAATGCGCTCCAGGCGAGCTATTTCACTCCCAAATCTACCACTACCAAGATCACTTTCCAGTGTCATCACAGGTGTTGGACTAAATAATCCGTCATCTCAAGTTAACCCGCGAAGTCGCGCGTATTCGCTTTCGGCGTCTACGGGAAGCTTTGGCGTCAATGTGGCGTCTTTCAATAGTTCCCTACTTAACCCAAGAACCAATCAACGCGAAAGGAAGGTGTCAAGACAGGAGAATTTTTCGACGATATGGGAGTCAACGGCAGAGCGGGTGGAGGCAATTAGCGGCGCAAGGGGGAGTGATGTTGCTGTGGTGACTAGAAACTGTGAGGTATTGGTTCCTGGTAATTATTTGGATTGTGATAAATTGGCGAAACAGTTGCATGCCCCAAATACCAGTGAACTAATAAAAGGGGGGAAGTAGCTAGTCAATCTATGATCACGTGAGAAAAGGCCGAGCCTAAAACTAATTGCACTAAGAGTTGATGTTTCACAGAAAACCAATCCTTACACCACCATTTGGAGCAACATCCTAAAAGTTCCAAGAAATTGCGCTTGGGAACAAGTTCAAATCCGCGATTTTTTATTTAATTCATACTCAGATGTTGATACAATGATGTTTACAAGTTGAACAACGAGAGAAAGGTTGTTCCTCCAGCTCAATTTTTCTGGACTTTTTATATTTAATTCTACATGTTTTCCACAAATGCCCTTCCTTAAAAAAGTATACTGTTGCAATTACATCCATAAAACCTTCGTAAAACCGCAGATTGAATAGACTAGTGGGGGGTTGCTTCAAGTACTTTCTTTTGGATCTCGCTGCTTTTGTCAGTATCGTAAGAGGGGCATTATGGGTATCACAAAGGCCGGTACAGACTACAAGTCCCAGGGACTAGTCGCGGGTCAGTCCCCTGTGTGAACCTTCGTAAAACCGCAGATTGAATAGACTAGTGGGGGTTGCTTCAAGTACTTTCTTTGGATCTCGCCGCTTTTCTAGACTTGTCTCCGAAGCAGGTTCATGGGACAAGGTCCTGGGACTTACACAGTTGGTCTCAGATCGGTCAGAAAATCAGTCAAATTCAATGATATTTTATTGTACTTTATTTTGTTTTATCAAACAAGTTTAACAAGAGGCAAGCCAGGGGCGTACGCATGGTTTTAAAAAGTTGACAGCCTCGAGTATATGTACGTTTTTTTCAAATCTACAGGCCAAGCTCATAAATGCAGCACAGCACTTGTACAAAAGTCCCCCAAACATTTACAAGCCTTGCCTGCAGGCCTATTATTGATTAATAATATCTAATAGTTATTAACAGTATTCAATTCTACAAATCCATATTAGTAACATTGCAAGGTTTGGCAAAGGTTGCTTGAATACTGGCTGAAATATAAATTTTCAAAACTTTATAATCTGGCCTACTTTTTACAAAGAAATGTATGGGCAAATATGTCCAGTACATGTCCAGCCTCGTTTTTAAGTTTTTGCCATACATTTCTTTGTAAAAAATAAGCCACAAAGCTAAGTTGAACATTCATATCTCAGCGATTTTTCGAGTAATTCTTCCCAAACCTTGCAGTCTTACTAATGCAGATATGCTGAATTGAATACTGGACTTCGTTTCCTGAAACCACATTCCAGAGATATTTCAGGTGCTTATGGTTTTTGAAGTCTGGAACATCCGATTCTTTTAAATCCCAACACATAGAAACCCAAACCAAAGCATATTCGCCATGCATACTAAATATCTGAAATAAAAATATGTATTATTTTGTAAAACAAAATCGAGGAACATACCTCTTGTATAAATTGTACAACAGATAAATAAACAGTTTCCTGTATAAATATCTCAGGTTGAGAAAAAAGAGTTGAAATAATATAGCCTGCTAGCAAAATGCTAAAAATTCTTCTGAGCAAAAAACTTTTCCTTGTTTATGCATTATATCAGATTATTTGCAGTCAATCAGGTTAAAATGATATTAACATAATATTAAATTGGATCGAGGCCAGCAATTATTCTAAGCTGCTCATAAACAAAAAATATGATGATGGTATCCAAGCCAGTCCGTGTCCAGTTTGGAAAGAAGCCTTTATAAAGAGCAAGAAGTCCCTCGTGTCTTATAGTCTTATAAATACAGTCAAATGTTCCCTTATAAATCAAAGGCCTTCCTTGGTTATCCTTTGGCTGGGTCATAAATCTTGTTCGTACAATATCCACAGGGGATGCCACACATGTGGCTACAAATCCTGCCACAATTGCCGAAGCCAAGTGGAGAGTGGTACCTTCTTTCATTAATTCTGCATCCAGCAATAAATGCTTAGTGTGGTCATAAGCTGGGACTTGAGTTCCACTTATGCAGGCCGCTCTTTTGACTGTTGGCTTGACTCCAGTCCATAGTCCAAGAAAACCTTCTCGTTGCACTATTTTGTAAAATGCATGGAACATATTTTTGTAAGGTGTTTTGTCACCAATTTTTATAGCTTGGAATCTAATCTTGACCAGATCTGTAGGTGTCGCTATGGCACTACCAATAATTCCAGATGATGTACCAGCAGCAATTTTCTTCCAAAGTGGTGAAGAGGAAGGATCACTTGCTCCAAGCAGGTTTTTAATTGGTTCATAAGCTCCCAGACGAGTTGAGCTGTATATGGCTTGTCGGAGTAAAGCGGGGGCAATACTACACAAAATGAAACTTTGATTGTTAAAAAAGCAATAAATCATAAGCATTCAGGGTTCAAAATAATTTTTCAAAATTTGCTCAAATTTGCTGGCTTTGTTTATCTATTTTATTTATTTATTTAGCTTTGCACTAGTACAAAAATTAGCCTGCACAAAAATGAAAGCAGATAATATTCCAGGGCATTTCACAAGATGTGATAATGGGTATATGCAATATAGAGCAATTTCTGCACCTTCCACAAAACTGCAGCACAATTTGCAATTATTTTTTGCCTGTTTTTGAAAGCAAATTGGAGCATAGGCAGGGGTCCCACTTGGCAAAGTTTTAAAGTTTGCCACAGAATTTCCCAGCAAAATATTGCCACAAAATTCAAGGCAAAGTGTTTTGCTCCCAAGAGTGTGGTCACACTAGTGTGAAATATTTGCTGCCCTTTTTTAAATTCTGCTTCTGTCTTGGGTTTTTATTTGATTGACAGCAAATTATTTTGTTCCTACAAAACTTTGCCAAAAAAGACAGCCCAAAGGCTGCTTGTTGGTGCCTTTGTGTTTTGGTCAGCCAGATAAGCATTAGTTCACTGGCAAAGTGACAGTCATATTAGGAAAATATTTTTGTAGCAAATTCTGGCCGCAAAATCTGAAAAGTTTGCCAAGTGCAACGGCTGCTTTATTCAGTTTCCACACAATTTTCAGTTGTTAACCATGTTTGTTGTTGGCAATGTCGCAAAAAATGCTCAGTCTATTTAAAAAAATAGTACTTAATATTTTGCTCAAGAAATCAACAACTTTACTTTTGGAACATTTTGGAGCCAAAAGTGGTCTCATTTTACATTTTTATGTGGTTTGTAGATCAGTGAAAAGCACCTACCCTCTGTATAGACCTCTCAGCCCTTCCTCATTATATATGCGTGTCAGTCCTGTCCTAATCAGGCCTTTATAATAACGATCTTGGAAGATGTTCTTGCTGGTGTGCTTAGAGCCCAACTCATTGTCTAGCTGCATACGAATTTTGACCACTTCAATGGGATTTGTCACTGAAACATATTAAGATCAATATTTCTGGCTCAGACATACTGTATTAAAAACATTACAAGTACTTTAATTACAGGTGATTATTGGCAAACAGTCAGCTTGACTCGTTTTGTCTTGTTTACTTTTGGTTGGTGTTCATTTACCCCCAGTGACTAAGTAGTGGCCAAATGGTCATGATAGTTGGCAAGAGTTGCAACTAGCAAATAAGGCAGCACATACCCATATCATATACTAGAACATTATATGAGAGAGTATCCCCCCCCCCCCCCCCCCCCGAGCAACAATGCTAGAGCGGAGGCTACTTAACAATTAGACCTCGAGCCCGAAAGGGCTACAGGCCAATAGCCCATGAAGCCGCAGGCCGAGGGCACAAGGTCTAATTGTTTTAGTATCACCCACCTAGTTGGACAAAAAAGTGAACATTGTGTTAAAAAATCACCAGAAACCTCGACAAAAACAGAAGTGGCTGCCATTGCTTTCATGTTCAAAATCGACGCTTTTGCTACTAGAGGTCTATTGATAATAGTCCCCTAGTAGCGTAGCCAATCAGAATGCAACATTGGCAATAGTCCACTAGTTGGGTGATACTAATATGTTTTATCCCTTGTATTTACATTTTCTGTTCTGTTTTCTCATGTTTATCAATTGTACAAAAGTTCAACCTCAAAACACAAAGCAAAATAGAAGTGGCCACTGCTATGTGCTTACTCATTTCTAAATTCCCGTAATACAGCAGGGAGCTGATAGTGATAGTGATAGCGTGTATGGAGATACAAATATCTCTGGCACTTACCGGTGGTGGCAGTCATGCAGGACAATCCTCCGAGAACAAAACGGGCGATGTGCTCTGGTAGAATCGGAGCCATTATTAGATCGGGCTCACTCATACTGATAGCCATCTGCAGAAGAAAATAGCAGTTTTGTACTCGCACGTGGACAGTCTATTTTACTGCTCTGAAGCCGGAGGACTTTGGACCATCGATTTCCTTCAGATTCCACAAATGTTTTCGCTTTATGCCACTAGATGGTATTCCACACACAAGCTGAAAGTTGTTTTCAAGTGTAATTGGCGTCCTAGGGATAAACTTACGTGTCAAATCGCGTGAAACTTCTTGTTCTTGCCAGAACTCTAGTCCTCCCGCCACGACCCGCCATGTTGATTTTTTGCATATTACTTCGTCCCAGTCCCCTTTAGTCCCTGCCGGGCCCCCGCCGGGCCCACTTATCTTTTCATCGATCGCTTTGTTCTCTAGGGCCTCTTCACATGATTCTGGAATGAGTTTCATTCCAGAATCAGTTTCATTCTAGAATAAAGTTCGTACTGTATTCACATGACGTGATCAATCAGTTTCAGATTTTGGTACCAAATAAGAAAACAAATATTCACGCATGCGCCACTCGCTCCAGACTTCACTGTTTGTGAAGTCCGAGAACGCGCGAAGTTCAATCATAGGCTTCCCAGGATCATTGAGCGAACTTTAGAGTTGATAGTTTGCAGTTTTATAGTGTCGCTGTGTGAAGTTTGACTGAGTTCGATGAGCGCTAAAATATGAGTACCTACGAAAAATAAAAAAGTTTGAAAAATACCCTTATCTAGTCCTTTTAAGTACTTTAATAAATCACTCTAGCCAGTAGCTCATAAGTAGTACTTATGAGCTTCTGCTCTAGCATTTATTCGGTCAGAAATACACTTTTAAGTGAGTTTTAGCCAATTTTATTGTCACCTCTCACACTACTATAGAACATATAGTAGTGTGAGAGGTGACAATAAAATTGGCTAAAACTCACTTAAAAGTGTATTTCTGACCGAATAAATGCTAGTAGTGATTTATTAAAGTACTAAAGGACTAGATAAGGGTATTTTTCAAACTTTTTTATTTTTCGTAAGTACTCATATTTTAGCGCTCATCGAACTCAGTCAAACTTCACACAGCGACACTATAAAACTGCAAACTATCAACTCTAAAGTTCGCTCAATGATCCTGGGAAGCCTATGGTTCAATTTCAGTTCACATGATTCCAGAATGAAGCTTCATATCGGAACGAAATTTTCACTCCGATTGAAAACCGGAGTGAACTCATTCCGGAATGACCTGCACGGGAGCAATATTACGTTCCGGCATCATGTGAACAAATGTATACAAAATATATAGAAATCTTACGGAAATGGAATGAACTCATTCCATAATAATAATCATTCCGGAATCATGTGAAGAGGCCCTTATTCCTCTATGTTTTAGTGACCATCCAAAAGTCCCAGGAAAAGTGTGTCTGCTGCAGCACTGCAGGAACGTTAAATATGAATTTTTAGGTTTTGTGTTTTTAGGACAAAAACATCTGCCAGACATTTTTGGGGTGTGAAGTATGCTCGACCGAGACCTCCGTCAAGTCTTTACTATATGTCAGACAAAGAGGATAGTTCCAACAAGCGGCCATGTATTAGTAATGTTCTGTTTATCAGGTTTATCATATAAACATCAATGAAATAACAAATTCTAATTTCATTTGGGTAAAACCCAAAAATCGAGCATGGAGTACAGGCAAGTGCGTTATTTTCGGTCAGGGGCGTATTCAGGCCGCTCAAATTTTGGTTTTGGAAGCCACCCCCGGACTGGGCCGGCTTGTGTGGCCTCAGAAAATCCATTTAGCGACAATGAATATCGCGATCTAGATCTAAAAAATAGATAATAGCGGGTTTATATCTTTATACACGGGTATTTTCAATACTTCGCGAAATATTTGAAGTAGATACGCCCCTGTCAGTGAAGAGCAGATTTCGTATGATTGTGAATTAAACGTGCCGTGTCAATTAAAGTACAGCCGCTGCGCCGCGACTACGCTATTCTGTATCGACATCAGGCCACGTTTCGTGCCGCGACCGTTTTCACAGTCATACGCGGGAGATCACCCGATATTTCATTGGTGTTATATAATAAAATGAATTCTTACGAGGTACGACGACGCGCAGACGCGATGTTTTTTTTTACTGCTACTGATCAGTTTCAGCTTTTTCAGATGTGTCATGTACTGTACCATGTTCTACTCTCAAGTGCCCAGGGAGAAACGGAAGTAAAAAGAAGAAAATATCGTGCAATTGTGTCAAATCAAAGAAGTCGAGGCTATACAAAGCTACCGAACATGGTATTGTATTTGTGTCGAAGCAGGTGAATATCCCAGTTGGATATCCCAATATAATATTCCAAATGTCTCCAACCATGGCCTAAATTACAGAAATTACTCCCCATTTCAAACATAAATTCCAATTGAAAAGTCCCAGTCGAGGTCTCACTGAAGTCTTGGGACAGGGAAAAACGTATGTGATTTGGTAAGTCTGTATTAATGGGTCTGTGTAACGAGAACTGCACAATTCTAAGCGGCAGAAGTCATACTAAGCATATTGATTATAATATCTTGCTTTTATACATACATTTTTAGTTATTTTTTACAGTTTTGAAAACTTAATGTGAAAAGGCTGACTTACTGTCTTGTCACGCGCTTGATATTCATAGGTGTAGTTAATTAATTTTGAGCAAATATCATTGTTTACGTTCACGTTATAGATATTTTAGAATTTGATTTACAGTTTCATCAGTAACCAAAACTAAAAAAAATTGTTTGTCCCTAGTTGAGGAGATGAAATCGTTTATCTTATCCACTCAGGAAATCACGAAATGAAACTTTCCACTTTGTGTCTTCGCAACCTGTTCCTACTTGCAGTCCTGGCTAGCGCCAATGGCTTTGATTGTGGCGCAAATAAACTGAAGTATAAAGGTAAATTGATTTTATACACAATTTTATTTATAAAGAAACGTCGAAGGCTCTCTGGATGGACGCGGGCGCCTTTTCTGGACTCATACTATACTAGTTTGAAAAGATATAAACGAACACTTGTTAACGGCACTGGATTTGATAAGAGTTTATCAAGAGAACTTCGAAAAACTATTGCGCGCTGTCTATGAATTTCTAATGCCTTCTTCAATATTTAACAATTAGACCTCGAGGCAGAATGTGCTATGATGAATAGACCATGAGGCCGAAGGCCGAATGGTCTATTGATATCATAGCACATGAGGACGAGAGGTCTAATTGTTTTAGTATAAACCAACTAGTTGGTCAGTTTTGGCAGTGAATTCCATTATTTTATGTTGAAAAAATCAAGTTTTCTTGCAAAGAAAGGTGGTGGTTTTGCCAGGCACGGTCTATCACTAATAGACCATTAGTAGCTCAGCCAATCAGAATGCAGGATTTGTAATAAACCATTAGTTGGTTTATACTAATCAAGGTTATTCGGCGTTTTGACTCGATAATGTTTTTTCACTCATGCGTCATGTGTTGGTCTCCCTGTGTTGAATGAATCTCTTCCCGGCATGCATCACTTTTTCTGTGGCGGCCATTTTGAAAAGTTCGGCGCGCAGTTAGTTGATTCGTTGTAGCTCGTTTAGCTCTTTTATCGGTAAGTATACAATAAGGTTCCCTGCGAGCAGAAGTAACTTTTTAACTCCATGTAATTGATTTTACTTTTCTATATCTATCATGTCTATGTTTTTGAACTTCGCATGAAAAGTAAGGAAAAGAAAAGAAAAGTAAGCTTTATAAGCTTAAGCTTTAAGCAAAATAACTAAAGCAAGCTGTCATAATTATATATAGTTTAATATTCACATACCCATCTATTATTTCAATATTCTTTGATATATCTCAGGAACACTCTTTGAAGGTGCAAAATATTTCTGGCCTTTGGAATCTGCTACAAATCTGGTTGACGTCATTAGCTGCAATGCTGTGGCTTCTGTTTATGGAACTCTCGACAGCGATGCTTCACCAGAAAACCGATATGGAATTAAAACAACTGGTAACAATGGAATCAAGCTTGGTGTGTTACAAGACAGCTGCCTGTCTGATCTCTCTCTTTGTAGTAAAGGTGTGTGTGAAGAAGAGACACATACTATTGTCTAAAAATGTTATCCTGGCACCATGCACACTAATAGAGCAGATATTGTATGACTCTGAAAAGTGCCTCGACACGGCACAGTACTGTCGTGGTGGTGGTACCGAACCTGGCCTGCTGTAGATACCGAATGAAATCACTTAATCGCGGCGCGGTCGCGGAGCGGTACAACTTTGTCGCAGAGCTTTTCAGAGTCATACGAAATCTGCTCTATTACATACTTTGTATCATTCAAGCTATAATGCACTAGTCAATGTAAACCTTTGTTCGTGAAATGTAACATAACAACCAACATTCAGTGCACCCATTCATTATATCATTGGGCAATTCCAGAAAATAAAGGTACCCCCCACACGGGCGGCATTTGGACATTCCGATGGGATGGGGGGGTTTAAGAGCTCGGAATTCTGATTGCAAGGGGGGGTTTTCGAAGCTGGATTTCTTTAACCTGCCCGGAATTCTATATGCATGGGGGGGTAAACCATTTTGGAAATTCTGGATGCATGGGGGGGTCAAAAACTAGTGCCGCCCGTGGGGAGGGTACCTTTATTTTCTGGAATTGCCCATTATAGCCATAATATATAGATTTAGCCACTGGCTAAAAGCGGAACTACCGGTCACATATTTTTTAACGAGACAAAAAGGTTGCCATTGTACATAGATAGCCTTGCAACGTCATACCACATGACTAAGCACTTGCACCCCCCTCTCCACTTAGACAACTTCATCCAAGTTTAGTTGTCTGAGGTTCATCCCTTCCCAAGATATGTTATTTTCCTCCTATGATGACGTCATCAATGACATCATACCACGTGACCATGCAGTTGCACCCCCTTGCCACTTAGACAACTTTACCGAAGTTTGGTTGTCTGAGGTTCTTCCCTTCCCGAGATATATCATTTTTCTCCTGTGATGACGTCATCGATGACGTCATCGCCGGACGGACGGACGGACATACGCTATACCTTTTATTCAGGAAGAAACCAAAAAAATTCATATCTCAAGAAGGGAACCACCTATGGCGACCAAACTTGGACACATTAATCTTTTGGGCTTTTCAACGCCCTAATCATTTGACTTGGTGCCGTCAATAACGTGAGCAAAATGAGCGAGAAAGACTGTGACGTTTCAAAATCAACTCTATAGTTATGCTAGACGTTATTTCCTTAGGTATGGTGCTCCGCTTGCGTGGGCCTTTGGCCCGCGCAGGAGCTCCGCTATTAGTGCAATGTGTGGTTCCAGAAAATATCCATCCCCCCCCCCTATGGAAGGGATTGGAAATTCCAGAGGGGTGTGTGTGTGTGTGGGGGGGGGGGGGGGGGCAGTTTACTTTGGTGAAGTAATCTAATGATGATCCATAAAAAATATTGATTATTTCAATTATCTATATATTAATACCGTAAGGAAAATCATGTCCGCACTCGCTCCGCTTAGCCCTGAAGCTGTGCCGCCAAAAGAAGTTCGCAAACCCGAAGGGAAGGTGGAAATCTGGACCGTGGGCGTGTTTTTGTTGGAAAAGATTCACCTTGAGCTAAGTTCTAATTCAAGCGATTTCTTAAGCGAGGGACAAAGCCGTCATTGCCGCCATTTTGAAATCTCCACAAGAAACTAAATAAGAACTCAGTTCGTGTAGCCGAAAGCACCAGAGACATTCAAACCTAAATGGTTCTCTTACAGATTGCATACAGGAATGTGCAGGGATAATTCTAATTTGAAAGCTTTGAGCTGAGAAACATTTTCATTCAGGTTTGAACAAACGTACACACTACCTTGCTTCCCCCAGATCGCGCGCTAAGTCATGCTAAGAGTCGAAATGACACATTTACAAAGCAAAGACATGAATAACATTCTCTAAGTATAAATCCTGGTGGCTGTATCGCAAAACGAAGGACATAATTCAAAGAGAAGGAGGAAATCTCTGCAGGGTGTGTTTAATTTGTTGGAAAGATTCACTTTGGGCTAAGTTGTATTCAAGCGATTTGCTTGACTGTTTCTTTTCTCCCCTAACTGAGATATGATAAACGTACAAACAATTCCAAAGTCAAATGTTTTTTGGCTTAATCAAAGTTTTCAATTTTCGCGGGTTCTTTGACCGATTTGAGAGATGGACTCACACGTGTGATTTTGTCGCACCAAAATCAGGGAGACCAGTGCAAAAAACCCAGGCCCTTTTGGGGGGTACTCATGCTGACGGGGGAACTCAGGGAAATCATGAGCCCCTCTCCATATCCATATGGCCATTGTGATTTTTTTTCCTTTTCCTGTTTTTATAAAAACAGAGAACACTTTAAGTAAATACATTTCTTCCTTACACTCCGTGAATTTTTCACGGGCATCAGCTAGTTTCAATTATTTTCCCATACATTTTTTGTTGCAACATAACATCCTTATGTTGCTAGTGTGTACCAGGCTTTAGTTTCTAGATAATCTATTATTTTTTAAGGGTATTCAATTCAATTATAGGGATGACAATCACACTGTGGATCCTGTTATCCACCTCTGGAGCCCCCAACAGTGGTGATGTTGTTCTTGCAACTGGTGATGACACAACTCAAGTGGCCAACATTCTGTTATCCACCAACACTCAGCATGGTTTGATGCTGGAGGTCTTTGCCAGAAACCAATTATACACAGCTATGTTAGTGGTGTCAAGAGGCAAATGGTATCATGTTGCCATTACCTATGACTCTAATGAGGGTGTGGTGCATTACCTTGATGGAATAAGGGTGAGAGGAATCAATACTGTTGTATTAACGACAAGGGTTAAAGACTGAAGCAAAAATACATTAGAACATAGCCAGTGCAGCAAGCACTCTAATGTGTTTTCAGAAAAAAAAAAAAAAAAAAAAAAAGATAGAGAAACAGGAGAAAGCAGTGAGAAGTTCAACAAGTAAGTTCCCTTCCCTTTCCCTTGCTAGCTTGTCAAACTTTTCACTGCTTTCTCCTGTTTCTCTGGGTTTCTTTTCCCTATAAAAATGCAGGCTTTTGGGGAATAAGAAATTAATTCTTGTTGTCATACCTATGATTCTTATAAGGGTGTGGTGCATTATGTTAATAGAAAAGGGTGGGAGGAATCAATACTGTCATATTAATAACAGGCATGACAGAAGTAAAAAAGTGCATTTGGAGCACAAATAAGAAATTAGTTTTTTTTAGGGGGTGATGTATATTCTGTTTTGTTATAGTTTCTTATGGTTCATTAGTTCGACCGTCATATAATGCATAACGGTACATTGTTTAGCAAAAAAATGGAACGTTCCTCTTCCCTCTGGTCTCAATGCCTCACCAATGCAGCATAAAAATGATACCTTACTTTGGTCCACAGTTTGGCAAGGGTACAACTGTAATTGCCCAAAATGCAACTGGTCAAGCAAATGCCACAGCACTGTACTTATCGTATGCTATTGGAAGGGCAAAATCAAAGGCAAGCTACCGAGATATAGCTGTGTGGGAATATAAGCTCATTGAACCAGAGGTTAAAAGCATATTCTCACACATCCCAGGTAAATAAGTCTACATAGGTCATACAGTCATAGTTTAGTAGCCCCTTCCTTAGTGGAGGTCTGTAAGTTGAAAGAAATCCTTGTAACACTAACCATTACAAAAGAGTGCATCACTGACAAGAGAAAACTTATTTTCATCCCTGTAATATTCTCTGTTTGTAATATTCTCCATAATTCTGGTGACTGATACATTTGTTACCCAGGATGTTATGCAGTGGAGCCTTCAGCTATTTCTTGGTCTGCCTCATCTGCTGATGGTCATTTCCAAGCAAGTCAAGCTGGATTTGATTCCCTGACGGCATGGTGTGCTGAGCGTAAGATGCCATCATCTGTTTACCCAATACTTCAGGCTCAGTTTTCCACAGTTTATAAAGGTAAGTTAATCACAAAGTAATCCCAAAAAAGTAATCCAAAGTACAGATTCCAAGACAATGCGTGCCTTCTTTGACAGTTGTGGCACCTTGTTGTCTAGTTTAGTTTTCTCATGCTCTTTTTCTTATAAGGAAATCAAGCATTGTCATAGAACTGTTCACCTGCATGCCTTACTAAGAAAGGCAACCAATCCGATTCTACTGACCGATTTTGGGTCAGTAATAACATAATAGATGAGAAAGTGAATTCAGACGTCTCTCCTCAAAGTGAGGTACGATTGAGAGCCACAGGACAGCTGAAATTCAGGCTAGCATTGCTGGCCCAAAGGATTAAGTCAACCACAGAAATGACAAAAAATGTTACAGAATACTTACTGCTACTGCGTATTGATGCCCTATTTATGTTCTGGTAATTTAGGATAAGAGCCAAAGCTCAAAGACATGTTTGACATGCAAGACAATTATATGTTTCTAAGCCTTTTCAGCTCATGCTTAAAGTAGTATAGTAGGAACCAAATTAGTCTCCTTTTTTAGAGTCCCGTGGGAATTACCCAATTTGCAAACTTGTGAGCCTCTGTGGACATTTTGTTAAATACATGAAAGATCCTGTTGTTTCTGTCATATTGAAAACTTGTTTGTTGTTTTTGATTTTCAGTATACTCCCTTATATTAGGGCAAAAGACTTTTGATACAAAAGAATATGTCACCAATCTTAATGCTCAGTGGTCAGTAGATGGCGAAATATGGTCTGCATGTAAGGTAATCAGTAAACCATTTCATATCCTTACCATGGAGTGAAATGGAAATTTTAGAAATTGATTTTGCCTTATTTTCGAGGGGGTAAATAATAATATTGGATTACCCCCCAAACCACTTACCTGTCGTAATGCTGTGCACAATTGAGCTGAGTCTACCAAGCCACTTGATGTTATATTTTACATTTTTACAACCCCAAGAATAGAATAGGATGAGGAATATTGCCGTTTAGACATTTTTTTGCTTCTTAAGGTGGCCCATGGCTAATTCACTGGTAATCACACCTTCAAAGTACCTATTAACAAAAGATTCCTGCCAAATCGCATTCATGTTGCTCAATTCACTTTCTTTCAATGTGTATTTATTTCTTCCCAGCAAATTTTTGTGTGAGGAGCCCTTTATTAGGTTTTCATAAAAAATATCTGATATTTTACTGCCCTCTATGGAACTATTTAACAATTATTCTTTGAGCCCGAATGGGCTCTGAGTCAATAGCCCATGAGGCTGAAGGCCGAATGGGCTATTGACTTAGAAGCCATGAGAGTGAGAGGAATAATTGTTTTAGTCAAATCACACTAGTAGGTCAATTTGTATAGGCAAAACGTTTTCTGGTCTGGTCATTTGTCCTTTTCTGGCTTTCAAATCCAACTCTTTCGCTACTAGTAGGCTATAACATATAGCCTACTAGTAGCTCAACCAATCAGATTGCAGCATTGACAATAGACCACTAGTGTGATTTGACTAATGAGCATTACTTTTAGGCTTTGGTTTTGGTGAATTAGCCTTAGCATTGAATCTTCTAAATTGCTGTGACCTTAACGCTACACTAATTTACCAGTTTCTCCTTAATCACTGCACTGTCTGTTGATCAAAGACTATGCACCCATTCGGTACCTATTTGATCCCTTCTCTTTCCTTTTCCCACAGGCATTTACAGGACTACAAAGCACCACAAACATGAAAGTCTTCCCTTTGGCCACTGAACCAATCCCAATGCGTTATCTGAGATTAATGCCTAGGTCCTACGTTTCTCCATACCAAAGGGCATGTCTAAGATTGAAAGTGTGTGGCTATAAACTAGGTGAGCTTTTTGTGACTGATATGTCATGACCAAGTGTGACTGAATCTCTGAGTGAGGAATTTATTAGTTGAAAATTGCCACATCCCAGAAGGCCATGCTAAATCTTTATGCAGAAGATTCTGTGTCCTTTGCGATTACGAAGAAAACAATTCGAAACCTTTACCCACTCTATGACCTAGTGAATACCCAGAAGGCTATGTGGAACCTTCACCCAGAAGGCTCTGCGACCTGTTTTTGTTAGCGTTTTTGATTATCCAGAAGGCTAAACGAAACGTTTACCGAGAAGGCTCTGCCACCTTTGAGGTTACTCAAGGCACATTTTCCTTTAGCATTTTTCGTACAACGTAGATTCATGTACCCACTGGGTACCTATTTTGGTTTTTCAGTATCTAATTATGAACATCAAGCATATTCTAATCAGGAACCCATTACCTAGGAGTGTCCATCTCCCATGTTTTCACAGTGTATTATAATAACTTTGGCGAGCATTGTGGTGTATTATCCAGGCTCTAATGAGCATTTTGGCGGGCTCTAATATATTAGAGCCCGCGCGAGTCAGTCGGCGTTATGATGGTCGCCATAAATTATCATTTTTGTACTCAATGCTCTCCAAAGTTATAATATTACAGTAATGTAGTTGATGTTCTTGGGCGTAAATATATTTTGGGCCCTTCTCAGTGCTCATTTTGTCCCTTGCTGCGCTCGGGCTAAAATGAGCCTCAGTCGGGCCCAAAACATATTTACGCCCGCGAACATCAACTATATTGTTATAATAGCGCATTGGAAAATGAAGCCTGTATCAAGTTATTTTTAGTTTCAAATTTTCACGCAAAGCTTACGTCACACATTCGCTCAGCCAATTAGAATACCTGTAGCGTAAGTTTTGTTCAGAGAAGTTTATTCAAGCAGCAAATCTATTGTTCTAAAAATAACTCCAGACCTGCTTCATTTTCCAATTTTCCTGTTCTAATTCATGTTATCAGGCCCAAATTTAAACATAACAGCAGCAGTCCGCAAAGCCAACGACGTGCCCAGCTGTTCTGTAATGGTAAGAAGGAATAGCTCCCCCTAAATATTTGAGAATAAACATGACAGGGAGGAGGGGTTGGGATTTATACGGATACTTAAAAAATTCATACCCGGTTCTCCTTGCCAAGTCTATGCTCGAAGGAAAGAATTTGACTGCATTTATGTACCAGGGTCGCGTTTATTACATGTTTTTCAAAAGATACCGATTCGTTACACTTTCAAATAACAAATCATCTATCGACGCGACTTTATTTCGACGTATACCCTAGGCCTAAGTTAACTTGACGATGCCCCTTTAACTATAGGGTTATGTCAGAAGCTCTTAAGTATGGTTATGTTGTTCCCTAGGTAAATGGCCAGGAATATTGTGCAAACAGACCAGGTCATAACCTGGTGCTGTTCAACCTGACCACTGGGGAGAATGTCGGATCTGCTCATTTTGATACTCAGAGTAATATAAGAGCAGGAGACGACCTCGCCCAGTTTATAAACTCATTGCAGAATGGTACCCTTGCAGTAGTGGTCGTCAAAGATTCGGGTCACAGGTAGAGTATAGAGCGGACTTTACATGAGTGTTGAAACTAAACGCCAAGAAAAAACACTTAGCCAATCAGAAACGAAAACCATTCAACAATCAACCATTCGACATTCAACCAACCAACCGTGCGGAACTAGGGTATATGCTTCATCGCTGAATGTCACAATAGCCGCCTTATTTGAATATGAATGGTCCTTTTGTTTGATTATGCCTCGTTCTATTAGAAGACGACTATATGGCATTCAGCGATGAAGTAGATACCGGAACTGGACTCATACCGATATTGCGTTATTTGACATGCGCGAAAAGCATTATGAGCAGGTCGCAGAAAAATCAACTAAGGGGTGGACCATTAGAATTTTTTTTCGGGGGGGGGGGACAATTTTTTTGCGCATGAAGTTTTTTTCGGGGATCAGGTTGTGCAATAATTTTTTCCGCAATTTGTACGATGTTCTTTACTAGCTTGGATCTCTGCAAGAATTTTTTTTGGAAGGATTGGCCTTGCTCGAATTTTTTTGAGGAAATCCCCCCCCCTTCCCCAATATCTTATGGTCCCCTTCCCCAATATCTTATGGTCCACCCCCAATGTGAGTTCTTTCTGACCGTGATGCACCGCGCACCTTCAATAAATCTCGTCCTGACCGTCATGCACCGCGCGCGCCTCGAAGAGAACAACAAAGGCGACTGCCGTAGGAGTCGTAAGAAAACACTGACTCTCAGGACTAAACGCAAGTAATTATTTATTTGGTTTTTGTTTGCAATCGGATTGGCTGGGAGAGCAAAGTCGTGATGTTAAGCCAATTGAAACGCAAAGAAAACGCAAAACAAAGTAAATCTGATTAACTATTGACACTCATCTGAAATCTGCTCTATGAAATGAGCATTTTTCAAATTTTGCATTTTTTATGGAATTGGAGTAGTGTAGAGCAGAATAGAGCTGACAGTGCCTGTTTTCGTAGGACTGTGGTACAAAAAGGTATTGTCACGTGCCGTGTAAAAGCATTTTGATTGGTTGATCAGTCATTTCGCGCGATGTGATTGGCTGAAAGTTCACGAGAAGGCGGGGTTCGTACCGTGACCGTCATGCGAAATCTGCTCTATCAAGCGTTCCGTGATAATGTGCACACGAGAATCAGTATCGGCGAACGAACAATGGAGAGAGAGGGGACTCATCGGAACTCATCCTAGCCTGCTCAACAGGCGCTAGCAATGATACCGAGGAAAACGGAACATAGACTGCTTGCAGCCCCTTCTTCGGCGAACGTCCGTAAATCGAGAGAAATGTTTTTTACCCGCGGCGGCGCGCTTCGGTTTGTTTACAAGTGTCGAGTTACTCATGAGAGGGAGAGACGCGCCACGGGGGAAAAAAGTGTCGAGTTACTCATGAGAGGGAACCGAAGCGCGCCGCCGCGGGTAAAAAACATTTCTCTCGAAGCGCGCCGCCGCGGGTAAAAAACATTTTTCTCGATTTACGGACGTTCGCCGAAGAAGGGGCTGCAAGCAGTCTAGCAGAGCTGGGACACTAAAAACAAATTCGAGCGAGTCAAAAAAGTCCCCTCCCACATCACTTTTCTTGGTCCCTCCCGTATCTCGTTCGTCTCTGTTGTATCGGGTCTACGAATCTTGGGTAGAAGTACACGTGATTCGTTATTTCTCCAGCGTTGCACATCTTTCAGATTATTCAGATGAGATAATAAACCGAGGACCTATCTCTCGCCGCTTGGGACGCAGGAGTGACCAGCCTCGATGGCAGTTCTCACTCAGTAGCTAAACCTTCAGTCTTGGTTATAAGCTGCACGTATTACAGCCCGTATCTAAGGGATAAGTTATATCTCTCATCTGTAAACCACTTATCGTGGTATTTACGGTATACATTAATGTCATTTCTACCTCCTACAGCACGGTCGCTCATGCTCAACCCGTTATCTGAAAAAAATCCTGATAGTTTCAACCCATTTTTTCTCAGTTTTGCAAGTCTTGTTGGGCTCATCTTCAGTGTAAGAACTCACCAGCTGCGTCACAAAGCTTTCTTTGTTTGGTAGAACGAAGGTTGAACCAATCATGATTAAATAGTAACTTGACACAAAGGTGTCCCCAGGGAATGGTTCTTAAACTGGAGATGACCCTCTTGTTGGCGCTAACATAATAGAGGGCCCACAGTCGAGACTTAATAAAACATTAAACGTTATTATCTCATGTGCAACTTTAGAAATACTCCAAGTGGGTTGATAGCACTCGTGGATCTGGGAGCTAGAAGTGCAAGCCCTCTTGCAGACCAGACACCCTGGGTTTTGATTGGACGGAAAGCAAGATTAGAAAAATGGACGATAGAAAAGTCGGGGCCTGGAAACGAGGAAGTCGAGGTGACGACAAGCATCCCACTTGAGATTGGTAGGTCACGTGATATACAAACCCCATAAATAGTCAGGGAGCAGACACCGAAAAAACCCACTTTGCTTCAACCATCGCCACAGTAAAGGTCTGATAGTGGATTCTCAATGAGAAAGACCTCCTGATCAATGCCTGGTAGTTCGTCTGGTCGATTTGTGGTATAGGTCTCGAGTTAAGGGGATGTTTTAATCCAAGCGAGAAAACCACAGGGTACCCGAGTCTGATTTTTGCCAAAATTTGAATAAAACACGCTTATTGTTTCCAATACTTTGCAAAAGTAAAAGATAAAGAAGTTTCGACTTACACTTCTTCTATTGTGACTTCTGCCGTGTTTTTGGTGACATTTTCGTTAATTTTGAAAGGATTAAAAAATAAATCTGATACTTTGGGGACCAATAATGATAATAATGGCAATGATGGGTTGGCAGACAACGTAAATTGTCTTCTTAAAAATCAAAGGTGTGCAAACAGCAATGTGTTTCTGGATCCCTTCGGGATGCCTTGGTTTGAGGTAATGCAATGTAAAAGAAGGAAAAACCAACACAGAAAACAAATCTTGCGTTTCTGTGTTGGTTTTTCCTTCTTTTACAACGTAAATTGTCTGAAATACAAACAAATTCTAGAAGCAATTAGATGCTAATGACTATTCCCCGAGCCTCGTTTCTGTGTACACGAAAGCGAGGCTCGTAGATGGCGGCGCCAATGGACACACCATTGTTTGGCTGTAAGTATACAATTTGTTTCTAATTAAATTTGCTTGTTAAAAGATATATTTCTATTATATTTAAGTAAAGAATCTCTTAAAACATCTGGACTACCGAAGAATTAATATTCGGTAATGTCTCTTTTTGAAAACGAAGTGATATTTGTGTCATATCTTAGACTGCTTGCAGCCCCTTCTTTGGTGAGCGTCCGTAAAGGGAGGGAAATGTTTTTTCGCCCGCGACGCGCTTCGATTTGTTTACAGTGTCGAGTTACTCAGGATAGAGATTTCTGCCCCGTAGCGCGTCTCTCTCTCTCTCTCCTGGTTAACTCGACACCGTAAACAATCGAAGCGCGCCGCGTAAAAAAACATTTCCCTCTATTTACGGACGTTCGCCAAAGAAGGGGCTGCAAGCAGTCTAGTCATATCTTTGTTCATTAATATAGCCTGTATATAGCTGATGTTCGCCGCGGGCGTAAATATGTTTTGGGCCCGAGCGAGGCGAGTGATTCGATTCGAGTAATTGCAGATCTAAGGACACATCAGAGGAAACATTTCCTTCGCTGAAATGTTTCCTCTTAAGATGCGCCTGACTCTGAGAGCCTGTGAGTACATAATAGAAGTAAATGTGTGGCGAGGGTGGCATGATCCTGGTGACAGATATTTGCGCGCATCAGTAGGTTTTACATAGGTCTGTTGAAACCTTTAAAAATATCCAAGAACTCTACCTTGTTATCTATTCTGCTCGTGTGGTGGTATTAATCGAAATAAACCGTGAATGGAATGAAGCGTCATCGCCAACCCACCCACCTACCACACCCAAGTAATCAATAAACTAGCTCATGATCTCTAGACCGATGCGCCGATCTCTAGGCGCGTTTCCGATCTGTGTACAGAACGTTGTTAGTCAAAACAAATGACAGGGTTCAGCAGGGTTCAGCAGGAATGCAGGATATGCAGAAAGAAATTTTATGAGGCAAAAGTTGCGGCCCTGAAAGATAGTAATGTGAAGCGTTGGTGGAGAGAGATTAAAGGGTTGACAGGTCAGAGGGGTACTACAGACAGCTGGGCCTATCAAATGTTGGACGAGAATACCCCGACCCTTGCTGCTCTCGCTGAGTGCTTCAACTGTTTCCTCGCGGGTCTGACTGCACACTTTACTCCCCTTGACCCGACGGATGGTGAGTTAGACCTTGATGTTCCCAGGGAGTTGCTAGTAGAGCAAAGGACGGTGTACAACGCCCTGCGACAGATAAAGCCGAACAAGTCTCCAGGTCCGAGCCCGATTCCTAATAAGATCTTAAAAGAGTTTGCTACGGAATTGTGTCCTGTACTCACAGACATTTACAACTCGTCGCTGAAACAGGGCTACGTTCCCGATCAACTGAAGGAATCACTGGTCCGGCCCCTGCCAAAAGTTTCGCCTCCCAAGTTAGTAGACAATGATCTAAGACCCATTACTCTCACAGGTCAGATAGCTAAAATCATGGAAGGTTTCACACTTAGCTCTTTGTATCGTCAAGTCATTGATAATATTGACTTTTTGCAATTTGCACTTCCGGGTAAATCAACTACGCATGCCTTAATTTACACCTTACATTGTATTCTAGAAGCACTGGACAATGGCCATTGCTATGCCAGAATTTTATTTACTGACTTTAGCAAAGGTTTCGACCTTGTGGACCATAATGTCCTCTGTACTGAGCTGCGCAATCTCGGGGTGCATAATGTGCTCATCACGTGGATCGGATCGTTTTTAACAGGTAGATCACAGTCGGTTAAAATAGGTAATGTCATCTCGGGCCATGTTGTACCGAGGGGTGGTATTCCCCAAGGGACAAAATTGGCACCCTTACTTTTTGCCGTACTTGTGAATAATCTAGCCAAACAATGGAAAACCAGGGCTAAATATGTTGACGACCTTTCTATAATAGAGATTATACCTAGGTGCTCCACCAGTGTTTTGCCGTTCATTGCTAGAGATATTTCCTCATACGCTAGTGAGCATGGCATGCGACTCAACCCAGTCAAATGCAAGGAGATGTTTGTTGATTTCTTACAGTATAAACCACACCATCCTCCTCCTCTGCAGCTTTCTGGGTCTGTAATTGAGCGCGTCACCACGTATAAATTGCTTGGTGTTCACATTGCAGAAAATCTATGCTGGAGTACGCACTGCGAGTACATTGTCAAGAGGGCGCGCAAACGCCTATACGCACTGCGCTGCTTGAAGAGGGCTGGTGTTGTTGAAGAGGACCTGGACTTGGTGTACTCCAGCCTGATTCGCTCTGTGCTGGAGTATGCCTCTCCAGTCTGGGCTAACTTGCCAGTTTACTTAAGTTTTCTAGTTGAGAGTGTTCAAAAAACAGCCTTATATATCATCTATCCTGGGTTTTCATACGAAGACGCACTTGTGCGCTGTGGTCTCCATACTCTCGGATCGGCGCCACGCAGCTTGTACTAAGTTTATCCAGAGAGTACGGGACACTGGTGTCCTTGCCAACTTGTTACCACCGCGCACAAGTGTGTCTCACGGATATAATCTTCGGTCTGGCGCTGCTAGGGGTGACCCAGCTGTGGCCTCGACAAAGCAATTAGGTATGTTTGTTACATATAGATATAGTTGATGTGTGTGAGATGTATGTAAATTGAATTGAATACTGACCACTCTTGTAATTTAGCTGTTAAGCTACGAAAAGAGTAATTAAACTGATTATTATAACTGCCAAGAACTGGTGATAATACCCCACCCGTAGGAATATCCTTAGCAGCTTTGTACCACTTTCCCTAATACTGAAATCAATTACTCGTGGTAGTTCGTCTCTAATCAAGTCACTCAATATGACTGGTACTCTGCAGACCGCTGACCGTCTGCACATATATCTTCGAGGTAGAATCCACAAATAAAGTGATTAAGTGAAGTGACTCCACCCGCGCTTGTAGCACCCAACACTGCTTACTGTTCCTTCTCCGAAACGAAACACTTCTCAACTCTCAGACCCCGGTTACACGGGTCCGGACGAATTTTTACCCGGCGAAATATTTTGTACCTGGAACACCTGTATACACGGTACCGTGCAAGTTTTATTCCACATTGCAGAGGTGTCTACACGGGTCCGTGCATCTGAGCTAACACTAACATGTGACCGGGGATGATCGTCGTATCTTTTAGGGGTTAAAATCACGTTGGTTTGGTCTCTTTTAGGGGTGATCTTGATCTTCAATAAATTTTAGGCAGAATGGTATCTTTTAGGGCCGAAACTGTGTCCAAATTGCTTTTTCTCATGATGGTGCTTCTAAAAACCGTGTAAGAAAGAGAGATTATTCGTTGAGAAGACGATGAATTAGAAACAAACACGGAAATGTCTTCATGGGTATTTTTCCCCTGTTACCTGTGTCCTTCGCGCCTACTTGGCACATAAGACCTCATCTTTTAGGGTATCTTTTAGGGTAATAATTTTTTGAGCCACGCTATGGCCCGCCATGTTTGGTATCTTTTAGGGGTGAAACTGAAAATTTCCGACGATCATCCCCGGTCAAAAGATATGGGAGTCCCCCTCCCCCCCCCCCCCCCCCCCCGGCGAATAGTCACCGAGACGAAGTCAATAAAAGATTGAGTTTTAGTGTGTTAGTTTAACTAACGGTGCGATATACTTAATTATGAAAAATATTTCAACGAAAGAACGTGTTTCCAAGGCACAGACAACCAATTGACATTTGAGCCGAGTTTACCTAGCAATCATGCATTGACATGCGCAGTATACAATTTTGAAGTTAGCGCTTCTTTTCTTGAACCGTAGTCAGTTGTACTGTCAAGTAAAAGTAAGAAATGTAAAAGAATGAAAAAATTCGAGTGATTAAACGTTCTTTTACGATATTTTTCTTAAATTAGACTCGGGTACCCTGTGGTTTTTTCGCCTATTTAAAAACATCCCCTTAACACGAAACCTATACCACAAATCGACCAGACGAACTACCAGGCATTGATCAGAAGGTCATTTTCTTCAAGAATCCAGCGCCAAACCTTTACTGTGGTGATGGTTGAAGCAAGTCGCCCTCTGCTCCCTGACTAAAAAGCTAATGTCAGCATAGGAGTGTCACTAAAGGCCTAGTTTACGTCGTATTTAATTATGCCCTACGCTAGCTACGGTACTGGACGTTGTATACGTCCGGGGTCGACGTATACATGATCTTGGACGAATTTAATTTTCGACCTTTTTAGGTTCGTTTTATACGACGCATTTCAGACGAATTTAATTGCGTTAATTAAATTTGTCTGAATTAAATTCGTCCGAAATACGACGTATAGGCCTAAGTGAAGACGAAATACGTACATTTTGGTCCATGACTCGACTCTCCACTCTAGCCATATAAAGTGATTACAGCGAAAATCATTCTGATGTGGAAGTTGGCGGTCTTATCCCATTTATACCGGAACCTCGTGTTTAAGGGGACAGGGGCCCGTTTCTCAAAACGCCCGGTAACTTATCGGACCCGTAAACCTACCCGTTAACACCTCCCGATATATTTTGACTGTTTCTCAAAACACCCGTTATTTGCGAAATCGTAAAAGTTCCCGTTAAATCGGCCGATTTTTTACGGGAGCTCTTGACCTCCCGTTAATTAACGGGAAGCATTTTGAAGTCTTAAAACAAGGTCGAAAATTGATTTGTTTTCCTGAAAATTTTCACTCTAGGTAAAGCTTAGTTATTCAACTAGACTCTGCCAAGTCAAAATTACCGAAAACTTACTCTTTTTCCTTCAAAACTAACCATTTTCTGGCCTGTCTCGTTTTGCCTCGAAAAGTTCTCGCTTTGCAGTTCCAAGGTTTCCCGTAAACTTACCGGGATTGTTTTTCCCGCCATTCCGATAAACCGGGAGAGTTTTAGCCAATCAGATGCGACCATCTCGCTTCTCAGCCAATCAAAACGATTCGTTTGACACATGCTTAGCTGTCAATCAGTTTGACGTATTGATTGCAAGAATGTAAACAAATGTTCAATCTCAGTGCACAATTTCACTACAAATTGCTCTTGTTTTCGTACATTTTAGCTGATTTCTTTACTTTTTCGCTGGAAATACAAACTTAGCGGTACACTTTGTAATCTAGTGTCGACAAGTTGCTGAGTTTTTCGTTAATTCATAGAGTTTTTGGGTAAGTTATTTGTAATATCCGGAAATTATAAATTTGATTCCGGGGCCCCGATAACTATCGGGAGGTTACCGGGAGCTTTGAGAAACGCTCGCTCGTACCCGATAAACTTCCCCGTAAACTCCTCCGATAAGTTTTACGGGCCCGTTAATTACCGGGCGTTTTGAGTAACGGGCCCCAGGTCGCGTGACCTCTAACTGCCAAAGGCCTATTAAATGGTACACTATAGTGTCCTTCTGTTTATCTTCGTTCTATAAGACATGGGAGATATTGATACGGAGGGCACTATACTGCACCATATATGAAGGATCTACCAGAATTCGAAACTGGACTATTGAATGAACCATAAGAACGTGCAAAACAAGCAAACCACACACTTGAATCCTATTCATGTCTCTTTATTCTCTTTTCAGGGTTGCGCGAGTCTCATTATTGGCCAATGGACGCATTCGACTACCAAACAATTCATGGCTTAGAACCTAACAGCTTTAAGAGAAACAATTTCCGCGATCGCAGAGGAAATTTAGATATTATTGTTCATTCGTTTAGAATTCTTGGTGGAATGCTGTGGTCAAATGGACTAGGAAGAATGGACACACATACGTTTAATAGCGATTGCATCACACAACCCAGCAGGTTGGTAGTACAGCCTTTGCGCATCAGTTTGGGATTTTCTTAATAGACCTTTCCGAAGTTTTTCTTATTTCCACAGGAAGCAACGGAGAAACAATCCATCACTATAGCTGGATAGAGCAGCCTGAAATTAGTAAACTGCGAAAGTTTGAGAGGAAAATATTTTGAAATAACGAAGAAATGGCAAGGTAAAGTTCGTGATTTTAATACCAATTCGTTCGGCAAACGAGAAATCTTGCATACCGATGATGCAAACTTTGGAGGCTTGGTCGCAAATCCTATACGAATGTACACAAAATTCGAGAAATTTGCCAGGCTATTTCTTTGTTATTTCAGAAGATTTTCCTCTGAAACTTTCCAATTTTACAAATTTTGGGCTGCTCTTTCCAGCTATGGTGAGGGATTTTTTCTCCGTGGCCTCCTGTGGAAATAAGAAAAACTTCGGAAAGGTCTATTGAAAATCATACCTTTTAGCCAATCAGACCATTGCTCCATTTCGCCTAGTGCAGTCGTCGGGCTTTTGACGCGACATTTTCTGGTTTTCGCTGCGACTGTATTTGGCGAAGCAGGGCAGGATCTGATTGGCTCAGCTGGTTTGAATAGCCTGTTTGCAGGCGTTGGAGAGAAGTTTTAAGCCGAGAAAACCGAGTTTGCTTTCGCGTGGCCGCCATCTTGGATTTGTGACACTGGTTTGATTGGCCGCGCGCGTTGAGAAATGGTGCGAATTTTAGTTGGAATCTAACACTAAGGGTTTCATTATAAATGCATGTAAAAGTAAAGTGAAGATCTGATTACTGCGAAATTTAGAATTTGAAATTCAAAATGTCAATATGAGGTAAATATATACATTTTGTTGCGTACTCATCCTATGTACCTTTCAAAAAAAATAGACGTGCTCAAAACACCGAATATTAATAGTATGGATAACTACAAAACTACAGCTACAAAAACGTTACAATATAGAATCTTGTGGCAGACCAGTTCGTTTCCTTTCAGTCCCGGCGTGCACGTTATGCTGTTCACATATCAAAAATTCCCGACTGTCGATATCTTCATTAGGAAATCCCTATTACCTTATTTGGAAGGTCTGCAAGTATTTTCATCATTTTCATCGTCGCCATGTTGCTTGGCCGCCATTTCGCGTGGCGCCATTTTGCGTGGCCGCCATTTCACGTGGCCGCCATTTTGCGTGGGTCGGGTGACGAGATTTAAAACCCACAGGCAGCCCGCAGCCCACAGACTGCACTTTCTTGATTGAATATCCATGTGTTGAGTTTTGTTTTACTTGATTCTGGTTTAGTTGCCCAGGTGGTGTGACAGTCAGCTTTTGGTGGAGACAATCTCACGCATGGCTTCATCGAGGAGAATACCAACAACCGCCTGTGGATGGTAAGCTCTGTACATGTATCTTATTGGATTTTTTTCTTGCGCAGTCCTGTACCCAGACCGCTTTCCGGGGTTTTTAAGGTGCGCAATGGTTTGTGGGATAGTTTTAACAGGGCGCGCAGAGAGTTATGGGATTTTTAGCGCATGTCCCACAGTTCATTGCGCGCCGTGTCTAGTTACTTGTTCCCAGTCCCTACCATATCATTGAATCATTGTCGTTTTTGCCGAATGCACTTGAGAGGACTGGGTCGAGTCGCGCGCGGGCTAGTGTTGGTATTTTAGCGTGGTTACCAAGCCAAAATCAATGGTGGACAGATCGAGAACTCGAGTCTCTGTGATTCCTGCAAGTTTTCATTCAAAATTTCACAGTTTTCTTGCTACATTTGCCGAAATTCTTATCAAAAGAGGATCTCTTGTCACTTCCTTATAAGGTAAATGATTCCAAATATGGTTTTGGCCGTGAGGTGTTGAAAAACGACAATTTTCGGTTGGAGATTGTTTCATGGCTCCAAAACAATTTTCATAGAGAAATCGATTGGAGAAATCACCGCAAAAGACGCGAAAGACTGTATCTTGAGTACATTGCTTGGATCTGTATGATTCATGTTTTTTCTTTGCCCTTATATTCAATTTTCAAGTTTCAGGTTTATAGATTCAAATCAAGCGAAGTTATAGATCTTTTTATATTTGGGGAGGCAAGGGATGGGAAATGCTTGCCATCCCATGCCAGTTTCGCATAGGCAAACTCTGTAAACAAATGCGTTTATAGACATAGCTATATCTTCACAAGTTTTAAACCAATCGCTCTCAAACCTCGCCAGTTTTACTAATTAAAGGGAACTATTTCAAGTGCTGGGTTCAAATTGTAGCTTACTGGGGCCGGTTCCTAAAAGGTTGGATAAAGTTATCCACGGATAAAAGTTATCTGTTGCATAGGTTTTGTTCAGGATTTATCCGTTGGATAAGCGTTTATCCACCGATAACTCTTAACTGGCCTTCTAGGAACCGGCCCCTGGTCTATAAAAAGTTGCATCTTTATACGCGTTGCATTTGCGCCGCCTATACGAGCGGATATTTTACGAGTTGAAGTATTTTCCCGAGTCCCGAAGGGATGAGGAAAAATGCGAGCAACGAGTAAAATGTCCACAGTATTACATGAAAAAACATTTAATGAGTTATTTATTATACGATGAACAAAACTATTTCGTTTTCTGTTCCAGATTCACTAGAAAACGTACATGTTTTGACTAGCGCATGATCGGGAAGCAATTCAAATGCGCGCGCAAAACCGGTTCGTAACCGGTTTCCTACAGTGTAATACGGCTTTTGGCGTGTAATACGGCTGCGTATTTATACTCAATTTTGACGTCACAGTCGTATAATTAATAATACTTCAGACTTCCGTAATGCGAATCCGCTGATAGCCGACTCGGTTGCTTTGTCTTCAGGTATTCACTATTGTTCATTTTCATGTGACGTCACAAGCGGCCATGTTGGAGGAACAGAGCAAAAGAAAGTTCGTTTGCTCCCTTTGTTCTGCCGTCCAACATGGCCGCCGCGTTTTTGTGATTTTATTCACAGAGGAATAATAGACCTTTTTCCAAAATGGCCGCCGCAAATTGAATGGTCTAAAAAGCAAATACTGGCACTAGAAAGAGTATCCTCACATTAGTAATCCTTTAAATTTTCGTTATGCCAAATGATATATCGGCTGAGAAATCACAGTCTGAAAATTGAAAATTTTACAGAGATTTGTATGACTGGGGGCATGACGCATACCCCCAGTCATACTAACGTCTGTAAATCTGCACATTTTTAACTTTTGTTTTCTCGGAAGATATTGGATATAATGCAGCGAAATTTTGTAGTTTTACTAAAGTGATGATGTGTGTTCTAGTGCTGGTGTTCATTTTTAACAAAAATCGATTTGAATTTTGGCGGCCATTTTGGAAAAAGGTCTATTGCAAACCAAGAATTCCTTGGTATTATTATCCTGCGAACAGGCCGCCCTGTGGGTTTATTCAGAAATTGAGGGCATGGAAGTTCATTTGGCAAGAGTACGCTCGTACAGCCGATTGCGTTTGAGCGTTTTACCCTAACAGTTCGCACGTTATGTTTGAACGTTTAAAAGTTGTGTTTCTAGGATGAAACGAGACGTTTCTATGGCGAACCAAAGAGTTCTGTCCTCTCTGATTGGTCAGTGAAAAATACACATGGCGGTTGCCCTTGGAAACGTCCGACTTTTTGTCTCACAACGCAACTTTCAAACGTTCAAACGTAACGTGCGAACTGTTTGGGTAAAACGCTCAAACGCAATCGGCTGTAAAACGTTCACGCACGGTGTCACACTTAGCAACGTTTTTCTTTCCTTTGTATCTCTCATTCAGACACAGCACAAGAAATACAGCTTAGTTCACCTACTGGCAAAATTGCAGTTGATCGTTATCTCTTCCCATTCGGCTCACAAGTGCAAAATGGCTACAATGTTGTGCTGCTGCAGTATGGAACAGGTACAGGAATCATGTCAAGAACGATTCATAAAAAGAGTTGTTAGATAGTAAAAGGTGCTATTCAATCTACCATTGGCACTTTAGCATGAGAAAGACAATTACAATGTTCATAAACAGTGAAAAGCGCTTTAGAAGTTATTCCAAACACCTCTTTCATGGTGTTCCTTTTTGTATTAAAGCGGGACTGTCACGGTACGCGCATGCTCGAGCAAAGACCGCCGATCCCATAACTATCATTCAAAACGGGGATTCCCTGTTTAAATAAACCAATCACGGGACACTTCGTTTTCGCGGGAAAGTGCCCACGCCCCGCGCGACGTCGCCTCAGGGAAAACATAATTTGGAGTTCATTCGTCAGGAGGCGACATTATGGTAAGTTTTTAGGGGTTTTTAGGCAAATGAGCTGTTGTCTGAGGTGAAGATACCGTAGCCCTTGAACAATTTCCATGTCTCGTGGACCCTTTTCGATATCCAGATCCTGCTTTTATTGTGTTCCCAAGCCATTTTGGCGTAAGGACGACCTCGATTAGGCCTTTCTTGTTCGGCAACCATCAGTGAAAATTTAAAACGACAAACAATATTGCATCGACTCCAAAATTTGGTCATGATACTAAGGAGATCTCAGGAGAGAATACCCGTTAAGAATTAAGGGTAGATGGACCCCGAAACAACAAGATTTGAACGGATTCTACCAGCGTAATTCCTCCCTTTCACAGCCATCGTTCCGGCCCGGACCAAAGTGATCAAAATTCGCACATGCGCGTACCGTGACAGTCCCGCTTTAAGCTTTTACAATCACATGATATGTGGTAAAAAATATATGGACATACATAGAAAAACTGAACAAAAACCCCGCAACAACTAAAATAGAACTAAAAACAACAATTAAAGAGTACGAACGGTATTTTGTTGGCTGTGTGGTAATATGGTAATCAATACGGTTCAAGGTCACATTTTTTCTTTAAATAAAGGGTGTCAAAAGGTGTTTAAACTTTTTGACTCTGGAGGACATGGAGGATAAAGTAAGAAACTTGCATAAGCTTTGGCTGCTACTGCAGTTATCACCAGATAGTAACCTCCCAGATGGAATTTGAGGTTCCCCCTAGGCCCTGGTTTTGATGGTGTTATTCCAATCCGCGGGCAGGTCATAGCGTTCGTCGTCTCTATTCAAAGATTCTGTTGTAATAATTGAGGTAGAGCCTACATTAAGGTGGCGTTTCAGCTCCATGGTGTTGATGTATTGAGAAACAACCGAATCAATGGAACTGGGGAACGATGTTGGTCTCCTCGTGTCTTAAGTGACTCCCAACTCCCCAGAATAGTCCTCATGGTAGTCTTCTTCCTGTATGTGGTAGACAAGGAACACAGTTCTTTCCTATTTTCTACCTTATCTTTAGGTCTCACTAATAACTGTCGGAGAGTGTTGTATAAAGGGTAATAATATCGTAGTAGTGTTGGACTATCCTTTTTTGTTTCCTTGAAGGGCGGATACTAGATGTCCAATCGTACGACATGACAGGCGACGCCACAGCCAGTGACCGCTTCAACAACCTCATTCAGTCCTCCTCCCAAGGTACTGTCGTGTTAATTGCCGTGAAAGGGACAACCATTCTGACGTCACAGACTCTGATTGACACTCTGAAGAGCGTTGGAGCACGTGATCCTGCCCTTGCCTCAGGGGAGAGGTACACCTTTATTGGTTACAAGGGTATAGACAAGATGGACTGGGTGGAAGAGAATAAAGTGGCGAATGGTAACTCCGATATACGAAGGTTATATCTCAGCTTCTCCAGACGTAAGTATCTGGTGACCGTTCGTTACCGTTTTACCTACCTTAAAGACCCTGTGTCCGATAGGTGTCTTTAAGGGTACCCATCCATGAATTTTTCAATTATTATCATACCCAATGAAGCTTAGTACAATAGTTTTAAACAGCATCCGACTGGTAACTTGAAGGTCGTGGGTCGTTGAGGATTCTTTTCTCATAAATCCACCCCACGACCTGCTCACCACAGAGTCCTCAGTAGCTCAGTTGGAAGAGCATCCGTCAACCCCACGATCTGCTCACCACAGAGTCCTCAGTAGCTCCGTTGGAAGAGCATTCGTCCACCCCATGAACTGCTCACCACAGAGTCCTCAGTAGCTCAGTTATAAGAGCATCCGTCCACCGCACGACCTGCTCACCACAGAGTCCTCAGTAGCTCAGTTGGAAGAGCATCCGTCCACCGCACGATCTGCTCACCACAGAGTCCTCAGTAGCTCAGTTGGAAAGAGCATCCGTCCACCCCACGATCTGCTCACCACAGAGTCCTCAGTAGCTCAGTTGGAAGAGCATCCGTCCACCCCACGACCTGCTCACCACAGAGTCCCAGTAGCTCAGTAGGAAGAGCATCCGTCCAACGCACGATCTGCTCACCACAGAGTCCTCAGTAGCTCAGTTAGAAGAGCATTCGTCCACCCCACGATCTGCTCACCACAGAGTCCTCAGTAGCTCAGTTGGAAAGAGCATCCGTCCACCGCACGACCTGCTCACCACAGAGTCCTCAGTAGCTCAGTTGTAAGAGCATCCGTGCACCCCACGACCTGCTCACTACAGAGTCCTCAGTAGCTCAGTAGGAAGAGCATCCGTCCACCCCACGACCTGCTCACCACAGAGTCCTCAGTAGCTTAGTTGGAAGAGCATCCGTCCAACGCACGACCTGCTCACCACAGAGTCCTCAGTAGCTCCGTTGGAAGAGCATTCGTCCACCCCATGAACTGCTCACCACAGAGTCCTCAGTAGCTCAGTTATAAGAGCATCCGTCCACCGCACGACCTGCTCACCACAGAGTCCTCAGTAGCTCAGTTGGAAGAGCATCCGTCCACCGCACGATCTGCTCACCACAGAGTCCTCAGTAGCTCAGTTGGAAAGAGCATCCGTCCACCCCACGACCTGCTCACCACAGAGTCCCAGTAGCTCAGTAGGAAGAGCATCCGTCCAACGCACGATCTGCTCACCACAGAGTCCTCAGTAGCTCAGTTAGAAGAGCATTCGTCCACCCCACGATCTGCTCACCACAGAGTCCTCAGTAGCTCAGTTGGAAAGAGCATCCGTCCACCGCACGACCTGCTCACCACAGAGTCCTCAGTAGCTCAGTTGTAAGAGCATCCGTGCACCCCACGACCTGCTCACTACAGAGTCCTCAGTAGCTCAGTAGGAAGAGCATCCGTCCACCCCACGACCTGCTCACCACAGAGTCCTCAGTAGCTTAGTTGGAAGAGCATCCGTCCAACGCACGACCTGCTCACCACAGAGTCCTCAGTAGCTCAGTTGGAAGAGCATTCGTCCACCCCACGACCTGCTCACCACAGAGTCCTCAGTAGTTTAGTTGGAAGAGCATCCGTCCACCCCACGACCTGCTCACCACAGAGTCCTCAGTAGCTCAGTAGGAAGAGCATTCGTCCACCGCACGACCTGCTCGCCACAGAGTCCTCAGTAGCTCAGTAGGAAGAGCATTCGTCCACCCCACGACCTGCTCACCACAGAGTCCTCAGTAGTTTAGTTGGAAGAGCATCCGTCCACCCCACGACCTGCTCACCACAGAGTCCTCAGTAGCTCAGTTGGAAGAGCATCCGTCCACCGCACGACCTGCTCACCACAGAGTCCTCAGTAGCTCAGTTGGAAGAGCATCCGTCCACCCCACGATCTGCTCACCACAGAGTCCTCAGTAGCTCAGTAGGAAGAGCATTCGTCCACCGCACGACCTGCTCGCCACAGAGTCCTCAGTAGCTCAGTTGGAAGAGCATTCGTCCACCCCACGACCTGCTCACCACAGAGTCCTCAGTAGCTCAGTTGGAAGAGCATTCGTCCACACCACGATCTGCTCACCACAGAGTCCTAGCTCAGTTGGAAGAGCATTCGTTTGACCAGATCTGGCTCAAAATACGTCATCAGCTCTCGACGAGCGCTAATTGGTGTCGGCTTTTGCAGGCTACGGTTTTGTGTACTTTTCTAATCTTATCTTCGAACTTTTCCCCACAGCCTGGCGTTCTTCTGTTGGTCTACAAGATGGAAAAGTACAGTCATGGCAGTTAACCTCCAATTCCTTTCACGTGTCTCACCCGCCTAGCACTGCAAGGCTCCACGGCCAAGCACCTGGATGGGAAGGCAGTGCCGCTGGATCGTATTTACAAATTGAGCTCTCGGAGGTGACCTTACTTGCAGGATTCGCGACTCAAGGGCGTTATGGCGGCGATATGTGGGTGTCATCTTATTTTGTGCGTTACGCGATTGATTCCAATCACTGGGTGACACTAATTGAGCACGGCATTATTGCGGTAAGATATATTTTATTTTTTTTCTAAACAGCTTTATTTGGTGTATTATAGACCAAATCGGAAACTTAGAGACCGCGCCTTATGCGTGCATCAAAACGAGGCTTATTATGTAAACCCCGCCATTTTGTACTTGCAAACCTTCTAAAACGTTCGGTGGATCGGAAAGGGCCTCAAGTTTCGGGTCAATTTCTGCCGAACCGTGAAATATTACATGAAGAGCTTTCAAGAACATACTAAAAGAAGACCAAACTGGTGAAAGAAAGCGTAAAGAAAAACAAGAGTAACGGAATAACTCGAAAAAGGCCGCGAACAAGGTCTGTTCGGAGATCGTGATAAATTTTTGCCAAGAGAGGAAGTCGAGCAGGCGAAGAGATTTTACTTTAAAAAACTGCGTAAAAAAGCAGATACAGATGGAAATCTGAAGGGAAAAGGAACAGAAGGCGAATCAAAATATGTCATTTCAATGATGTAACTATTAACAGGACGGAATATCAGCAAACTTCTGTTTTACGTACAATATCTGATGTCTGAGTCTAGGTTTATCAACATAATGTATAATTATTAACACATTTTAAATATTTATTGAATAGTTACGAAAACAAATATAGCCCTTTGCTTGATTTTATCCTTAGCTGTCTCACTTGGGAGAGGAGGGGTATAATACGCCTGATATGCTGTTATGCTAAACATGTCAAACATTAGCCTGCTAGCCGGCTCTCGGTGTTTTTTTTTCTCGGATATTTGTATTTTTTGACGCGCGGGATTCCTGTGTCTACTTCCCCCTACCCCCGCGACACAGGAATCCCGCGCGCCAAAAGACAAATATCCGGAAAAACCCACTGGAGAGCCGGCTAGATATAGCAGGCTAGTCAAACATGTCAATGTCTATGTCTATGTCGCTGCTGTTATGCTAAAGCGTGTCTCGCATATGTGTAGTCCGGTCAATTTAGCGTTTAACCTGGAAAAAATTGCAACATGGGATTTTTATACAGCAAATTCTCAGGAACATATCTGAGAAATACGTGTCCAAATTTTGTGAAAGTCCGTTCGGGGGAAGTTGGTTAAATTTGGGGTTTTCCGTCTGCACGAAGGAAAGCCCGTTGTTTTCGGTGGCACTTAGACAATGAAGGCGAACAATTGGAATTGAGGGCTATAGACTGTAGGGCCGTAACTCGGTGTGATATTGAACGAGATATCTAGCAGTTTATTTCTACTGCATAATATGATTGCATAGATGTGAATTTTGTGTTTGTTTATAACCAATTCTGCAAAATAATAAATAAATAATCCTGCGTTTTGACAAATCCCATATGATCCTTGTATTTCCCGCGTGGTGATACACTAAAGTTCGAATATTATACGCTAAAAGAAATAAAAGAAATAAACTGTTCATAGCCGTAACTTATCGCTCAGTACTTATTTGTTTCAACCGAAAACCCTTGTTAAATCTTCACCGGTTTCATCTGTACAGTCCATAAACATTCTCCCAGTTTCTGTGTTTTCAGTGTCTAAGTGCCGCCGAAAACAAAAGGCGCCCTTGACGTCGCCGGTAAAACCAAAAATTTAACCAACTTCCCCCTGTCGGATTTCTACGAAATTTGGATATGTTATTCATGTTTTAACAATTAGTACCAAAAATTTCCCATGTTGCAATTTTTTCCAGGTTCGCGGTTTTTTCGGGCTAATTTGACTGGATTAGTGTGCACAGTCAAAATTTCGGAGGGGTGGGATCCAATGGGGGATGGGGAAGAAAATGTTAGTGATGGCACTGCGTAATGTACATGTTAGACATTATTCAAATATAATCGCTATTGTCTTTTTCTTGGAATGGTGTTTTGGCTGTTTTCCTAAGATTCTCAGATTCTACATATTTGGCGCAAGTCTAGAAAACGTGTTGCTATTACCAGCTGAGGATGGTCTGGTTAATTCGTGTACCTTTCAATTTTTGCAGGAATATGCGGGAAATCGCGACCAGAATACAGTGATGGCTCATCGTTTTTACCGGCCTCTAAAATCAAGGCTCATTCGGGTCGTCATGGTAACGTACCACACGACTCCTTTCTTAAGAGCTGAACTCTACAAATTGAACTCGGGTAAGTTACAGTTTTCAACTTCAGTTTTGGGCAGTCTTACAATTTTAGGGTCAAGTTTGTGAGCGTAAATACAGTCTTATTCATACGAAGTAGGCAGAACTATATGTAATGTTATTTAGAAAATAACACCTATGTTGTATTGTGAATGTGCGCATTCTGATTGGTTAAAAAGCGTGTTTGTAAGAGACCTGAGAAACACGATTGTCACGCAACGTTGTCGCGCGTGTGCATGTTATTTTCTAAAAGCAATAAAAATACTTTCTGCGTGCTCTCTGGTTTCTTACAAACACTCGGGGAATGTTGGTCGAACTGATAAAACTTGAAAGACACTCGCCTTCGGCTCGTGTCTTTCAAGTTTTGATCAGTTCTCCCAACATCCCCCTCGTGTTTGTAAGAAAGCAGAGAGCACGTGGAAAGTACTTTTATTGCTTAATTGATAATACAGCTACGATATAACACGCGCTCTGATTGGTCCAAATCTATGTTCTATTTCACCGACAAAGAACGCTATATCATAAGAGCTGCGGCTCGTGATTTTACAACGTTTAGTGTCTCTCCTAACATCACGCGTGCTCTATTTTCCGATAAAGTAATAGAACGTTGTGCTCTAATGCTTAAGTTAAATAATAATATGTTATTAATTATTATAATGATAACAAAGTATTAAAATTATAATTAATTATTATTATTATTAGAACTAATTATTATTTTTATTATGTAATTATCATGGATCCATGATAATGATAAAGTATTATAAATTAATTTTCAGCTCACAGCTGGCTAGAAAATCAAGTCGCCGAAAAAGAAATCGAAACACCAGGTACTCCGCACTCTCAGATTACATGGCCGTTCACACGGCGCGATTTCAGCTGCGATTTGAGGTGCGATTTTTGCAGCGATCGTCGACGTCATATCGCGGTGGTGTGAACGGGCGGCGATTTGGCCCTGCGATATGCCAGTTCGTTGGCGATCTAAAGAAATCGCGCACGCATCGCAGTGAAATTTGATCAAAACGCCTGCGACGTCGCGGCGACATCGCCGGTGAAATCGCCGGCCGTTCACACCGCGCGATTTTACATCGCCGTTAGATCGCCGCAGAAATCGCACCTCAGATCGCCGCTGAAATCGCGCCGTGTGAACGGCCCTTACGATTACGCCCAGGGCTCTTCGTACAAGATACCGATGATCATATACGAAAAGCAAGTTGCAGCAGAAAGTTGCAGAAAGCTTCAGTTTAACCAGTTCTCCTAAAGGTGTCAAAATGGAACTGAGCCCTCCCATTTGAAAATGCAATGTTTGATTCGGGGGGTGGGGGGGGGGGGGAGGGGGTAATTCGGCGATCCGGTATTTTTTAGGGGTTCTTTTAGCGAAAAACGGTACGCTGAAGAAAATGCGGTATTTTTTAGAGGTTCTTTGAACTAAAATGGTACGCTGAAGAAGGTATTTTAGAACCGACGAGTATTCTTAGGGTTAAAGAGCTTAAGCTCTTGTTGGGGTGAAAATTGTTTCTGAAGGTATTTTTTTAGGGTGGAAATTTGGGCTTCCCGACAGTCATCCCTACCATTTTAACCTTGAAGTACCCCCCAGGAGTTGATTGCTCTAGTTTACGCATTCACTAGCTCAACGACATCCTTAGATTTTGACCTACACTGTCTTGTCTGAAATATTGTCTAAACGCACGCAGATGCAGATGCCGTATTGTGAATATAAGAATGTTTTTAAGAAACAGACAGCCTTGCTACGGAATGGATTTGCTTGTAAATTTCCTTGGCAGTTTCTCTCAACTCTTAGCTGACCGTGCCTGTAATTAAGGTTTCCTGCAAGTGGAACGAATAAACATGTTATTAGAGCGAATTTAATGCAACTGGAGTGAAACCAATCGCAAAGTAATTACACCAATCCTGAATAAAACCTTTAGGAGTAATTACAAAGTAATAGACCTCGGCTTGGGCGTAATGTTTTGCCCATTTCAGATCACGTGGCATTCCCATGAGTATTATCTCTTTGTTTGGAATGCTTCCATATTCATATATCCTTCGATGCGTAGCAGAAAAAGAACAAAAAGAAAATACTCATGGGAATGCCACGTGATTTGAAATGGGAAAACATTACGCCCAAGCCGAGGATGTCTATTGCGAATTACTCACAACAGTCATCTATCTCAAATCCGCTCTATGATTATTATTATTATTGTTGTTGCCGTTGTTGTTGTTGCCGTCGTCGTTCATCTTATTATTATTATTACGGCACCTACGACGACATGGTATGTACTCTGATCTTTGTCTTTCTGATTACAAAAAAATTTCAGATTCACCCCAGCCCTTGTTAGGCCCGTTTCCTAAAGCCAATGGAATTTCGTTTGCCCAAACATCGTATCGCGACAAGCGGCAAAAATCTGAGTACGGCTTACTACACAATAAGCCGAGCGATCTGCATGATGGATGTTTCTGTGCTGGTGACTCTACCAACAAACGAATGAAAATCACATGGAAAGAACGAATATTTGTGACAGGCATGGCAATACAAGGTCGGCCGGGCGTGGCTGAGTGGGTTACTCAACTGAAAGTGTCTTACATAAAGGATTTCGAAGATACGGGGTTCATATTTTTACGCTCAAATGGAAATGTTAAGGTAACAATACTACCATATTTTATTTAAACAATAGGGTTTTTCCGTCGAAGGCACTATACCTATACTATTATAATCGGGTTGTCTGCGCAAACGTTTCTGATTGGCTAAACCGTAGGTACTAGGGTGCGGTCCACCTCGAAATCTGTCCTCAAAGGCGGCGGGTCGTCTATTGTGTTGAGAGTATCCGAGATGGCGTACTGGTTTGATACTGCTTTGGCAATCAGTGCTCTGGTAGCTCTGGTAGCAGGCACTAGACTTACCAGGCTGAGTGGGATTCGAACCCACGACCTTCGGGTATCTAGACCGCTGCTCTACCAACTAAGCTATCAGCCCTTTGGGATTGGTGGTTAGGTCGAATCCCTTATCATTGCCAGTCTAAGGCAGGAATTCCTACCATCGATTCTGGTTTCGATTCAATATTGAGATCATCTTCAGGGACTTATAATTAAGTATGCCGATAGATACCCGAAGGTCGTGGGTTGGAATCCCACGCAGCCTGATTTTTTTTAAATCCAGGTGAGTGTTCTTGGTAGGCATACTTAATCATAAGTCCCTGAAGATAATTTCAATATCCGTATTGAAAGTAAAAAAACTGCTTTGAAAATAATAAGCAGGGGCGTAGCCAGAGGGGGTGTCTGGGACCCCCCTTTTTTTAGAAAAAAGTACAGTAAACATTAAGAAAAAAATCGATAAGCTGAAAAAGGGCACCATACATTTGCACAGTTGTGACCCCCCTTTCTCAAATCCTGGCTACACGTCTGATAAGCTGATTGTTTCTTCTGGCCCCTCAGAAGGATTATTATTTTCATGAAACAGTAGCTCTCGCTTCTGATTGGCTAATAAGTGGAAATGTTATATCTATCCGTCCTAGCTATTTAATGGAAGCTTTGACAGCGACACGGCAGTCAATATCACATTTGCTAGTGCCTTCTACGCGACCGTCGTACGGTTTACTGTCACCGAATGGCATCAGCACCCCTGTCTACGTGCGGAAATCTATGGATATCCCCTGGACTCAGGTAAAGCGGCATAACAGCAGGGGCGTAGCCACGGGGGGAGGGGGGAGGGGGCCGGTGTCCCCCCTTTCTCGGGAGATTTTCCCATACATTTGCTGTATTTGCTGGAGGAAATTTGAACATTTTCGTCCCATGTTTTCACCATCTGGCCGGCTCCCCCTTCAGAAATTCCTGGCTATGCCGCTGAACAGCATAAGCACGACGTGCTCCCACTCGAAAAACCTTCGCGGCACTTCCTGGAAACCAATCATACATGCCTAGTTGTTTTAAACATCTAAATTTCGAAGGTCAAATTTTATAGCATGTACGCTCTCTAGAACTTTAAAGCGTTGTTCACACGAGACATTTTTCCTTGACAAGCTAACTTGACCGTGTAGACGCGCCAGTAATTTTCCTTGACAAGCTAACTTGACCGTGTAGACGAGACAAAATTGTCAATTTTCCGTGGCAACGATCCTTGTTGAAAAGTTAGACATGCTTTGTTATTCTAAGTATACGTGACCGCAGCGGCATAGAAACAAGATACCAATCTAAAAATAACTAGGTCTGTCAAAACGCCTTATCAAGAATATATACCGTTTCCGGGAAACGTCACCCAAAAAGCCTATGAGCTTGAAGCGCAAAGAATAATGGGGGC